>CM065661.1:4450391-4597891 GCA_033220385.1 Triplophysa yarkandensis
TCTGCGCTTTCGAAACTTTAGTGAGATGTGAGGCTAACAGCGCTCATTGCGACCGGCTTTCCTTACACAGAAGGCGTTGTCATTTCCGAAACATCGAAGACAAGGAAATGAGGATATGACGGATACACGTGTGGCTTTCCTGCTCGGTGTTATGATCGATATACGTAGTTTGGGCCCCGCCCATCACCACATCACTACAGAAGTGATGGATGACCACGTTTTCAAATACTGCCACTGTAATGGGAGGTGGCAAACTTAGTCATAAATCAGCTGCACTCCTGTACTGACCTGAGATCAGGGTTGTCACTCTTGTATGACAGTAAGATCAATACTAAAACACCATGCTGCACTCCATAATTTAGAAAATGAAATGACCCATCTGTTTGAAGAATGATGAGGACAGGCACAACAACATTCTTACAAATATCTTCTCCTGTGTGTGAAGACAGAAGCTCATGCAGATTTTAAATGACAAGAGGGTGAACTATTCCAAACCTTGGGTGTTTCATGTTGATAAACCGTGAGTTTAGTTTACCCCATGGTATGTTTTTGTAAGGAGTGGGATGGGATGCAAATGTATGTGTCAGGCCATTAGTATGATGGAAAATCTACTTTGTAACTGTGTCATTTGAAAGATCACTATGACAGATGCTCAAAGCCTGTCATACTCAATATGAGTATGGATGGGAATGATTTAGTCACAGATAAATAACTTTCTGATGAAAGAACCAAACCGTGGACTGTCCCAGTGATGTGCCAAATGAAATATAATACATTTTTATGTCTAAAGGAAGGTTTGCATGCAACCCTTTGGTGCTTTAGATCTGTACTGTGTAGTTTGGATGGTGCACGGGACCATTATCTATTTTCATTATCTTCGTTATCTTAGTCCGGCTATCTGTCATATTAATGTTGCATTATTGTCGGAGATAAAACAGTGACTCATCTGAGTATCATGCGAGTGTGTGCTGTGATACTGAGGATCATTCGCTTGTGAATTGTAGATGTCCATGATAACAAGAATTGTTCATTTTTCAAATGTTTTATTTACAAAAACTCAGTAAGACAGTACCTTATGTGTTTTTGCACTCATGTTTGGTTTGTTAGTAATTGTTCTGTGGGTATAAATGTCTTCGTTTATAGGGAAGTTCTTGACAACATATTCAATATCTTGTATCTATTCTAAAGTTTTGATTTTCTAGTTCGCTGAACAGGATGCTCAAAACTGAGATTTCAAAAGAAGCTTTACACTATTATAGCAATATGCCGAAAGAATGGTAGTGGCAACACCCCACCATGAATGGACTAAGATGTGACAACAAAAATGTGGGAAAAAATAGAAAAAAGTAAAAAAAAGGTTATACTCTCTTATGATTTTGCTCTAGATATAAAGATTAATATTAAATTAAATAGTTACACTGTTAGACACATTTGTGATCTTCTTTATTTACATTTACATTTTACATTTAGTCATTTAGCAGACGCTTTTATCCAAAGCGACTTACAATAGTCGAGGAGACAATTAAGCGGTAAATAGCCGATTTTTTCTTTATACCAGCAACACTGATATTTTGAATAGCTGAATTATACAAACATGTAATAGAGAAAAGGATTGTATTATAAAGAGAGAATCGTGTCAAATACATCTTTTCAGTAAGGTGAATGGAGGATGTGGAGGAAGGGTTTGGGTGGTAGGAAACAATCTCTCATTCTGTTCATTAGTAAATTGCTCTGTCAAGGACCTGTCTGTCTTTTCTAACTTAATGGTCTGTATGTGCCCACACACCATCCCACATCAATTTTAATAAGAGAGATATGAAGAAAATGAAAAACAGCGAGCCAATTCAGACACTTAATGCACTTTAAAATATTTTAGGCATTTATATTGGTTGTTGCTAAAAGAAAATTAAGTCACATTTGTGAATCGTGTAGTTTCACTGAAGCTGCTTTATTAATATAAAAAGAAACAAAAAAATGTCAGCTAGTCTGATGATTCATTTATGATTTGATTTCCTCATAGTTTCATCTACATTCAAATCAGGTTTTTCATTTTTTTTTAGACTTGTTTATAAGATTGCTCAGTGACCCCTTTGACAGCCTCATACTTCATGTCAACTGCACATCCTGACACAGTTCAGAATAAGATCTCAGACTGTCAGTCACAAAACCACCCGTGTCAGAGTTTTCTGTTGGTTGTTGATGGATATAAACACTGCTTTTATTCTCATCCTTTATATAGTATTTGGTCGCTCAAGGAATAATATGGAATTGTTGTTTTTACATTTTTTATTGTTAACTTTGATCAGACGTGACTCACATATCTTAGTGCACTTCCTTCATTTATCAATCAGAGTCATCAGCCTCTTGCAGAGTTCAATAGTCCTAATCAAATCACAGCATCAAGACTATTTTTAGTCGCCTTCCCTGATTCAAGAAACGGGAAGGGGACAAGGGGTAAACTGAAGGACAAATGTAATGTAACCGAGGAAAGATGAAAGATTTGTTTCCATTAATGCAGCAGTTTGCAGTATTTCACTTGTCTGTGATAATTGTGAGTCTATTAAAACACTTCCTGGTTTAAATGGATTAATAATCATTCATCTACATTTGTATTTCAGATATATTATCCCGCTCGAGCCTGTATATCACATTTGCATTTCAGAATATTACAGTGTGATGTAAATCAATTTTATGTGGCCTTTCAATTTGTGGTGTAATATTTTGATAAAGAATTGGCAAAATAAACCCTTTTATTTCTTTTTATGACCTGTAAAGCTGTCCGTCCTTCTTTCGGGTCTCACATGGCTGATGGTAATTGAATCTCGACGTCTCTCTGTTTCTGCAGTGATTTGTGTGATCTTACATCATGTCAGCCAAAGCCATATCGGAGCAGACGGGGAAGGAGTTTCTCTACAAACACATTTGCACGAAGGCCGCCATACAGAACCGGTTCCGTTATGCCAACGTGACAGCCGAAACCGACTGGGAACGCCTGACTCAGGAACATCCTTGGCTTCTGACAGAGGTTGGGAGGGTCATATTTAAAGATGGTTTATAATACTTCTAAACCCAATCCATATATTCTATGTATTGCATATATAGAAGGAGAACAAATAACCACAACAAAGATTTTGGACAGTGAATACTTTACACTTAACTAGTTGATCCACTGCAGAGCTAAAGGGTACAGAGTAAGATAGCTCCAATGACAGAACAGGGACAGTTGAGTCTGCTGTAAAAGCACTCTTAATCACCTTTATGGAGGAGCCCAAAGGGTAATGATATTAGATACAGCATGACTCATCTCTCTCTCTTTCTCTCTCTCTCTCTGTGTCTCTGTTCCTCTCTTTCTTTGTGGTCTGATTTTTCAAATAACCTTTTTTCTTTATATTGCATTAAAATAAATAAAAAACTATATATATATATATATATATATATATATATATATATATACATTTATACATGCACACTCGCATGCGTGTGTGAACCCACATTCATTTTTATGTTTATTATATTATTATGAACTATAAGAAAGTGACTTCAAGCCTTTGAATAGAAGTACTTTTTATGGAAGTCATTGAAAAAGCATACTGTTTTCTGCATCTATTCTTCAATGTTCTGCATTATACATAAAGATGTTGGATGGGCTCCAGGTTTAATCTTAAAATATAACTACCATTAGCTTTTAGTCACGGGCTTTTTAATATAATAAGTGGCTCTGTGTTCATAAGTGACTAGACTGTAAAAATACATTCTTTAATCTTTAAATATGGAAGGGCCCTTGGGCTGGATGGAAAGTTTTATATGTAATTTGTAATTTTTATAATCTTGTTTAGATCAATGCTTATCAACTTATCAAGTTAAAATATTGAAGATTTATGTAAGGAACATGCTTTTGCAATTAATACAATGTCCAGATATAAAGTGTTTATTAACAATTATGTTGTTGTCACGTTTCAATCCAGAAATTGGTCGTGAAGCCTGATCAGCTGATCAAACGCAGAGGAAAACTGGGATTGGTCGGTGTGAATCTGGATCTGAATGGTGTGAAGGAATGGCTTAAACCTCGTCGCATGAAGGAGACTACGGTGAGGACCAATGTGCTTCTTTAGCATTGCTTTCTGTTTTGCTGACATGTTAGCCCTCTCATCCCTGTTGAAAGGAGTGAACACATTTATCTGATGTGTGTGTTTGTGTGCCTACAATTCATTCATCTTATACTCCTGAACACATTGTTGCCTTGGGGCCTAAATGCTTTTAACAAGCTAGTGCTGAGAGAGAGAGGGAAAAACACAACAAGACTTTAGACCTTCTGTGACCTAGCTGGCAAAAATACGATTATCTTGTTTCATTAAATGCCTATTTATAGGCCCCCACTATTCTTCAGTCTTTATTTTTGTTTTGCAGTTATTTGCTGTCTGTCTGCAGGGCATCTACCACTTTAATGTTTCTCCTTGTCATTATTCTTTGTTTTTCTCTTCCTTGAAGAAATGTGACCACACCTTTCGTCTCTCTAGTCTTTTGTCACCTGGCCTTTTGGTCTACTGTGTGTGTGTGTGTTGGTTGGTTGGTTGGTTGGCGACGTTGCCTGTCCAATTTTTCCGATATGCTAATTGGGTTCCTAACACTGACTTTTAGTCTCTTCTCAACACAAAGCATTTTCCTCCTCTGGTTTCTTATATAATCCTCTGAGGTTTAACTCCTAAGAACAGCTTACATAATAAAGGCATCATACAAGCTTTTAAAATCTGTCTTTCAGGTGGGGACGGCTAAAGGCATTCTGAAGAATTTTCTCATTGAGCCCTTTGTACCCCATAAGCAAGTGAGTATAAACGTGCATAAAACACACTGGACTTTATTGTTCAATGATTAAACTTTTATTGTTATATAGTTGATGGATCTGTAAACATTTTATATTTTCATGAACTTGTTTCTCAAAATTTTAACAGGAGGAAGAGTTTTACGTGTGCATCTATGCCACACGTGAGGGCGATTACATGCTCTTCCATCATGAAGGGGGTGTGGATGTGGGAGATGTGGACTCCAAAGCCTTAAAACTTCTGGTTGGAGTGGATGAAAAAATCAGCCCTGATGCAGTAAAGAGTGAACTCCTCAAACACGTGCCCGCAGACAAAACAGAGTGAGTGAGATGTTTAAAAAGTTTGGTTTTACAAACTTCGACAGTATAAAATAGAATATTGAAGAAAGAATATCCAATAAAATTGCAGAAAAGATGGGAATTTCTTTGCAATTCTTTGAAAAGCATCTCAGGGTGAGAAATGCTACTTGATATAATGATAGATTAAATTCAGATTCCAATTCTAGTCTAAGATGACGGCACTGAAAATGATTAATTATAACATGTTTTTTTATTTGTTAATTATTAAACACAATTTCCAAAGATTTTTTTATTGGTTTTTATGCTACATGGAAAATATGAATGCATAAAGGAGTATGAGTCCCAAAAATCATGATGCGTGGTTTATATACCTGGTCCACGAGAAAAATAATGTCCATGTTAGCATATGTTTGACTATATGTCAGAGAGGGTGATGAAACCTGTCAGAAAATATTTTGGTCTTGGCGTATGTTTTAAAATATAAAGAAATATATTGTGATTCTAGTTCTGATATCACTTAATTTTTTCGTAAGGCTGATAAAAGTTTTATGAAAAAGAATATTTGTTATTTGTCTGTTTGTATTAACCTAGCGACGATAAAAAATATATAATTCATAATTCATGTGCTTTGAATTAGTCTTAATGTTTGTATAATGTTAGTCTTCTTGAGAGAGTTGTGTGTTTGAGAATCACTTTTTGGATTGTTAAAGTTTAAACACAAACTTTAAAAACAAGAAATACAAGAATGATCTCTTACCAAGACAGTTTGCTGGATGCATGCAGCTGAAGGCTCTTTGATCCATTATACTAATGAAATCTTTTTTCCTTTCTTTCTCACTGGACCTTTAGTATTATTCAGATCACGCATTTAAAGGCTTTTTTGACGACACGCGCGCACACACACACACACACACGCACACACACACTCTGATATCTCTGTATTAACTGTCCTGGCTGACATTGAGAATGAATGAATATTGTTTGGCAGCACATTTCTCTCTCTCTCTCTCTCTCTCTCTCTCTCTCTCTCTCTCTCTCTCTCTCTCTCTCTCTCTCTCTCTCTCTCTCTCTCTCTCTCTCTCTCTCTCTCTCTCTCTCTCTCTCTCTCTCTCTCTCTCTCTCTCTCTCTCTCTCTCTCTCTCTCTCTCTCTCTCTCTCTCTCTCTCTCCTCTCTCTCTCTCTCTCTCTCTCTCTCTCTCTCTCTCCCCCCTTATTCTTTAGTTTTTCCTCTTCTTAATCAGACACATACTCATCAGTAGAAAATGTGGAAAAATTTCGTAACATAAATATTTTTCCGATCTCTCACTGTTTGTTGGTGAGTGAATTTATTGATTCACTGTCCTCCAACAAGTTGAAGCTGTCAGAGTGATTCACTGGAGACTGCTCATGGTTTCTCGTGGGTAATTGGTGTGCTCTAGACTGTGAGCCGTCACTGTTTATTTATTTTTATTTCTTTATGACACGGATGACAGACGATGTGCTCTCACTTTTTCCTCCCTTCCGTGTCTGTTTTTCCCTGTTCTAAACACCAGCTGTTCTGTCTCTTAATTGGATGGCATTACAGCAAAGTCTTTTTAATCAGTTATGGATACCGGTTTATGGTTTTTATTTTTGTTTTGTTAAATTTCACCACACCATTGCCTTTAGTTGGGTGCCAAAAGCAAAGAGATTACATGACAGGGTTATTTTGCTTGTTCTGTATTGTGGAATGTGGTTATGTCAGTTTATAAGAGTAATGAGGCGAAGGCTCAGAATGAATCTTTTCATAGTAGCACACAAAAAAAAAGCTATTCACTATCATTTCATTTGTAATACGGTTAAATTAATAATATTATAATGTAATTGTATTTTTTGTCTATATTAAAACCTTTGAAAAATTTATTGTGACATATGCGACTAATATTGTCTTTTCTCTTCAGGGTTTTATCTAGTTTCCTGGTGGGCTTGTTTAACCTGTATGAGGACTTGTATTTTACATACTTGGAAATCAATCCACTTGGTAAGTTTTAAAACCAGCCCATCCCACCTCACCTTGTAGTTTTTAGTTCACCAGAATTTCTAAATCACTTCTTTTCAGTTCCACGGAACAAGGAAACTTGGACACATTTTTAAGGCCATTTATCTTTTACCTTCTTTGAATGACCAATCCTGCCTCTAAGTGATTTTTTACAGTTAAGTTTTAAAGTTATTAATTTTACGAAACAAGAAATCTTTACTCAGCCTTTTGTTGCCTTTATTATTTTATAATAAACTGTTTGTTTTATAAAAAATATGGCCCAGAATAAGCATGTAGTCTGCATAGTTTGAATGAAAAAGGAATAACTTAAATAACTTATTACCTTTTAAATCTAAATGGTTGAAATGTGAGAATATTTTGATAAATTAAAACCAAAATAAGCCCCACTTACAGTTATGATGGAGATGACTTCATATCTTATCCTTGCTCCCTTACTTTTGTGTGGGTGAGATTTTACAGGAAGTATTTGGCTGTACAGCATCCAACTCTGTTTTTTCCAAATGGAATACCTTGAACATGACAACTCAACATGTTAACAGTCGATATATTTATATGCATGAAACAGGGTTATGCTTGATACCAACTTATTATGAGTGTTTATAATAAATGGATGTGGTTTTTGGACCTCTTATATTTTAAAGCATATATATGTATATGAAGTAAGCAAATGATTTCTATTAAAAACCTTAACAAAATAAACATCTGGGATGGCATAAGGAGTACATTTTCATGTTTAGGCAAACTATTCCTTAAAGATGATCATGACTAACCATAAACATAATTTCTCATGCTGTTTGATGGTGGCAAGAACTGTTTCATGTGATTCTAATTGAAAGTCTCGACAGCATCTGCTCCTCTGACTTTCTAACTTTCCTTGAATGTTCTGCGTGCACTGGCAAAAACCCATGTGCAAAGATTGCTTGCTTGGCAATCCCAATGTAGGAATGCAAACCCATCAAAATTGAAATAATGCTTGCTTTTTGTTTTGTACTTTATTATTTACATCATAAATTTTATCATATCAACTGTTTAAAAAGGGGGTTTAAGGAATTGTTCTTCTCGTTGTGTTTAAAACATCTGATCATATGATGTTCTGTCACAGTGCTTTATTGGTTAGTTTTTAACGTGTGATCTTCCTCTATGTTAGTGGTGACTAAGGATGGCGTGTATGTGCTGGACATGGCTGCTAAAATCGATGCTACGGCTGATTACTTGTGTAAGGCCAAATGGGGTGATGTGGAGTTCCCCCCTCCCTTTGGAAGAGAGGCTTATCCCGAGGTAAGCAGACCAGTCAATATCTCACACATAAAGAAACATGTACTGTACATTTAAAATACATGAGAGGCACATTCAAAATAGTCTTTAATGCACGCCTGCTCTTGAAAGAAAATCTCTTTACTGTTTTGTCTTTGCTGACTCACCAATGGAAACTTTCGTCTTCGTGCTGTGTTGTCTTATTCATATTTCCCTTCAAAAGATTCAATAATTAATTGGAGACTATCCTTTGTGATTTATTTATGACATTGTGTGTTTTGTGTGTGTGTGTATTCAACAGGCACATATTTTTGAACTGTTTTTATGTTTTTGTTTACTAACATTAAACTTAACATACACACATATATAACCAACTTATAGGAGGCATACATAGCAGATTTGGATGCTAAGAGCGGTGCCAGCCTAAAACTCACTCTTCTCAATCCCCGTGGAAGAATCTGGACTATGGTGGCTGGTGGCGGGGCTTCTGTTGTGTACAGGTACCAATCAGCAGTGTTTATATAAGAGTGTGTTAAAATGAAGAATAAGCAATTTCTCTGAAAAGTTTATGAAGCTTAGCATAAAATAAATCTTAGAGTAGCTTTCACTGTTGTGCTTTATGGGTTGAGAGATAAAGTCAGAGCGGGAATTGCATCTCCAATTCCTCCCAATGCACAAATGCATCTGTTTATCTCTCTCTCTGGATGGAAGGAGGAGATGGAGCAAGATAAAACATTGGGAGACTAATTAGGATGTGTGTGTGTGCTGTTTTTTTAACCGTGATGATAAGGATCCAAAAGCCAAATGTTTTTCTGTTTGATGAACACACTATGGACATAAATCCAACAGATTCTAGATTTAATTATCATTTGCTGTTCTCTATTTACTCTGTAATATTGAGATGTTGTTGGCATTTCACAATCATACACTTTCCTGGTCAAATGTAATGTTTACACAAATGAAAAAACGGGACATTTTAAAGCTATGTTAAAGCGATATTTCTTACAAATTTGAAAAATATGTCGTCATTTACCTGTATGACTTTCTTCTGTGGAACACAAACAAGATACTTTAAAAACGTGTGGCACCCATTCACTTCTATTGTTTGGACCCTAAATCACTGGCAGGTGAAAAGGTTCATTTACCAACATTCTTCAAAAGATCTTCTTTTGTGTTCTTTGAATTAACAATAGGATGAACCCTCTTCAAAGAGGTTGTTCATCCAAAAATCTAAATTTGTGTTATGTTCCTTCCCTCTTATGTCAAATGTGTTTGACCTTCTCCTGCATGACTCAAAAGAAGATATTTTTAAGAATGTTGGTACAATATGTCTGGCCACCTTGACTTGCATTGTTCTTTATTTGTCTATACAATGAAAGTCAATGTTTTCTGTCACTTTATTATTACTTTATATCACTTCAGTTTTCTGCTATTTTATTCTGTGTTCTGAAGAAAAAAGTCATACAGGTTTGACATGATAGAAGGAAATGGTGACAGAATTTTTTTTTGGGAGAACATCCATATTTGTCCGGGAAATGTCTTGAAAAAAATCAACATTTCAATAAGTAATTTAAAAGTCTGAGCAATATTTCAGAGTGCAGTTGATATAAATATCATTATTATACATAATATTGCGTTATAGCTCAGCAGTTTAACACTGGATTATTCTCTTTTATAGTGACACAATCTGTGATCTGGGCGGAGTCGATGAACTGGCCAACTATGGCGAGTATTCAGGTGCTCCCAGTGAACAGCAGACCTATGACTATGCCAAAACCATCCTGTCGCTCATGACCCGTGAGAAACACAACAATGGTATGTCCAAACCCTTTTTCTCAATTTCTGTCTGCCTTCTGGTCCTGTTTGTTGTGTCTGATGGATTGTTTTATTTCTGTGTAGGTAAGGTTCTCATCATCGGAGGGAGCATCGCTAACTTTACTAATGTGGCAGCAACATTCAAGGTTGGAATCACATGTCTGAGTGTGTTAAATTTCTACATTAGTGTGTTTGCTTTGTAACATTTCTGTTGTGTGTGTGTCTGTGGATATCAGGGAATTGTCAGAGCCATTAAGGATTATCAGGATCCACTGAAAGAGCATGAGGTTACTATATTTGTACGTCGTGGTGGTCCGAACTATCAGGAAGGATTGAGAGTCATGGGGGAAGTTGGTGAGTGTGATAAATGCTTCTTTTCTAAAATTGTAAAAAGCGTCAGCTAAATGACTATATGTAAATGTTTATATGCACAGTGATTCGTACATGAAAATCAAAACTTTTAAATGACATTACTTTGTCTCCTATGTGTGTGTTTGGGCAGGAAAGACCACCGGTATTCCTATTCACGTCTTTGGCACTGAGACCCACATGACAGCTATTGTCGGAATGGCGCTGGGTCATCGGCCAATTGATACACAACCTCGCGCTGCCGCCCATACGGCCAACTTCCTGCTCAACTCGAGTGCCAGCACCACTGTAAGTCATTGTGTTTGTGAATGTTATCTTGCATTAAACCATTCATGGTCTTAAGCTACCATCATAAGAGATGATCCAGAATGTCTGTAATAAAAATTACCATCCTGTAATAAAATTACCATCCTGTTGACAGATCATATAATGTTTGCCTGCAAAAGAGAAACTGACACATCCTGATATATATATATATATATATATATATATATATATATATATATATATATATATATATATATATATATATATAAACTCAATGTGATAGTTCATCCAAAAAATAAGAATAAATTGTCACTTACCCGCCCTGCTGTCATACAAATCTATATCTATATCACTTTCTTCCATGAAATGCAAAAAATATATTTTGAAGAATGTTGGAAATCAAACAGCACTGAAACATATTCACTTCTTTTGTATGAAATATAGATGTTAATTTAGACAAATTCCCATAATTAATTATCATCTAAAATAACGGACAATAAATCTGTAAATGGTTAACATTCTTACAATAATAAGCCTTTGCTTAAGTCACGAGGTTGCTGCGCAAAAAAACGCAAGCAAAAAAACCTTCCTTACCTTAATTTTTTTTCTGATTTTAAATAAAAGAATGCAGCAATGTTAAAACGAGTGTAAAGACTTGTGTGTTACATTGATAAAATTATCTGTAGCTTAAAAAGTTATAATAGAAAAATATATATTCTACAATAATGATTATACAACAGTTCTTACTTGTTCTTGAATCTGATTGGCTGAGAACCACTTCACTGTTGTATTTCTTCATCACAGATACACAAACTTTGGAATCAAAACTCCAGGTGTGTTTTACATAACAGAAATTCTCATCTCAATTTGCGAACTGACATATCCGGCACTCGGCCTTGCTTATAATAAAGACCACCATCACACTTCTATTAGAGCCGTTTTGTATTATTAACTTTTGATTAAACAACATAAAAATAAAAGCTTGTCTTAACCTTGAAACATTCATAATGCTATATCTGTCTTTAGTAAATGTGACGAAACTAAATACTCATAAATACTCAATAGTCAATACTCAATTAATTTGTTTTGAGTAAACTGTTATCGACAATTAATAGATCATTGATTAATCGTTAACATCACACACAAAATTTGCACCAGTTACTGATATTCTTCAAAATATCTTCTTCAGGAGAAAGTCATAAGGTTTAAAAAGGTATAAAAATTGGTGATAATTTTGACTTTGGCATAGATCTTGGATTGTTCCATGTTGTCTTTTTCTCACTTTGTCTCTGGATTTTTTTTATCTCTTGCAGACTCCCGCCTCAACCAGGTCCTCCTCTTTTTCTGAGGTCAAAACTGAAGCAGAAGGCTCATCAGGTCAAAAAAACAAAGCTGGAGTACCACCAGGTAGTTGATTTCTGTTTTTGCCTGCCGGTTATGGTAGTGGAACTATAATCAACACACAATCAGTTTGTGGTAATCCAAATAGATATGTAGTAACATTTTATCTCCTTCATCCAATGCTTTTTTCATTTAACTTTTACATTATGTCTTTCATTTGCATCATCTAGCCAAAAGCACCACATTGTTCAGTAACCACACTAAGTCCATAGTATGGGGGATGCAGACACGGGCTGTGCAAGGCATGTTGGACTTCGATTACGTGTGCTCACGGGAAGAGCCGTCTGTGGCAGCTATGGTTTACCCCTTTACGTAAGTCATTTGAGCAGTTTAAAATAAATGTTCTCCTTTCTCTCAGTTCGCTATGTTCACTTAAATGTGTAATGCGTCAACATTGCATCTTTTTATTCAGTGGAGATCACAAGCAGAAGTTTTACTGGGGTCATAAGGAAATCCTCTTGCCGGTCTATAAGAATATGTCTGATGCCATGAGAAAACATCCAGGGGTGGACGTGCTTATAAACTTTGCATCTCTCCGCTCTGCCTTTGACAGCACCATAGAGACCATGCAGTACCCACAGGTCTGAGATCAGTCATGGGCTCTTCTAATTTACCTGTTTGTTGATCTGTTGTGATGGTGTTTATATTTGTTTTAATGCAGATCCGTACTATAGCCATCATAGCTGAGGGCATCCCAGAGGCTTGTACTCGCAAGATCATCAAAACAGCGGATGAGAAGGGAGTCACCATCATTGGTCCTGCCACGGTGTGTTTATTGGCTTGACTGGGCTGATACAGCCAACAAGGGATTATTAATGCCTGCATCTGTATTCTAAATGTGTGTGTTTGTTCTCTAGGTTGGCGGTATTAAACCAGGTTGTTTTAAGATTGGCAACACAGGAGGAATGCTGGATAACATCCTGGCATCTAAGCTGTACAGGCCGGGCAGTGTGGCCTATGTCTCACGCTCTGGTGGGATGTCCAATGAGCTGAACAACATCATCTCACGAACCACAGATGGGGTGTATGAAGGTGTTGCCATAGGAGGAGACAGGTTTGAATGCTATAAACTTATAAGTGAAAGAGTAATATAAACACTAAAAAAAGTATTTATAAGACATAAAGGGACATTGTGTGATATCTGTTTAGTGCTATATATGATTCAAGAGGGTTATAATAACAATTGTTCAATTCAATTGTGCTTCTTGTAGGTATCCAGGCTCTGTGTTCATGGATCATGTATTGAGGTATCAGGATACACCAGGAGTAAAGATGATCGTTGTCCTCGGAGAGGTGCATAAAATATTTTAGAGTCCCTTTCTTGTTCTTTTGGCAAAGAACATTTAGAGTCCGTATTTCTGCCAAATGTGTAAATGTAACCTTCTTTTCTTAAAACCTTCTTTTTAATAATAGATTGGAGGAAACGAGGAGTACAAGATTTGTAAGGGTATTAAAGAAGGCAGGATCACCAAACCCATTGTTTGCTGGTGCATCGGAACCTGTGCAACCCTTTTCACATCTGAGGTGTGTTTGACTCTTTCATTTCTGATGTGTTTGCAAAATGAATATATGTCATATAATGGTTGTTCATGCCTTCAGGTCCAATTCGGCCACGCTGGAGCTTGTGCTAACCAGGCGTCCGAGACTGCAGTGGCTAAAAACAAAGCACTGGAAGAAGCAGGAGCTTTTGTGCCAAGGAGCTTTGATGAGCTGGGCGATGTCATCAAGTATGTTAATTAATAAAAGCTTTGTTTGTATACTTGAATTAACCAGCATCACATGGCTTTTATAATTACATGTTTTTCTGTCTTGTAGATCTGTGTATGATAATCTGGTGTCTAAGGGTGTGATTGTGCCTGCTAAAGAGGTGCCGCCCCCAACAGTGCCGATGGATTACTCTTGGGCTCGTGTGAGTGTGAACATCATGAGTGTGAACGAAGGACATGCAAGTGTTTCTGGTGATTAATTGTTGTATTTTTACAGGAGCTGGGTCTGATCCGTAAGCCAGCATCCTTTATGACCAGTATCTGTGATGAGAGAGGACAGGAACTAATATATGCAGGCATGCCCATTACTGAGGTCTTTAAATCTGAGATAGGGCTGGGTGGAACTCTCGGCCTGCTCTGGTTCCAGAGGAGGTATGTTTTTTTGTGCATTTTTTATTGGGGATTGAGAATTGAAAATAGTTTATTTTAATTATTCTTATTAGAAACATTGGCTTATTTGGTATTTATTTTAATCAGGGTGCTTGATCTTAATGCAGTTCACATTCACAATCACTTTTATAAATATCATTATCTTTTCTAGTCGGTGCCAATAGCCCTGTGGTTTATGCACTGACTTTTTCTTTAGGAAGTTTGATTGAATATTAGAAAAGCCAGGGCCTCCATTAAAAGGAATTTTAATTCATTTTTAAGGAATCTCAGGGTCACATCCTTGATAAGATACAAGAAACATTCTTGTCAAAAGAAATTCTAGTCAAAAGGTGGCTACACTGAATATGATCAAATATAATGTATTTTATTTTTCTATTGAAATTTCATTATTTTATGTTTATTTTTATCCTAAAATGTCGGAAAAATGGCAACACAAAAGTGATTACCTTTCCCAAAACTTTTGCCAATCTGTTACTTGTCTGTAACTAAGATGAATTCCGTGAGTGCGTGCGTGTGTACGTGTGTGTGTTTAAGCACACCTGGCAAAAAAGCTCATTCTGATTCTGTTTTTTCATGTATGTGTTGCAGACTGCCCCTATACGCATGTCAGTTCATTGAAATGTGCCTGATGGTTACTGCCGATCATGGCCCTGCCGTCTCTGGAGCTCATAATACTATAGTGTGTGCTCGCGCAGGGAAAGACCTGATCTCCAGCCTCACCTCCGGACTCCTCACCATCGTAAGATTAAAACACTCTCACGATCTAGCAGGGTTAGCATCAGAACAGTATCAGTGAAAATGTGTGTTTTTTCTAGGGTGATCGTTTTGGGGGTGCTCTGGATGCTGCTGCAAAGCAGTTTAGCAAGGCGTTTGACAGTGGGATGCTCCCGATGGAGTTTGTCAACAAAATGAAGAAAGACGGAAAACTCATTATGGGGATCGGACATAGAGTGAAATCTGTGAGTGAAGTGTTGAGGCTCTATCAAATTTTTTGCTCATAATTCAATGGCATGTTTTTCAGTTTAATAGCTTTACTCTCTGACTTGATTTTCAGATCAATAATCCTGACATGCGAGTCCAGATCCTCAAAGACTTTGTGAAACAGCATTTCCCCGCCACTCAGCTGCTGGATTATGCACTGGAGGTTGAAAAGATCACCACCTCAAAGGTAAAATTACATTTTTATGACTCCACATCTGTGTATTAGACACTTCTACTGTTAAAGTGTAGTGTTACACTATTGTAAATGTTGGTCTGTATCTTAATCAGAAACCAAACCTCATTCTGAACGTGGATGGATTTATTGGAGTTGCTTTCGTGGATTTGTTGAGAAACTGTGGGGGCTTTACTCGGTCAGTTTAATGAAAACATTCTGTTGGAACTGTAACAGTAGACTAATAGTTTTGTTAAATGTTAACTTTCCATGCTTTCTCATCTGAACAGCGATGAGGCAGATGAGTTTGTTGAGATCGGCGCACTTAATGGAATCTTCGTCCTAGGACGCAGCATGGGATTCATAGGTTTGTTTGTTTAATACTCTTTTTCAGTCAGCTGCGTTTACGAATAAATAGTTTATTCTTTTTTCCTTTTGTCTGCAGGTCATTATCTAGACCAAAAGAGGTTGAAACAGGGTTTGTACCGCCATCCTTGGGATGACATTTCTTATGTTCTCCCTGAACACATGACCATGTAATGTTGAAAGGCATTGCGGTTCATCTCACTTAGTGTCATAAAATGAAGTCACTCTTGATTTGTTTTTACGTGTGTGTAAATGTGAATATGCAGTCCTGTAAATGTGTGTGTGTGTGTGTTTGTCAGAATGTTTGTTCTGTGTGTAAGCGTGGGAAACGGAATTACTATATTGCTATAGACTTAAGCTTGCCTGTAACATAAATTACCTAGCATTGATTTTCTCCAGCAAAGTCATTTAACTGTGAAATCGCAAGAAACATTCCACATATCTGTAGTAAATGTGTCTCTTGTATATTTAAAATACATCAGAATCTAACTGTCGTGTAAGCTTGCCTGCTTTGTAACCTTAAAAGGGAAAGTAAATTGGATATTAAAGGCCTGGTTGCTGAAAAACTTCCATCTTTGTCTTTTAGGCAGACATTAATGTATCTTGGTTTGTACTTACGCAATCATATACCTTACAGATTCACATAACCCATAGCCAGGCTGTTATTTAGACTAATATTTATGAATAGTGCCATGTATAATGGACAGTTAATTGTTGGTATGATAATGGAATAATGACTTGCAAGAAACAGCTTAGTGTGATTATTAAATAAAATAATACGCAGAATAGAAAAAAGATACCTATATTTTAATGTATACAAATCAGAAACGTATTTTGGACATCAACTTTTTTGTAAAAGTGCAGCGTGCCATAAAGTTCAACAATGTTTACAGCCCATCTGCTGATTAATTCGGGCAGTATTTAAGTTGTTGGTAAATATCAAAATTTGAGGCTTTTTATTTATTTTCTTTTTTCACATTTTTATTTCACCCAAGCTTCAGCTGTAATGACTAAAAAAACTAAATGCTGTTTTGAATCATATTCATTTCTTGTGTTTTGATTCATGTCATTAAGAATAATAAAGACATTCAATATTAGTAACATTTTTAATGTTGACTTGATTTATTCAATAAAAGATAACGGAAACTGTTCGATCACACCAGTGGTTATATTAGTTTCAGCTCAGGGGATACTAAGCTTATAGTATCAATTATTTTATAACTTCATCAAATAAATTAAGACAGTTGACATATTTTTTAATTATGTGAATTTTTAAAAAATATTAAATTTTTTTCATAAGAGGACAAATAGTATTCACTGTTTGACTTGAAAATGTGTTAAAACAGCACCAGGATCATTGAATCAGAGTCAAACATGACAACTTCTAAAACTCCCAGGCTTGTTATTTTGCTTATTAGTATTAATGTTTGTGTCATTAATAAAAGTTGTTGCATAATATTTTCTATAATGTTTGTTTAAGCAATCAATGATTAGGAAGCCAGCCTTAGGGTTTTTACTTTTACTATGTAGCTTTTATAACAGACCTCAAGGTGGCAGCTCCAACACAACATAACAAGAATCAACTTTTACTTAATATTTTTTGTAATTTCTATGGTGGTTATTACTGTTTAAGGGAGCTTTTTAGTGTTTTTCCTGATTTCAGATTGTTATCCAGGTTTACATATACAAGAGAAATCTTCATATTTATACTCTGCTTTGATGATTTAGCTGTTGCATGAATGATGTGTGGTATGTGAAGTATTTTTTAGCATTGGACGACTCCTAATTCTGGTATTCAGTATTCACAGATACTGAAAGTGTTCAGGTGAGTTGCAGTATTTGCCAGTTTCACTCTACACAGATCACATTAAGCACATCCTTATTGCCATACTTGCACATGTTTGGGCAGTTATTTTCTTGGGTAGTTTAACAGTTTACCACTGAAACTGTTTTTTTATTTCATTTTCATTTGTAGACTTTTGTCGTTTCTGAGTCATTCTGCCCTCTTCTCTAACCTTGTGTCTTGTGTGTTGACTTGTAATAATATTATAATAATCTGGCCCTCATTAAAGTCAAGTGAAACAAAAAAATTATTTTATTTTAAAAATAATCTGTTTCAGGATTTCAGGATCAAAAACATATTTTATAACAAACAATAATTGAAATCTAGCAATGGTGGAATTTCCAAATCACCAAACAAAGTTGCGATTTACTTACAAAAATACAGACTCCCGTGATTTATGACTTTAATACACTAAGTTAATGTTAACATTTAAAATGTTTTGTTATGAAGTGGTGATTTTTTAAAAATTGCATGATAATATTTTCTTGTTTAATTTTACTTTACCTGTATGCCTTGACCTTAAAACATCTAAGGTCAGTTTATGACCAAACTCATGTGCATTATTGGGAACAACCAAGTGGGCAAATATGGCTTTGTTTCAGTAAATGAATACAATTGGGTAAATTACAAAAATTATGTTACTTTATAGTATCAGGCTATTTATGTCTTTCATACTACTTTAACTTAACATCAACCTTTTAGATAAGATGTGAATACTAAATGTAATTGGATCTTATATTCTACACTTTTAAGTGTGGTAGATGTTTATGTGCCTGTGTCACGTGAATCATTGGGTCAGGGTAAAGAATCTGTTTACAGATATGATGGAAGTTCAGATTGTGCATCTGTTTTTGTGTGTCTCAATATAACGGTACATCACTGGCTCCTAACAACCCTATGGACGAGGGTATGCATCAGAATCTCAAAATAAGAACAAATTCGGGCCAAGGATTGTGACCCTTAGGGATTATTTAAAGATGCAAACCAAGCATACCAACTTGATGAGCAAAAAAAGCTCTTTTCTGTTTATCATGCTTTAAAAAGTCAGTTGAAATCAATTCTCTTAAAACACAAGTCTGTACTGTTGAGAGATATCCAAAAGGGGTTTTAAAATTCCTTTATAAGAAATCATTTGGAGAGACCAAGGGTATCATTCAGTAGTGAATGACTAGGCCTCCTCAAGCACAAAAATAGCATCAGATAGTTGAAAGCTTGAAGAGGTTGTGAGTTACAAGCTCTTCTAACATGTGCTGGGATTTCTCTGCAGTCTTTGCCAGCAAACTGAGTTCTGCATGGTACTAAAGCCGCTGTGTATCGAGTCAAACTTAACCACATCAGCAAACAACATACCAACGATTGATATTGTGTGTGCATTGTTATTCATAATTGGATTGAATGGCATATTGTCATCTGAGAAATCTCGTCATTAAGATTAATGGGAAAATATAATTGAATATATAAAATATAACAGATCATGGAGCATATGGCTTTGCACAGATCACATCAGGAGTGTGTCAAATACAGAGTTATAAAGGTTTCAAATAGAGATCCATAATAGCTCATGTTTACACTTGAGAAAAACTTGAAGCATAATGATGATGCTGGGAAATGTTTTTTAGAATAGGCTTTAAAATGTCTGCACTATTTTGGTACATAAAGTAAACCATAATAATAAAATATGAACGATGCAGGAGATATTATAATATTGAAAAATTTAGCAAATTTGCATTAAAAAAATTCATAATTCTGTTGTGGTTAAACCTGCTAAATGAAACTATAGAAACGATATGCAAAACATTTGTTTAAAAACTAGGTTATTACTTTTTAAAGGCTTCTTTATTCTAATTAGCTAATATGACAGGAGTTATTATACATTAAATAAAAAAATAAATGGATTACACATAAATATAAAAGAAAATATATTAAATGCTTTATTACAAGTCTTAATGCAACCGTAAAGAAAACAGTACATTTTTAAAGGTTCAATAGTATCAAACCCCCCCCATGTATTAACTGCGCTCATCCTCTTCCATTATTCCATAAATATCAAAAATATATATACATTAAAGCTAATAAATTATACCTGATGATTTCAATAAATAAAAATTCCAAGCATGTTTTTAGCAGCTAGGATAAGTGCTAGTATTAAAAGTCCACAATCCAAGAAACTGGATTAAAAAAGAAAATAGTTATCTCCAGAGATGCATTGTAACAATGCATGTGGCTGCAGAGAAATGTGATGCTTCTAAAGACTCAGTTCTCAGGTTGCTCTCCTGACTGTGGTCTCTAGTCGATGGGATCTGGTGCCGTAGAGCTTGGCTGCTCGTGCTTCAAAAGCGTTGACCATCTGTTTGACCACCTCGTCGAAAAATACTGTTGCCAATTGTGAATGAAGCAGTGATTTGAATTTGAATGACACCTGGAGTGGAGAACAGAGAATTATATAAAATAAGCATGTTTTAATTAAAATGTTAGATTGTAAAAAAGTCCATTTGAGGTTTTTTTAGATGTTGACATCACCTGATCTACAGGACTAACTCAAATTGTAATTGTTACATCTAGGGTTTAACAAGGGCTTTGTATTGGTAGTAACATTCATTCATGCTGAAGTCTTCTTGATTCTTTTTTATTTATATAAATGGTTCCCAAATCCCGGATGCCAGTCTCCATCACTAAGCCGTAACATTTAGGTTGTGTCTTTCAGAACCTCATAAGGTTAACATGTCTGACTATGTTATCTATATAAAGAACGGAAAGACAACCTCCATGTGATAAAAATAGAGACTAATCTGGTATAATTGCTGTGCTACCTTTGATTTTGAGATTAACTCCATACACAGTAGGAAGTTCCCAATTAAAAATTGTAAAGGACTTTTGGAAGTGCACATGGAAAGTTTAATTACCGAACAACTTTTTTTAGCTGCATTATTTATTTTATGGAATGAAAGTACTTACAAAGAACTCCACATTGCAGGAGTCAGCTTGACCTGCAGCATCAGGAGTGAATCGCCACAATGTCTCAAGGTGACTGAAGAGCGTCCCATCTGTGCACACTGCCTAGAACACATATACATACCTTAGACAGCACATAAAAAAGGATTATTTACAAACTTAGGAAAACAATTATATAAGTACTCACTCCCTTCGAAACAGTGAATATTTGGTTCATGGACTTACTAGGACTTGGTGGTTTGGGATAACTGTGACCTCAGAGGTGTAGCGTTCCACTATCGGGGGGAATCCAATTTCAAGTTGAGCTCGCATGTCACCATTTCTTCCCCTGGTGACCTTTGACTTCTTGCACCAAGGCACAAACTGGTGGTACTGGTCTACATTCGCTACAACATTGTAGATCTGCTCTGGTGAGTAGCTGGTGGAATACAATTGTATGTTTATGATTTCTATCTGAAAGTTGAGCATATGTGATTTATATAGTGTGCACATACCCAAGGGCACGGATTTCTGAGTATTCCATTCTTCGTGATACAAGGGGGACTGATAAATTAATGAAGCTCCGGGTGTGCAAAACTTGAGATGTTGGGGTTGTTGGTGAAGGTAAACTTGACCGCCTTGTTTCCAAAATACCACAAGAGCTCAAATGTCTAAAAAAAAGAAGTCTTATTCACTTATCAATGGCAGAATAAATAAGTGCAATATTTGCATACTGCGTACAAAAATACAATGTGACGTAATATTTGACGCCAATGTTGACCTGAACAAGTGACGTGTTTTCTGGTAAACCAATAAGAATCAATAGGTTAGCCATTTGTATGGTACACTGCCAGCCGGGCATGCGCAGGGGCACTGCATTATTCAAAAGCAGAAGACTTTCCTGCAATCTTCAAGGCCTTCATCATCTAAAAACATCTTCATATACAAAAAATCCCTAAAAAAGAGAATTTTAAGACTCCAGAGCAGCAGTCTTTACCATCTCGTGACTTCTCACCACCATGTGAATATCCAGCAGCTTTTGTGTTTCTGTTTAACATTCACAGACAATTTACATCACAAAACATCCCAAAGAGTCAAGACATTGCCATGGCAACCTTTCAGCTCTTCACTTTAATTTTGAATGTATTATTGTTGGATTAGAAACCAAAAGCTTCCTCGCAAGGATTTTACTACTTTGTAGAGTACAGACATTAAACAATAAAGGGCTGGATTAATAAAGGATTAATATATAAAATAACTGACATAATAATTCTAAATAACAGACATTAAGAAAAACTTTTTTTGTTTAAAGTTTGGGACACTTATACACTCATTGTATTCCACATTTTAAGACCATCTAAACTAAAAAAAAAACATGTTATATTAAATCATCCCCAGCACCTTTTGGATAGAAATGTGCAGAAATGACTATTCTTTCTTTAATATTCAGTCAAAGTCACCCATTTCAAAAACATTTTCATTAAATAAAATGTACATTTTGGCAACTTTACTTGTACTTCATTTTATCTTTGTCTATTAAACTCATTTCAGATATATAAAAAATAATCAGATCCTTTTTTTTAAAGTGAAACATTTAACTTAAATCTCCAAAAAACTTTTTATAGTGCACTTTCAAATTAAGGCAAATGTTATCTGTTACTTAAGCATCATACTTTAACTATGACTGTCATCACTACTATAGTAACTTTAGGGGACTGGTGAGCTCATACCTGACAGTGACATTTGAGTTCCTCCTCATTGCATGAAGAAAAAGTGAAGTCGCCTTCTTTGCCATTTATGCTCTTGTAAAACAACTGAAGTTACTCCAAAAGTGTCCTTAAGTTCACAAAGATCAATGACTGTTACCGGCAGCTCGACTCATGACCGATAGGAAAGGGTCAGAGCCCAGCTGATAGTGAGCACTGGATAGGAGGAGGGAGGGAGGGGGTGGAGTTGAGCGGCTTCAAGGCAGGTGCCTCTCCCATTCAGGTACATTCAATGTTTGACATCACAATGTTTTACAAGAATATCAGTTTCCTGTTGTACTTATACAGAGAAACCATGTGACATACAAGAAGAGAATGAGACCTGGCAACAACATTTACAGTTGTATTAACCTCAAAATCCAGAAGCTTTAAATACAACCTTTCCAAAGCACTGTGTTTATTTATACATAATATGTATGTATTATGGCTGTCGGTTAGTCAACATGTCTTTAACCCAAATCATTTTTAAACAGCAATATTACAAGAATTAAATGCAGAACTAAAATGAATATGTGGGTGTTGACAGCCCTGACCTTTCATTGGCCAATATGATCTCAAGGGAAAAAATATTTTATGGCCAAATCAAGGTCCATAATTTCAAGTGAGTTGGAGGCACAGACTTGATGCAGAATAAAATCAGCATACATGCCTTATATGGTCATAGTCAATGATTCATCTGTAACTAAATGGCTTATGTGATTGTCTTCACAAAGTGTTCAGAGTCTTGTAAGAGTCTTGTAAGAGCTTATCCCATTGAATAATGTCTAATTCGAGTCGTTCACATAAGCGATACATGTGTATATATAGCCGTGGAGAAAGGAAAAGGAGACCATGTCAGCTTTTCTTAATTTACTATAAAGAAAAACATGTTTGTTTCCTTCTGTGAAATACTACAAATGTTTAATATGAAAGAAGAAAAAAAGTTGTTTCTATTTGCAGGATTTGAAAACTGGAGAAACTCTTTTCTCCATTTAATACTCCCCTACATTTAACAAATGACCTTGCAAAGACATAACGTGCTTTTCCCTAACTGTTCGGTGGTTGTAGTAAACAAACTAGAAAAACTGTCAAACACTGATGGTGTTTTGACGGGACATTCAGTCCACAGTCCTTGAGATGAAATTCTGTACAAAGTTCAATAATGAGTCATAGTGCTTCAGTAGATTAATAATATATTTTATTTCTTTTTTTCATTTATAGTGCTTGATGTACACATTTTAATGATTTATTTTACCGATTACCGTTCTCAACCCCCTTATACTTTATAACTGTGAGTCAGCATCGAGATCAGGGGGAGAAAAGATGAGCTTGCTCATTGCTCTTATGTACTGCGAGCCATCCAGGGACGTGAGTTTAAGATTGCTCATGGGTAGCAGGGCCCTGTTAGTGTAATATCTGAGCAATGGAGTTTGTGCTTGGATTGCCTCCAGATACACCTAAAGATATAAGAATTGTAAAAATCTACATCACTTATTAACTTTGATACTTTTTAAATCTATCTTTAGATGTTAATTTATCAGAATACAATTTATGGCCACACAAAAAAGACAGATATGTATCACTTTCAGACGTAAAGGTGTTAAACTTGTAATCTCATATACAACCTAATGCTAGCGCAGAAAGAAGTCACCTGTATGATGTCATCAGTATCCTGGGCTGCATTCTGGAAGACGGACTGACAGTGCTGCAGATATTGCTCATAAAGGCTGCGTGTGTATGCATCAATCTCCAGCCCATCATCACTGACCTCTGTTCTCTTCAGGTTCATGAGGAAGTCTGTGTTAACCGGTCCACATTCAATGAGACTCACACTGCGTAATAGGACATGTACGTTTGATGTTGGACTTTGTAGGGACAATTTACTCAAAAACTAAAACTTACCATGAAAATATAAAAACTATTTAAGTATACTTATAGCACAGACGTTTGGTTATTCAAACAACCATGAGGTCTCTCTTTAAAATTTAAGAGCATTATTCTAATTTTTAATACATGATCTTTCAGGATTTTCACACCTATTATATTATATTTTGCTCATAAACGGACACATGAAAATAAAAATAAAGTATTTAGTTCATGCTCTTAAAAAAACTATCCCTTGGCCATTTGTCAGATATTTTTGATTCTGGTTTGTACATTTTAATTAACATAAATCTTATGAAGAGGTTGGTGTCCTTTTTGGTCACCTCCATAACTCAGGTTTATTTACATTAATTAAAAAAGAAAACATGTGCATAGTCTGTTATTTTCCTAATGTTTAAACACAATCAACAAGGATTTTATATAATATAAACAATGGGTTCAGTTTACTGGCAATTCCATTCTAAGAGCGTTTTGATGTCCCACCCATCACACAAAATGTCACGTCCACTGGAATTGTCTGGTAGTCAAAATAACTTTTTGCTGTTCTATGTTCTTAAAAAGACCTTTTTGTGTTTAAAAGAACAAAAAAATATATATTTTAACGATAATATGAAGAAAAATGAATTATTAAAAATAAAATAAAAATCCTACTATGCCTATCATTACAAGTGTTGTAATTTTTCTCTGTGTTCATCAGAAATTACACACAACTGAAAGATGACCAAATAAATGCCTAGAAATAATGTTTCAATGGCAAAACAATGAGGGAACCAAACATGCTATTCACACACATAAAATACTCACTGAATACTGAAATGCTGTAGCAGAATGGCCAGGCTCTCACAAGCACCCTCTACTGCAAATTTACTAGCACAGTACACATCATTGAATGGCAAACCTGAGTGTGTAGACAAGGTCAGCATTAATATTTCATCACAAAGCATAAACCGTGTCAAAAATCCTTGTTGTCCTTCCATTAAACCAAATTTATTTCCTTTCTTCTCCACAGCCCTCCTATAGGTATTTTTAAATGTAAGTTTGTTCAAAGTTAAAAGTAAAATTTGCACACAAAAAGTTTGGTTACTAAACCATGAACTGTATTTTAAAAGAGTAATTTTATGAATACTTATTTCCATGCCTCTTAGTTTTCACTTACCATGTAGTCCTCCCATGCTGCCAGTGACTAGGATTCTTCCATGTCGCCTTCTCTTCATGTCTGGGAGAAAGGTCTGTATGGTACGAATGGTGCCCAAGAGGTTGACTTCTAGGATTGCACGTATAGCATCCATTGAGTGCGCCTCCAGAGGTCCCATCAAACCCACACCTGCATTACAGACTGACACCAAGACATTGAGAAATAAAAGAGTACTGTTTAATAAACGAGGCCATAATTCAACTTAAATATCCTAGGTCATATTTTGTGGGTGTGTATTAACTAATATACATTAATAGTAAAGTGAGCTGAAGGACCTGAGAGCAATTATACAATATTGTCCCATCGGTTAGATCTTTTTTACCCAGAATGTCGACTCTGTCCTCTGTAACTTTCCTCTTAGCATCAAGTATAGACTGCTGGTCTGTCACATCCATCTGAAGTATGACCATGGTGTCTTTATGAAGTCCTCTCACAGTCTCCAACAGACGTTGTTTTTTGTCCAGGTTCCGCATGGTAGCATAGACTAAAGACATATAAAGTTATATACGTTTACATGCAATAAAAAATATGCTTAACATTTGTCTATCATTTACCTTTGTATTCTTTGGAAGGATTGGATGCGAGATGCACAGCAAGGCTGAGCCCGATCCCTGAGGAGCACCCAGTAATAAGAACTACCTTTTGTTCCATTGGGGCGGTAAGGCAACCGTCCTCAACCCTAAAGAGAAGTGTTAATGCCTTAGAGTTTTGAATGTTATGTCTCCTAACCTTCTGTGTCTCGGATTTGAGTGAATGTTTTAGCTCTCTGCTTTATCACAAGGCCAGCTAGATGTAAACATTTTTCTTTCACACAGATTTGTCCTCTGCAGGTGCAGCTCTCTTAAAGTGGAATGCACATGGTACGCACTTTTGTGACCAACATTAAACCGTTATTAAATGTAAAAATGTTTGGTAAATTATTTTGATGTTTGGTTTAATAATAAAGAAACATAGCTGAGCAATACTATACAAAAGTTATTATATGTTGCACGGCCTAATATGTTGACTTATATGCCTAAGAACAATTTTACACAATTTTATTTGTAGATATTTATTTGTCCATTTATCTGCCAATAGTTGTTTTGACGATTTAAGACATATTTTTGCATAAAATATACATTTTCAAATTCTGACCTTCCTTTCAACAGTAAAAATAATGTTTCTCCATCATCTTAAACTAGTAGTTGCTACATTAAAAATCAATTATTGAAACTAATATATGAAATACAGACATAACACAATAGATTATTGCACAAAAATGCTTACGATTCAAAAGTTCAGTTAATTCAGTGTGGATATTGGATTGGAATAATGCACTGAGATAAACCTAAATAATAGTTTGAAAGGTTAAGAAGCTAAAGAAGTTACTATTTTGAAGAGGTTCAGATCAGTGTCGCTGCAATATTATTACCCTTAAAAACTTTTAAAACAATCCTAACTGTAATTGTGTCAGGGTGATAACACATTGCTCAGGACTTTGTGTTTCATTTAGTTTATTTTTTTATTTTAATAAGACATTTAGTTTAAATGTTGTACCAGAGTACAATGAACTAAAACTTTTGTATTGGAAGTGTTCAAAGTCAAAGTTGATATTATAGCAAGTGTGTAGAACATTGAGCTGAGCCGAGACATTTTTCAGGTTTCAAAGAGAGCATATGATCACAGTTGTATTCTTTTTAACATTAATCTTTTATTAGCAGCATTTATTAAATACACCACCGATAAGATCTTTATAAAAAACAATTCACATTTTTTACTTTATACACACAGTGTATAAAGAGTATATTTTTATATAATATATTTTGCAATATTATATTAGATATAATATATATAATAATATAATGTATATTATCATATAAAGGAACTAAATCTAGATAAACATTTCCCTGCAAAAATCTGAAGTAAATATTAATCATTCCTCATTGTTCTGTAAAAAAGAAAGAAATGCCTTTTCCGTTTAATAATGAAGTTTCACAGACATTCAACACCTAAGTTAATAAATACGTCTTTAATTAATCCACCTCTTCAATAGTTGGCCCCTGGGAACTGGCCTGTGCCTGAGCTCCACAGCCTCCTGGTGGCATTCCACCCTGATACAGTTTAGCAATGATTGGGTTACAGAGTTTCTCCAGCTCTTTCAGCTGATGTTCATACTCTTCTTTATCAGCCAACTGGTTGTTCTCCAGCCAGCTGATGGTCTGGTTGCATTTCTCAATGACTTTCTTCTTGTCATCCTCACTGATTTTGCCTTTGAGGTTTTCATCTCCCGCGCTGTTCTTCATGTTGAAGGCATAAGACTCCAGCGAGTTCTTGGCAGCGATTTTCTCTCTTTGCTGATCGTCTTCTGCTTTGTATTTGTCAGCTTCCTGTAGCATTCTCTCAATGTCTTCTTTGCTCAGTCGGCCCTTGTCATTGGTGATGGTGATCTTGTTCTCTTTGCCGGTGCTTTTGTCCACTGCTGACACGTTCAGGATTCCATTAGCATCGATGTCAAAGGTAACTTCAATCTGAGGGACTCCACGAGGTGCAGGTGGAATTCCAGACAGCTCAAACTTCCCCAGCAGGTTGTTATCTTTTGTCATGGCTCTCTCTCCCTCGTACACCTGGATCAGGACACCGGGCTGGTTGTCCGAGTAGGTGGTGAAGGTCTGGGTCTGTTTGGTGGGGATGGTGGTGTTGCGTTTGATGAGAGCAGTCATGACTCCTCCTGCTGTTTCAATGCCCAGAGATAGAGGAGCAACATCCAGCAGCAACAGATCTTGAACATTTCCAGATGTGTCACCCATAAGGATGGCGGCTTGTACCGCAGCACCATAAGCCACTGCTTCATCTGGGTTGATGCTCTTGTTCAACTCTCTTCCATTGAAGAAATCCTGCAGAAGTTTCTGGATCTTTGGGATTCTCGTTGATCCACCAACAAGAACGATGTCATGAATCTGAGACTTGTCCATTTTGGCATCTCTCAGGGCTTTCTCCACGGGATCCAGAGTTCCTCTGAAGAGATCTGAACACAGCTCTTCAAACCTTGCTCTGGTGATGGATGTGTAGAAGTCAATGCCCTCATACAGAGAGTCGATCTCAATGCTGGCCTGAGAGCTGGACGAGAGGGTTCTCTTGGCTCGCTCACAAGCTGTACGGAGTCTCCTCAGGGCTCTCTTGTTCTGACTGATGTCCTTCTTGTGTTTCCTCTTGAATTCTTCTACAAAGTGATTCACCATGCGGTTGTCAAAGTCCTCCCCACCCAGATGTGTGTCTCCAGCTGTTGATTTCACCTCAAAGATGCCATCTTCAATGGTCAGGATGGAAACATCAAATGTGCCTCCACCAAGGTCGAAGATCAGGACGTTACGCTCCGAACCTTTGCCTTTATCCAGACCGTAGGCAATGGCTGCAGCTGTGGGCTCATTGATGATTCGGAGAACGTTCAGGCCAGCGATTACTCCAGCGTCTTTAGTAGCTTGTCTCTGAGAGTCATTAAAGTAGGCAGGAACTGTGATGACGGCATTGTTCACCTTTTGTCCTAGATAAGCTTCCGCAATCTCCTTCATCTTCACCAGGACCATAGACGAAATTTCTTCAGGATAAAATGTCTTGTTTTCTCCCTTGTGTTCGACTTTAACCTTTGGTTTTCCTCCATCACTGATGACTTGGAAGGACCAATGCTTCATGTCAGACTGCACTATTGGGTCATCAAACTTTCTGCCGATCAGCCTCTTGGCATCAAACACTGTGTTGTTTGGGTTCATGGCCACTTGGTTTTTAGCTGCATCTCCAATGAGCCTCTCTGTATCTGTGAAGGCAACATAGCTGGGTGTTGTTCTGTTACCCTGATCATTGGCGATGATCTCCACTTTCCCATGCTGAAACACCCCCACACAGGAGTAAGTGGTGCCCAGGTCAATCCCAATAGAAATTCCTTTTGCAGACATGTTTGGTTTAAGCTTAAACTCACCTAGAATCCACCAAAAAAGTTAAGATCACTACAGTTTACAAGATTCATTTTCACCACACATTTATGATTATTATAAACATTTGAGCTAAAATGATCCTTAATTTCATTTAACACAGATAAAAAGAAATTTCATATAAAATAGCACTTTCATTTTTATGAAAGAAATCTGTATGACAAAAGTAAAAACTAAGCATTTATTGTACTTATATTTTTTATAATTTTCTTAGTAAAACAAACTCATTTTAGTATAATGTGTTCACATTATAATGTAATATATGACATTATTTAATAAACAAGAACATACAAATCAAAACATATAACATATTAATATTAATTAAGAAAAAATATATAGCCTTGACATGTATTAATAAAATTAGCAAATAAATTTTTAACTTACCAAGTAGATTCTAAAATGAAATGAAAATTATCCTCGTCGAATAGACAGGTTAAACTCTTTTCCCATTGACTTTAGTTGTGTGTTTAACTTCAGCCATCCCTCCGCGACTTTTATATCCCAGCGCTTCCCATTCCCATCTCCCCTAACTTCTAGAAGCGTCACGACACGCTGACCAATCACTGGCTCCGAGCTTACGCGCTGACGTCAGCCCCGCCCCACACGGAAGTATCTTTGAGAGCATTCTAGGCTCTTCCCAATGTTCGAATGAATGGAATAATAATCATTCCCAGTCTTAACTTTGTTACTTAAAACGTGTGGAAAAACATTAAGTCATAAGGAGAAACACATGACATATTAAAATATTATATGCAAAACAGAACAGAAATTAAGAGGTTGAACAGAGATGAAACATTAAATGAAACTTTATATATTTATCAAACATATTAATTGGTTATATTTAATAAAACTATATCATCTGAAAACTTTACTTTCTCTGGTTTGGTGATTTCTTAAATCACATTGAGAAATGTCAAATGTAATTATTGTTGCTATGATAATAAAAATATTTAAAGAGTTACGTTTTGATGTTAAAGAATTTGCACCATGTTAAACGAAATGTCTTAGAAATAATTAAGATGACAAATAAATGTGTGAAATCAAATTCCCCTTTTACTTATATATGACAAGCATAAAGAGTTTGATTTTAAAAGTGAATTTTACTTTAATTTTTATTTATCTCTGGTAGTCTTTCAACATTAAATGTGTATATTATCACAAAATGTTATTTATGTTTTGTAACATGATTTTTCAAAACAATTAATCAATTTAAAAAAAGTTCCTGCCATCACAAATTCGAATATGTTAAAAGCACCCAATAACATGTAAAGATGTTTAAAAGAACACTCGAGAAATGTCTTTTTGTTTCTCACTGTGCAATGACACCGGCATGTGGGAGGAGTCTCTGGACTGTTCCTCGTTATGATTGGTCTGACTCACAAGAGCTTTCGAGAATCTTCAAGACCTCACTGCTGTAGAATATAAAGAGCACTGGAGACACTAGAAGTTAAGCCCATCTGAGCTTATTTCTAAATAACTGCAAAACACGAGAGAACAAACTCTCAAGAAGACAATTTCCAGATCTGGAAAGACATCATTCAGTAAAGGTAGATTGAAGAAAACTTTATCTTAACTTTTATAATTTAAAGTAACCTCTCAAATGTGTCTAAATGTAACATTTTCTACTTTATTAATAATAAAGCTTATTTTTCATGCATGTTATTATTACTAAGCCTTGTCCTTTGTTCATGGAAATGTCCTTTCATTTTAAGCTCAAATTGTTTCAGCAAATAATTATAAATTTAAGCCAAAAAAATAATATCATACACTGTAATAATTTTAAATTAATTGTATTATTTTAGGTGACGTTAAGTTGAAATCAAACATGTCTGCAAAAGGAATTGCTATTGGGATTGACCTGGGCACCACTTACTCCTGTGTGGGGGTGTTTCAGCATGGGAAAGTGGAGATCATCGCCAATGATCAGGGTAACAGAACAACACCCAGCTATGTTGCCTTCACAGATACAGAGAGGCTCATTGGAGATGCAGCTAAAAACCAAGTGGCCATGAACCCAAACAACACAGTGTTTGATGCCAAGAGGCTGATCGGCAGAAAGTTTGATGACCCAATAGTGCAGTCTGACATGAAGCATTGGTCCTTCCAAGTCATCAGTGATGGAGGAAAACCAAAGGTTAAAGTCGAACACAAGGGAGAAAACAAGACATTTTATCCTGAAGAAATTTCGTCTATGGTCCTGGTGAAGATGAAGGAGATTGCGGAAGCTTATCTAGGACAAAAGGTGAACAATGCCGTCATCACAGTTCCTGCCTACTTTAATGACTCTCAGAGACAAGCTACTAAAGACGCTGGAGTAATCGCTGGCCTGAACGTTCTCCGAATCATCAATGAGCCCACAGCTGCAGCCATTGCCTACGGTCTGGATAAAGGCAAAGGTTCGGAGCGTAACGTCCTGATCTTCGACCTGGGTGGAGGCACATTTGATGTTTCCATCCTGACCATTGAAGATGGCATCTTTGAGGTGAAATCAACAGCTGGAGACACACACCTGGGTGGGGAGGACTTTGACAACCGCATGGTGAATCACTTTGTAGAAGAATTCAAGAGGAAACACAAGAAGGACATCAGTCAGAACAAGAGAGCCCTGAGGAGACTCCGTACAGCTTGTGAGCGAGCCAAGAGAACCCTCTCGTCCAGCTCTCAGGCCAGCATTGAGATCGACTCTCTGTATGAGGGCATTGACTTCTACACATCCATCACCAGAGCAAGGTTTGAAGAGCTGTGTTCAGATCTCTTCAGAGGAACTCTGGATCCCGTGGAGAAAGCCCTGAGAGATGCCAAGATGGACAAGTCTCAGATTCATGACATCGTTCTGGTTGGTGGATCAACGAGAATCCCAAAGATCCAGAAACTTCTGCAGGATTTCTTCAATGGAAGAGAGTTGAACAAGAGCATCAACCCAGATGAAGCAGTGGCTTATGGTGCTGCGGTGCAAGCCGCCATCCTCATGGGTGACACATCTGGAAATGTTCAAGATCTGTTGCTGCTGGATGTTGCTCCTCTATCTCTGGGCATTGAAACAGCAGGAGGAGTCATGACTGCTCTCATCAAACGCAACACCACCATCCCCACCAAACAGACCCAGACCTTCACCACCTACTCGGACAACCAGCCCGGTGTCCTGATCCAGGTGTACGAGGGAGAGAGAGCCATGACAAAAGATAACAACCTGCTGGGGAAGTTTGAGCTGTCTGGAATTCCACCTGCACCTCGTGGAGTCCCTCAGATTGAAGTTACCTTTGACATCGATGCTAATGGAATCCTGAACGTGTCAGCAGTGGACAAAAGCACCGGCAAAGAGAACAAGATCACCATCACCAATGACAAGGGCCGACTGAGCAAAGAAGACATTGAGAGAATGGTACAGGAAGCTGACAAATACAAAGCAGAAGACGATCAGCAAAGAGAGAAAATCGCTGCCAAGAACTCGTTGGAGTCTTATGCCTTCAACATGAAGAACAGCGCGGAAGATGAAAACCTCAAAGGCAAAATCAGTGAGGATGACAAAAAGAAAGTCATTGAGAAATGCAACCAGACCATCAGCTGGCTGGAGAACAACCAGTTGGCTGATAAAGAAGAGTATGAACATCAGCTGAAAGAGCTGGAGAAACTCTGTAACCCAATCATTGCTAAACTGTATCAGGGAGGAATGCCAGCTGGAGGCTGTGGAGCTCAGGCACGGTCCGCTTCAGGAACGGCTTCACAGGGGCCGACTATTGAAGAGGTCGATTAAAAGCAAAGAAATTAATAAAATACCATTTTATAGCTTTTGTAAATTGGTTTCTGGTTGATGTCTGGTTACTTATTTCATATTTATTTTTTGCTCACATTTTTATAAAATTCATACAAGGAAATATGTAAAAGATCAAAATAATAAAATATTTAAAGTTTAATATTTAAAGTCTGGATAAACTGAAAAATGTAAGTCCAGTCTTTGGAATTGAATGCTAAATCTTGTTTATGTGATATTTTCAAGTGTCATTCCGGTTACATTTTGATAACTGTCCTTGTAAAGATCTGTAAATAAATGTATATATAAACTTTAGTTATTTGGCTGTATTTTTCTTACTTCACTTTACAATCCTGTTATTCAAAGTAGTGTCCAAAAATCTAATAATCCACACCAATCTTCACAAATTTACACATTAATACAATTAAATGGAAAAATAACTTATATATAACTCGTTGGGTATTTTTCTATTTGAAAATGACGTGACCTACAGCCAAGTATGGTGACCCATACTCAGAATTCATGCTCTGCATTTAACTCATCCCGATTGCGCACACACACACAGCAGTGAACACAAACACAACAGGGCACACACACACATACACACGTGAACCCAAACACAACAGGGCACATACACACGTGAACCCAAACACAACAGGGCACACACACACATACACACGTGAACCCAAACACAACAGGGCACACACACACACACACACACACAGTAATGAACACACATTCCAGTGAAGGCACACACAATAGTGAAGACACACACATATTCATAAAAACACACCCGCAGCAGTGGGCAGTCGTTTATGCTTCGGGGAACAGGGAGCAGTTGTGGGTTCGGTGCCTGGCAGGTTACCCGAGTCATCATATTGCCAACCTGAGACTTGAACCCACAACCCTAGGAGTCAAACTCTTTAACCACTAGGCCATCAGTTCCCCTATTAAAACTATTTGCTACAACTTATTCTTTAAAACTTTTGCATAAGAATGCACATGTAGACATAAACTATAAAGTATAAACTTTTTTATCCATTCTTTAATATTAAGAGGAAAATTTTCCAGTCCCTTATACTATTTTTAAAATATTGAATTTAAAATAAAATAATAAATAACCTTTACATTTGATGATGATAGTTATATCAGTAAATGTTTTGAGCTTATTACAATGTTTAATATTATAAAAGCATATAAAACATATGAAATATGAATCATGTATATATATATATATATATATATATATATATATATATAAAAAACTTTTATCACATAGGATCAGAATCTGGTCAGATCGGAAGCATCTGTGAGATCACTTTTAGCTCCTCTTTATGCTGTTTTATTTGACTTTTACGTCTATAAAAACATTTCTGTGAGTGATAAGAATTTATGTGCTTAAAATCTTGTTAAACATTAAGATATTACTGTTAATATGATCTAGAATTGACTTATCCAAAGAAAACACAACTGTGACCTCTAGTGGAAATATTGCAGAATACACCATGACTCGAAAAATCTCCAATGTTCCAGAACAGTCTGTAACCTATATATATTATATTTGTATTTATTTATTTATTTTATTTTATATTGCTCAATATATTAAAATATCATAATGTGAAATATATGTTGAACAGAACTGTGACATTGTAAAGGAAATGTTAATACATTCCATCACAATTAACATTTGAATAAAAACTTAAACACAAATATAAAAATATAAATGTGTGTAACTATGTCTCTGTTATCCAAATCTGATAATTTCTGTATTAAATGATGAGCTATAATATTATATTTCTACATTCATTTGATATTTTATCAATCTATCAAAAGGAAAGAAATCTAGTTTATCTTATCACATTACATTATGAAGCCTTCTTACATTTACATTTATTCATTTGAAGGACGCATTAATGATTAATATACAAAACAATAAATCACAAAATTCGGAACATTTTACCCAATCACATGTTAAGATGTTTAAAGGTTGATAGGAATCAGAACACTCGAGAAATGTCTTTTTGTTTCTCACTGTGCAATGACACCGGCATGTGGGAGGAGCCTCTGGACTGTTCCTCGTTATGATTGGTCTGACTCACAAGAGCTTTCGAGAATCTTCAAGACCTCACTGCTGTAGAATATAAAGAGCACTGGAGACACTAGAAGTTAAGCCCATCTGAGCTTATTTCTAAATAACTGCAAAACACGAGAGAACAAACTCTCAAGAAGACAATTTCCAGATCTGGAAAGACATCATTCAGTAAAGGTAGGTTGAAGAAAACTTTATATTAACTTTTATAATTTAAAGTAACCTCTCAAATGTGTCTAAATGTAACATTTTCTACTTTATTAATAATAAAGCTTATTTTTCATGCATGTTATTATTACTAAGCCTTGTCCTTTGTTCATGGAAATGTCCTTTCATTTTAAGCTCAAATTGTTTCAGCAAATAATTATAAATTTAAGCAAAAAAAATAATATCATACACTGTAATAATTTTAAATTAATTGTATTATTTTAGGTGACGTTAAGTTGAAATCAAACATGTCTGCAAAAGGAATTGCTATTGGGATTGACCTGGGCACCACTTACTCCTGTGTGGGGGTGTTTCAGCATGGGAAAGTGGAGATCATCGCCAATGATCAGGGTAACAGAACAACACCCAGCTATGTTGCCTTCACAGATACAGAGAGGCTCATTGGAGATGCAGCTAAAAACCAAGTGGCCATGAACCCAAACAACACAGTGTTTGATGCCAAGAGGCTGATCGGCAGAAAGTTTGATGACCCAATAGTGCAGTCTGACATGAAGCATTGGTCCTTCCAAGTCATCAGTGATGGAGGAAAACCAAAGGTTAAAGTCGAACACAAGGGAGAAAACAAGACATTTTATCCTGAAGAAATTTCGTCTATGGTCCTGGTGAAGATGAAGGAGATTGCGGAAGCTTATCTAGGACAAAAGGTGAACAATGCCGTCATCACAGTTCCTGCCTACTTTAATGACTCTCAGAGACAAGCTACTAAAGACGCTGGAGTAATCGCTGGCCTGAACGTTCTCCGAATCATCAATGAGCCCACAGCTGCAGCCATTGCCTACGGTCTGGATAAAGGCAAAGGTTCGGAGCGTAACGTCCTGATCTTCGACCTGGGTGGAGGCACATTTGATGTTTCCATCCTGACCATTGAAGATGGCATCTTTGAGGTTAAATCAACAGCTGGAGACACACACCTGGGTGGGGAGGACTTTGACAACCGCATGGTGAATCACTTTGTAGAAGAATTCAAGAGGAAACACAAGAAGGACATCAGTCAGAACAAGAGAGCCCTGAGGAGACTCCGTACAGCTTGTGAGCGAGCCAAGAGAACCCTCTCGTCCAGCTCTCAGGCCAGCATTGAGATCGACTCTCTGTATGAGGGCATTGACTTCTACACATCCATCACCAGAGCAAGGTTTGAAGAGCTGTGTTCAGATCTCTTCAGAGGAACTCTGGATCCCGTGGAGAAAGCCCTGAGAGATGCCAAGATGGACAAGTCTCAGATTCATGACATCGTTCTGGTTGGTGGATCAACGAGAATCCCAAAGATCCAGAAACTTCTGCAGGATTTCTTCAATGGAAGAGAGTTGAACAAGAGCATCAACCCAGATGAAGCAGTGGCTTATGGTGCTGCGGTGCAAGCCGCCATCCTCATGGGTGACACATCTGGAAATGTTCAAGATCTGTTGCTGCTGGATGTTGCTCCTCTATCTCTGGGCATTGAAACAGCAGGAGGAGTCATGACTGCTCTCATCAAACGCAACACCACCATCCCCACCAAACAGACCCAGACCTTCACCACCTACTCGGACAACCAGCCCGGTGTCCTGATCCAGGTGTACGAGGGAGAGAGAGCCATGACAAAAGATAACAACCTGCTGGGGAAGTTTGAGCTGTCTGGAATTCCACCTGCACCTCGTGGAGTCCCTCAGATTGAAGTTACCTTTGACATCGATGCTAATGGAATCCTGAACGTGTCAGCAGTGGACAAAAGCACCGGCAAAGAGAACAAGATCACCATCACCAATGACAAGGGCCGACTGAGCAAAGAAGACATTGAGAGAATGGTACAGGAAGCTGACAAATACAAAGCAGAAGACGATCAGCAAAGAGAGAAAATCGCTGCCAAGAACTCGTTGGAGTCTTATGCCTTCAACATGAAGAACAGCGCGGAAGATGAAAACCTCAAAGGCAAAATCAGTGAGGATGACAAAAAGAAAGTCATTGAGAAATGCAACCAGACCATCAGCTGGCTGGAGAACAACCAGTTGGCTGATAAAGAAGAGTATGAACATCAGCTGAAAGAGCTGGAGAAACTCTGTAACCCAATCATTGCTAAACTGTATCAGGGAGGAATGCCAGCTGGAGGCTGTGGAGCTCAGGCACGGTCCGCGTCAGGAACGGCTTCACAGGGGCCGACTATTGAAGAGGTCGATTAAAAGCAAAGAAATTAATAAAATACTATTTTATAGCTTTTCTAAATTGGTTTCTGGTTGATGTCTGGTACTTATTTCATATTTATTTTTTGCTCACATTTTTATAAAAATTTCATACAAGCAAATATTTAAAAGATCAAAATAAAAAACAAGTATTTAAAGATTCATATTTAAAGTCTGGATAAACTGAAAAATTTTAGTCCAGTCTTTGGAATTGAATGCTAAATCTTGTTTATGTGATATTTTCATGTGCCATTCCGGTTACATATTGATAACTGTCCTTGTAAAGATCTGTAAATAAATGTATATATAAACTTTAGTTATTTGGCTGTATTTTTCTTACTTTACTTTACAATCCTGTAATTCAAAGTAGTGTTCAAAAACCTAATAATCCACACCAATCTTCACAAATGTACACATTAATACAATTAAAGGGAAATTTAACTGATATATAACTCGTTGGGTATTTTTCTATTTGAAAATGACGTGACCTACAGCCAAGTATGGTGACCCATACTCAGAATTCATACTCCGCATTTAACTCATCCAGATTGCACACACACACACACACACACACACACACACAGTAATGAACACACACTGTAGTGTACGCACACACATATTCATAAAAACACAAGTCATCATATTGCCAACCTGAGACTTGAACCCACAACCCTAGGAGTCAAACTCTTTAACCACTAGGCCATCAGTTCCCCTATTAAAACTATTTGCTACAACTTATTCTTTAAAACTTTCGCATAAGAATGCACATGTAGACATAAACAATAAAGTATAAACTTTTTAATCCATTCTTTAATGTTAAGAGGAAAAGATTCCAGTCCCTTATACTATTTTTAAAATATTTAATTTTTTAAAAATAATAAATAACCTTTACATTTGATGATGATAGTTATATCAGTTAATGTTTTGAGCTTATTACAATGTAAAATATTATAAAAGCATATAAAACATATGAAATATGAATCATGTATATATATATATATATATATATATATTAAAAAAAACTTTTATCACATAGGATCAGAATCTGGTCAAATCGGAAGCATCTGTGAGATCACTTTTAGCTCCTCTTTATGCTGTTTTATTTGACTTTTACGTCTATAAAAACATTTCTGTGAGTAATAAGAATTTATGTGCTTAAAATCTTGTTAAACATTAAGATTTTACTGTTAATATGATCTAGAATTGACTTATCCAACGAAAACACAACTGTGACCTCTAGTGGAAATATTGCAGAATACACCATGACTCGAAAAATCTCCAATGTTCCAGAACAGTCTAAAACATATATATATTATATTTGTATTTATTTATTTATTTTATTTTATATTGCTCAATATATTAAAATATCATAATGTGAAATATATGTTGAACAGGAATGGGACATTGTAAAGGAAATGTTAATATATTCCATCACAATTAACATTTGAATAAAAACTTAAACACAAATATAAAAATATAAATGTGTGTAACTATGTCTCTGTTATCCAAATCTGATAATTTCTGTATTAAATGATGAGCTATAATATTATATTTCTACATTCATTTGATATTTTATCAATCTATCAAAAAGAAAGAAATCTAGTTTATCTTATCACATTACATTATGAAGCCTTCTTACATTTACATTTATTCATTTAAAGGACGCATTAATGATTAATATACAAAACAGTAAATCACAAAATTCGGAACATTTTACCCAATCACATGTTAAGATGTTTAAAGGTTGATAGGAATCAGAACACTCGAGAAATGTCTTTTTGTTTCTCACTGTGCAATGACACCGGCATGTGGGAGGAGCCTCTGGACTGTTCCTCGTTATGATTGGTCTGACTCACAAGAGCTTTCGAGAATCTTCAAGACCTCACTGCTGTAGAATATAAAGAGCACTGGAGACACTAGAAGTTAAGCCCATCTGAGCTTATTTCTAAATAACTGCAAAACACGAGAGAACAAACTCTCAAGAAGACAATTTCCAGATCTGGAAAGACATCATTCAGTAAAGGTAGATTGAAGAAAACTTTATCTTAACTTTTATAATTTAAAGTAACCTCTCAAATGTGTCTAAATGTAACATTTTCTACTTTATTAATAATAAAGCTTATTTTTCATGCATGTTATTATTACTAAGCCTTGTCCTTTGTTCATGGAAATGTCCTTTCATTTTAAGCTCAAATTGTTTCAGCAAATAATTATAAATTTAAGCAAAAAAAATAATATCATACACTGTAATAATTTTAAATTAATTGTATTATTTTAGGTGACGTTAAGTTGAAATCAAACATGTCTGCAAAAGGAATTGCTATTGGGATTGACCTGGGCACCACTTACTCCTGTGTGGGGGTGTTTCAGCATGGGAAAGTGGAGATCATCGCCAATGATCAGGGTAACAGAACAACACCCAGCTATGTTGCCTTCACAGATACAGAGAGGCTCATTGGAGATGCAGCTAAAAACCAAGTGGCCATGAACCCAAACAACACAGTGTTTGATGCCAAGAGGCTGATCGGCAGAAAGTTTGATGACCCAATAGTGCAGTCTGACATGAAGCATTGGTCCTTCCAAGTCATCAGTGATGGAGGAAAACCAAAGGTTAAAGTCGAACACAAGGGAGAAAACAAGACATTTTATCCTGAAGAAATTTCGTCTATGGTCCTGGTGAAGATGAAGGAGATTGCGGAAGCTTATCTAGGACAAAAGGTGAACAATGCCGTCATCACAGTTCCTGCCTACTTTAATGACTCTCAGAGACAAGCTACTAAAGACGCTGGAGTAATCGCTGGCCTGAACGTTCTCCGAATCATCAATGAGCCCACAGCTGCAGCCATTGCCTACGGTCTGGATAAAGGCAAAGGTTCGGAGCGTAACGTCCTGATCTTCGACCTGGGTGGAGGCACATTTGATGTTTCCATCCTGACCATTGAAGATGGCATCTTTGAGGTGAAATCAACAGCTGGAGACACACACCTGGGTGGGGAGGACTTTGACAACCGCATGGTGAATCACTTTGTAGAAGAATTCAAGAGGAAACACAAGAAGGACATCAGTCAGAACAAGAGAGCCCTGAGGAGACTCCGTACAGCTTGTGAGCGAGCCAAGAGAACCCTCTCGTCCAGCTCTCAGGCCAGCATTGAGATCGACTCTCTGTATGAGGGCATTGACTTCTACACATCCATCACCAGAGCAAGGTTTGAAGAGCTGTGTTCAGATCTCTTCAGAGGAACTCTGGATCCCGTGGAGAAAGCCCTGAGAGATGCCAAGATGGACAAGTCTCAGATTCATGACATCGTTCTGGTTGGTGGATCAACGAGAATCCCAAAGATCCAGAAACTTCTGCAGGATTTCTTCAATGGAAGAGAGTTGAACAAGAGCATCAACCCAGATGAAGCAGTGGCTTATGGTGCTGCGGTGCAAGCCGCCATCCTCATGGGTGACACATCTGGAAATGTTCAAGATCTGTTGCTGCTGGATGTTGCTCCTCTATCTCTGGGCATTGAAACAGCAGGAGGAGTCATGACTGCTCTCATCAAACGCAACACCACCATCCCCACCAAACAGACCCAGACCTTCACCACCTACTCGGACAACCAGCCCGGTGTCCTGATCCAGGTGTACGAGGGAGAGAGAGCCATGACAAAAGATAACAACCTGCTGGGGAAGTTTGAGCTGTCTGGAATTCCACCTGCACCTCGTGGAGTCCCTCAGATTGAAGTTACCTTTGACATCGATGCTAATGGAATCCTGAACGTGTCAGCAGTGGACAAAAGCACCGGCAAAGAGAACAAGATCACCATCACCAATGACAAGGGCCGACTGAGCAAAGAAGACATTGAGAGAATGGTACAGGAAGCTGACAAATACAAAGCAGAAGACGATCAGCAAAGAGAGAAAATCGCTGCCAAGAACTCGCTGGAGTCTTATGCCTTCAACATGAAGAACAGCGCAGAAGATGAAAACCTCAAAGGCAAAATCAGTGAGGATGACAAAAAGAAAGTCATTGAGAAATGCAACCAGACCATCAGCTGGCTGGAGAACAACCAGTTGGCTGATAAAGAAGAGTATGAACATCAGCTGAAAGAGCTGGAGAAACTCTGTAACCCAATCATTGCTAAACTGTATCAGGGAGGAATGCCAGCTGGAGGCTGTGGAGCTCAGGCACGGTCCGCTTCAGGAACGGCTTCACAGGGGCCGACTATTGAAGAGGTCGATTAAAAGCAAAGAAATTAATAAAATACCATTTTATAGCTTTTGTAAATTGGTTTCTGGTTGATGTCTGGTTACTTATTTCATATTTATTTTTTGCTCACATTTTTATAAAATTCATACAAGGAAATATGTAAAAGATCAAAATAATAAAATATTTAAAGTTTAATATTTAAAGTCTGGATAAACTGAAAAATGTAAGTCCAGTCTTTGGAATTGAATGCTAAATCTTGTTTATGTGATATTTTCAAGTGTCATTCCGGTTACATTTTGATAACTGTCCTTGTAAAGATCTGTAAATAAATGTATATATAAACTTTAGTTATTTGGCTGTATTTTTCTTACTTCACTTTACAATCCTGTTATTCAAAGTAGTGTCCAAAAATCTAATAATCCACACCAATCTTCACAAATTTACACATTAATACAATTAAATGGAAAAATAACTTATATATAACTCGTTGGGTATTTTTCTATTTGAAAATGACGTGACCTACAGCCAAGTATGGTGACCCATACTCAGAATTCATGCTCTGCATTTAACTCATCCCGATTGCGCACACACACACAGCAGTGAACACAAACACAACAGGGCACACACACACATACACACGTGAACCCAAACACAACAGGGCACATACACACGTGAACCCAAACACAACAGGGCACACACACACATACACACGTGAACCCAAACACAACAGGGCACACACACACACACACACACACAGTAATGAACACACATTCCAGTGAAGGCACACACAATAGTGAAGACACACACATATTCATAAAAACACACCCGCAGCAGTGGGCAGTCGTTTATGCTTCGGGGAACAGGGAGCAGTTGTGGGTTCGGTGCCTGGCAGGTTACCCGAGTCATCATATTGCCAACCTGAGACTTGAACCCACAACCCTAGGAGTCAAACTCTTTAACCACTAGGCCATCAGTTCCCCTATTAAAACTATTTGCTACAACTTATTCTTTAAAACTTTTGCATAAGAATGCACATGTAGACATAAACTATAAAGTATAAACTTTTTTATCCATTCTTTAATATTAAGAGGAAAATTTTCCAGTCCCTTATACTATTTTTAAAATATTGAATTTAAAATAAAATAATAAATAACCTTTACATTTGATGATGATAGTTATATCAGTAAATGTTTTGAGCTTATTACAATGTTTAATATTATAAAAGCATATAAAACATATGAAATATGAATCATGTATATATATATATATATATATATATATATATAAAAAACTTTTATCACATAGGATCAGAATCTGGTCAGATCGGAAGCATCTGTGAGATCACTTTTAGCTCCTCTTTATGCTGTTTTATTTGACTTTTACGTCTATAAAAACATTTCTGTGAGTGATAAGAATTTATGTGCTTAAAATCTTGTTAAACATTAAGATATTACTGTTAATATGATCTAGAATTGACTTATCCAAAGAAAACACAACTGTGACCTCTAGTGGAAATATTGCAGAATACACCATGACTCGAAAAATCTCCAATGTTCCAGAACAGTCTGTAACCTATATATATTATATTTGTATTTATTTATTTATTTTATTTTATATTGCTCAATATATTAAAATATCATAATGTGAAATATATGTTGAACAGAACTGTGACATTGTAAAGGAAATGTTAATACATTCCATCACAATTAACATTTGAATAAAAACTTAAACACAAATATAAAAATATAAATGTGTGTAACTATGTCTCTGTTATCCAAATCTGATAATTTCTGTATTAAATGATGAGCTATAATATTATATTTCTACATTCATTTGATATTTTATCAATCTATCAAAAGGAAAGAAATCTAGTTTATCTTATCACATTACATTATGAAGCCTTCTTACATTTACATTTATTCATTTGAAGGACGCATTAATGATTAATATACAAAACAATAAATCACAAAATTCGGAACATTTTACCCAATCACATGTTAAGATGTTTAAAGGTTGATAGGAATCAGAACACTCGAGAAATGTCTTTTTGTTTCTCACTGTGCAATGACACCGGCATGTGGGAGGAGCCTCTGGACTGTTCCTCGTTATGATTGGTCTGACTCACAAGAGCTTTCGAGAATCTTCAAGACCTCACTGCTGTAGAATATAAAGAGCACTGGAGACACTAGAAGTTAAGCCCATCTGAGCTTATTTCTAAATAACTGCAAAACACGAGAGAACAAACTCTCAAGAAGACAATTTCCAGATCTGGAAAGACATCATTCAGTAAAGGTAGGTTGAAGAAAACTTTATATTAACTTTTATAATTTAAAGTAACCTCTCAAATGTGTCTAAATGTAACATTTTCTACTTTATTAATAATAAAGCTTATTTTTCATGCATGTTATTATTACTAAGCCTTGTCCTTTGTTCATGGAAATGTCCTTTCATTTTAAGCTCAAATTGTTTCAGCAAATAATTATAAATTTAAGCAAAAAAAATAATATCATACACTGTAATAATTTTAAATTAATTGTATTATTTTAGGTGACGTTAAGTTGAAATCAAACATGTCTGCAAAAGGAATTGCTATTGGGATTGACCTGGGCACCACTTACTCCTGTGTGGGGGTGTTTCAGCATGGGAAAGTGGAGATCATCGCCAATGATCAGGGTAACAGAACAACACCCAGCTATGTTGCCTTCACAGATACAGAGAGGCTCATTGGAGATGCAGCTAAAAACCAAGTGGCCATGAACCCAAACAACACAGTGTTTGATGCCAAGAGGCTGATCGGCAGAAAGTTTGATGACCCAATAGTGCAGTCTGACATGAAGCATTGGTCCTTCCAAGTCATCAGTGATGGAGGAAAACCAAAGGTTAAAGTCGAACACAAGGGAGAAAACAAGACATTTTATCCTGAAGAAATTTCGTCTATGGTCCTGGTGAAGATGAAGGAGATTGCGGAAGCTTATCTAGGACAAAAGGTGAACAATGCCGTCATCACAGTTCCTGCCTACTTTAATGACTCTCAGAGACAAGCTACTAAAGACGCTGGAGTAATCGCTGGCCTGAACGTTCTCCGAATCATCAATGAGCCCACAGCTGCAGCCATTGCCTACGGTCTGGATAAAGGCAAAGGTTCGGAGCGTAACGTCCTGATCTTCGACCTGGGTGGAGGCACATTTGATGTTTCCATCCTGACCATTGAAGATGGCATCTTTGAGGTTAAATCAACAGCTGGAGACACACACCTGGGTGGGGAGGACTTTGACAACCGCATGGTGAATCACTTTGTAGAAGAATTCAAGAGGAAACACAAGAAGGACATCAGTCAGAACAAGAGAGCCCTGAGGAGACTCCGTACAGCTTGTGAGCGAGCCAAGAGAACCCTCTCGTCCAGCTCTCAGGCCAGCATTGAGATCGACTCTCTGTATGAGGGCATTGACTTCTACACATCCATCACCAGAGCAAGGTTTGAAGAGCTGTGTTCAGATCTCTTCAGAGGAACTCTGGATCCCGTGGAGAAAGCCCTGAGAGATGCCAAGATGGACAAGTCTCAGATTCATGACATCGTTCTGGTTGGTGGATCAACGAGAATCCCAAAGATCCAGAAACTTCTGCAGGATTTCTTCAATGGAAGAGAGTTGAACAAGAGCATCAACCCAGATGAAGCAGTGGCTTATGGTGCTGCGGTGCAAGCCGCCATCCTCATGGGTGACACATCTGGAAATGTTCAAGATCTGTTGCTGCTGGATGTTGCTCCTCTATCTCTGGGCATTGAAACAGCAGGAGGAGTCATGACTGCTCTCATCAAACGCAACACCACCATCCCCACCAAACAGACCCAGACCTTCACCACCTACTCGGACAACCAGCCCGGTGTCCTGATCCAGGTGTACGAGGGAGAGAGAGCCATGACAAAAGATAACAACCTGCTGGGGAAGTTTGAGCTGTCTGGAATTCCACCTGCACCTCGTGGAGTCCCTCAGATTGAAGTTACCTTTGACATCGATGCTAATGGAATCCTGAACGTGTCAGCAGTGGACAAAAGCACCGGCAAAGAGAACAAGATCACCATCACCAATGACAAGGGCCGACTGAGCAAAGAAGACATTGAGAGAATGGTACAGGAAGCTGACAAATACAAAGCAGAAGACGATCAGCAAAGAGAGAAAATCGCTGCCAAGAACTCGTTGGAGTCTTATGCCTTCAACATGAAGAACAGCGCGGAAGATGAAAACCTCAAAGGCAAAATCAGTGAGGATGACAAAAAGAAAGTCATTGAGAAATGCAACCAGACCATCAGCTGGCTGGAGAACAACCAGTTGGCTGATAAAGAAGAGTATGAACATCAGCTGAAAGAGCTGGAGAAACTCTGTAACCCAATCATTGCTAAACTGTATCAGGGAGGAATGCCAGCTGGAGGCTGTGGAGCTCAGGCACGGTCCGCGTCAGGAACGGCTTCACAGGGGCCGACTATTGAAGAGGTCGATTAAAAGCAAAGAAATTAATAAAATACTATTTTATAGCTTTTCTAAATTGGTTTCTGGTTGATGTCTGGTACTTATTTCATATTTATTTTTTGCTCACATTTTTATAAAAATTTCATACAAGCAAATATTTAAAAGATCAAAATAAAAAACAAGTATTTAAAGATTCATATTTAAAGTCTGGATAAACTGAAAAATTTTAGTCCAGTCTTTGGAATTGAATGCTAAATCTTGTTTATGTGATATTTTCATGTGCCATTCCGGTTACATATTGATAACTGTCCTTGTAAAGATCTGTAAATAAATGTATATATAAACTTTAGTTATTTGGCTGTATTTTTCTTACTTTACTTTACAATCCTGTAATTCAAAGTAGTGTTCAAAAACCTAATAATCCACACCAATCTTCACAAATGTACACATTAATACAATTAAAGGGAAATTTAACTGATATATAACTCGTTGGGTATTTTTCTATTTGAAAATGACGTGACCTACAGCCAAGTATGGTGACCCATACTCAGAATTCATACTCCGCATTTAACTCATCCAGATTGCACACACACACACACACACACACACACACACACACAGTAATGAACACACACTGTAGTGTACGCACACACATATTCATAAAAACACAAGTCATCATATTGCCAACCTGAGACTTGAACCCACAACCCTAGGAGTCAAACTCTTTAACCACTAGGCCATCAGTTCCCCTATTAAAACTATTTGCTACAACTTATTCTTTAAAACTTTCGCATAAGAATGCACATGTAGACATAAACAATAAAGTATAAACTTTTTAATCCATTCTTTAATGTTAAGAGGAAAAGATTCCAGTCCCTTATACTATTTTTAAAATATTTAATTTTTTAAAAATAATAAATAACCTTTACATTTGATGATGATAGTTATATCAGTTAATGTTTTGAGCTTATTACAATGTAAAATATTATAAAAGCATATAAAACATATGAAATATGAATCATGTATATATATATATATATATATATATTAAAAAAAACTTTTATCACATAGGATCAGAATCTGGTCAAATCGGAAGCATCTGTGAGATCACTTTTAGCTCCTCTTTATGCTGTTTTATTTGACTTTTACGTCTATAAAAACATTTCTGTGAGTAATAAGAATTTATGTGCTTAAAATCTTGTTAAACATTAAGATTTTACTGTTAATATGATCTAGAATTGACTTATCCAACGAAAACACAACTGTGACCTCTAGTGGAAATATTGCAGAATACACCATGACTCGAAAAATCTCCAATGTTCCAGAACAGTCTAAAACATATATATATTATATTTGTATTTATTTATTTATTTTATTTTATATTGCTCAATATATTAAAATATCATAATGTGAAATATATGTTGAACAGGAATGGGACATTGTAAAGGAAATGTTAATATATTCCATCACAATTAACATTTGAATAAAAACTTAAACACAAATATAAAAATATAAATGTGTGTAACTATGTCTCTGTTATCCAAATCTGATAATTTCTGTATTAAATGATGAGCTATAATATTATATTTCTACATTCATTTGATATTTTATCAATCTATCAAAAAGAAAGAAATCTAGTTTATCTTATCACATTACATTATGAAGCCTTCTTACATTTACATTTATTCATTTAAAGGACGCATTAATGATTAATATACAAAACAGTAAATCACAAAATTCGGAACATTTTACCCAATCACATGTTAAGATGTTTAAAGGTTGATAGGAATCAGAACACTCGAGAAATGTCTTTTTGTTTCTCACTGTGCAATGACACCGGCATGTGGGAGGAGCCTCTGGACTGTTCCTCGTTATGATTGGTCTGACTCACAAGAGCTTTCGAGAATCTTCAAGACCTCACTGCTGTAGAATATAAAGAGCACTGGAGACACTAGAAGTTAAGCCCATCTGAGCTTATTTCTAAATAACTGCAAAACACGAGAGAACAAACTCTCAAGAAGACAATTTCCAGATCTGGAAAGACATCATTCAGTAAAGGTAGATTGAAGAAAACTTTATCTTAACTTTTATAATTTAAAGTAACCTCTCAAATGTGTCTAAATGTAACATTTTCTACTTTATTAATAATAAAGCTTATTTTTCATGCATGTTATTATTACTAAGCCTTGTCCTTTGTTCATGGAAATGTCCTTTCATTTTAAGCTCAAATTGTTTCAGCAAATAATTATAAATTTAAGCAAAAAAAATAATATCATACACTGTAATAATTTTAAATTAATTGTATTATTTTAGGTGACGTTAAGTTGAAATCAAACATGTCTGCAAAAGGAATTGCTATTGGGATTGACCTGGGCACCACTTACTCCTGTGTGGGGGTGTTTCAGCATGGGAAAGTGGAGATCATCGCCAATGATCAGGGTAACAGAACAACACCCAGCTATGTTGCCTTCACAGATACAGAGAGGCTCATTGGAGATGCAGCTAAAAACCAAGTGGCCATGAACCCAAACAACACAGTGTTTGATGCCAAGAGGCTGATCGGCAGAAAGTTTGATGACCCAATAGTGCAGTCTGACATGAAGCATTGGTCCTTCCAAGTCATCAGTGATGGAGGAAAACCAAAGGTTAAAGTCGAACACAAGGGAGAAAACAAGACATTTTATCCTGAAGAAATTTCGTCTATGGTCCTGGTGAAGATGAAGGAGATTGCGGAAGCTTATCTAGGACAAAAGGTGAACAATGCCGTCATCACAGTTCCTGCCTACTTTAATGACTCTCAGAGACAAGCTACTAAAGACGCTGGAGTAATCGCTGGCCTGAACGTTCTCCGAATCATCAATGAGCCCACAGCTGCAGCCATTGCCTACGGTCTGGATAAAGGCAAAGGTTCGGAGCGTAACGTCCTGATCTTCGACCTGGGTGGAGGCACATTTGATGTTTCCATCCTGACCATTGAAGATGGCATCTTTGAGGTGAAATCAACAGCTGGAGACACACACCTGGGTGGGGAGGACTTTGACAACCGCATGGTGAATCACTTTGTAGAAGAATTCAAGAGGAAACACAAGAAGGACATCAGTCAGAACAAGAGAGCCCTGAGGAGACTCCGTACAGCTTGTGAGCGAGCCAAGAGAACCCTCTCGTCCAGCTCTCAGGCCAGCATTGAGATCGACTCTCTGTATGAGGGCATTGACTTCTACACATCCATCACCAGAGCAAGGTTTGAAGAGCTGTGTTCAGATCTCTTCAGAGGAACTCTGGATCCCGTGGAGAAAGCCCTGAGAGATGCCAAGATGGACAAGTCTCAGATTCATGACATCGTTCTGGTTGGTGGATCAACGAGAATCCCAAAGATCCAGAAACTTCTGCAGGATTTCTTCAATGGAAGAGAGTTGAACAAGAGCATCAACCCAGATGAAGCAGTGGCTTATGGTGCTGCGGTGCAAGCCGCCATCCTCATGGGTGACACATCTGGAAATGTTCAAGATCTGTTGCTGCTGGATGTTGCTCCTCTATCTCTGGGCATTGAAACAGCAGGAGGAGTCATGACTGCTCTCATCAAACGCAACACCACCATCCCCACCAAACAGACCCAGACCTTCACCACCTACTCGGACAACCAGCCCGGTGTCCTGATCCAGGTGTACGAGGGAGAGAGAGCCATGACAAAAGATAACAACCTGCTGGGGAAGTTTGAGCTGTCTGGAATTCCACCTGCACCTCGTGGAGTCCCTCAGATTGAAGTTACCTTTGACATCGATGCTAATGGAATCCTGAACGTGTCAGCAGTGGACAAAAGCACCGGCAAAGAGAACAAGATCACCATCACCAATGACAAGGGCCGACTGAGCAAAGAAGACATTGAGAGAATGGTACAGGAAGCTGACAAATACAAAGCAGAAGACGATCAGCAAAGAGAGAAAATCGCTGCCAAGAACTCGCTGGAGTCTTATGCCTTCAACATGAAGAACAGCGCAGAAGATGAAAACCTCAAAGGCAAAATCAGTGAGGATGACAAAAAGAAAGTCATTGAGAAATGCAACCAGACCATCAGCTGGCTGGAGAACAACCAGTTGGCTGATAAAGAAGAGTATGAACATCAGCTGAAAGAGCTGGAGAAACTCTGTAACCCAATCATTGCTAAACTGTATCAGGGAGGAATGCCAGCTGGAGGCTGTGGAGCTCAGGCACGGTCCGCTTCAGGAACGGCTTCACAGGGGCCGACTATTGAAGAGGTCGATTAAAAGCAAAGAAATTAATAAAATACCATTTTATAGCTTTTGTAAATTGGTTTCTGGTTGATGTCTGGTTACTTATTTCATATTTATTTTTTGCTCACATTTTTATAAAATTCATACAAGGAAATATGTAAAAGATCAAAATAATAAAATATTTAAAGTTTAATATTTAAAGTCTGGATAAACTGAAAAATGTAAGTCCAGTCTTTGGAATTGAATGCTAAATCTTGTTTATGTGATATTTTCAAGTGTCATTCCGGTTACATTTTGATAACTGTCCTTGTAAAGATCTGTAAATAAATGTATATATAAACTTTAGTTATTTGGCTGTATTTTTCTTACTTCACTTTACAATCCTGTTATTCAAAGTAGTGTCCAAAAATCTAATAATCCACACCAATCTTCACAAATTTACACATTAATACAATTAAATGGAAAAATAACTTATATATAACTCGTTGGGTATTTTTCTATTTGAAAATGACGTGACCTACAGCCAAGTATGGTGACCCATACTCAGAATTCATGCTCTGCATTTAACTCATCCCGATTGCGCACACACACACAGCAGTGAACACAAACACAACAGGGCACACACACACATACACACGTGAACCCAAACACAACAGGGCACACACACACACACACACAGTAATGAACACACATTCCAGTGAAGGCACACACAATAGTGAAGACACACACATATTCATAAAAACACACCCGCAGCAGTGGGCAGTCGTTTATGCTTCGGGGAACAGGGAGCAGTTGTGGGTTCGGTGCCTGGCAGGTTACCCGAGTCATCATATTGCCAACCTGAGACTTGAACCCACAACCCTAGGAGTCAAACTCTTTAACCACTAGGCCATCAGTTCCCCTATTAAAACTATTTGCTACAACTTATTCTTTAAAACTTTTGCATAAGAATGCACATGTAGACATAAACTATAAAGTATAAACTTTTTTATCCATTCTTTAATATTAAGAGGAAAATTTTCCAGTCCCTTATACTATTTTTAAAATATTGAATTTAAAATAAAATAATAAATAACCTTTACATTTGATGATGATAGTTATATCAGTAAATGTTTTGAGCTTATTACAATGTTTAATATTATAAAAGCATATAAAACATATGAAATATGAATCATGTATATATATATATATATATATATATATATAAAAAACTTTTATCACATAGGATCAGAATCTGGTCAGATCGGAAGCATCTGTGAGATCACTTTTAGCTCCTCTTTATGCTGTTTTATTTGACTTTTACGTCTATAAAAACATTTCTGTGAGTGATAAGAATTTATGTGCTTAAAATCTTGTTAAACATTAAGATATTACTGTTAATATGATCTAGAATTGACTTATCCAAAGAAAACACAACTGTGACCTCTAGTGGAAATATTGCAGAATACACCATGACTCGAAAAATCTCCAATGTTCCAGAACAGTCTGTAACCTATATATATTATATTTGTATTTATTTATTTATTTTATTTTATATTGCTCAATATATTAAAATATCATAATGTGAAATATATGTTGAACAGAACTGTGACATTGTAAAGGAAATGTTAATACATTCCATCACAATTAACATTTGAATAAAAACTTAAACACAAATATAAAAATATAAATGTGTGTAACTATGTCTCTGTTATCCAAATCTGATAATTTCTGTATTAAATGATGAGCTATAATATTATATTTCTACATTCATTTGATATTTTATCAATCTATCAAAAGGAAAGAAATCTAGTTTATCTTATCACATTACATTATGAAGCCTTCTTACATTTACATTTATTCATTTAAAGGACGCATTAATGATTAATATACAAAACAATAAATCACAAAATTCGGAACATTTTACCCAATCACATGTTAAGATGTTTAAAGGTTGATAGGAATCAGAACACTCGAGAAATGTCTTTTTGTTTCTCACTGTGCAATGACACCGGCATGTGGGAGGAGCCTCTGGACTGTTCCTCGTTATGATTGGTCTGACTCACAAGAGCTTTCGAGAATCTTCAAGACCTCACTGCTGTAGAATATAAAGAGCACTGGAGACACTAGAAGTTAAGCCCATCTGAGCTTATTTCTAAATAACTGCAAAACACGAGAGAACAAACTCTCAAGAAGACAATTTCCAGATCTGGAAAGACATCATTCAGTAAAGGTAGGTTGAAGAAAACTTTATATTAACTTTTATAATTTAAAGTAACCTCTCAAATGTGTCTAAATGTAACATTTTCTACTTTATTAATAATAAAGCTTATTTTTCATGCATGTTATTATTACTAAGCCTTGTCCTTTGTTCATGGAAATGTCCTTTCATTTTAAGCTCAAATTGTTTCAGCAAATAATTATAAATTTAAGCAAAAAAAATAATATCATACACTGTAATAATTTTAAATTAATTGTATTATTTTAGGTGACGTTAAGTTGAAATCAAACATGTCTGCAAAAGGAATTGCTATTGGGATTGACCTGGGCACCACTTACTCCTGTGTGGGGGTGTTTCAGCATGGGAAAGTGGAGATCATCGCCAATGATCAGGGTAACAGAACAACACCCAGCTATGTTGCCTTCACAGATACAGAGAGGCTCATTGGAGATGCAGCTAAAAACCAAGTGGCCATGAACCCAAACAACACAGTGTTTGATGCCAAGAGGCTGATCGGCAGAAAGTTTGATGACCCAATAGTGCAGTCTGACATGAAGCATTGGTCCTTCCAAGTCATCAGTGATGGAGGAAAACCAAAGGTTAAAGTCGAACACAAGGGAGAAAACAAGACATTTTATCCTGAAGAAATTTCGTCTATGGTCTTGGTGAAGATGAAGGAGATTGCGGAAGCTTATCTAGGACAAAAGGTGAACAATGCCGTCATCACAGTTCCTGCCTACTTTAATGACTCTCAGAGACAAGCTACTAAAGACGCTGGAGTAATCGCTGGCCTGAACGTTCTCCGAATCATCAATGAGCCCACAGCTGCAGCCATTGCCTACGGTCTGGATAAAGGCAAAGGTTCGGAGCGTAACGTCCTGATCTTCGACCTGGGTGGAGGCACATTTGATGTTTCCATCCTGACCATTGAAGATGGCATCTTTGAGGTGAAATCAACAGCTGGAGACACACACCTGGGTGGGGAGGACTTTGACAACCGCATGGTGAATCACTTTGTAGAAGAATTCAAGAGGAAACACAAGAAGGACATCAGTCAGAACAAGAGAGCCCTGAGGAGACTCCGTACAGCTTGTGAGCGAGCCAAGAGAACCCTCTCGTCCAGCTCTCAGGCCAGCATTGAGATCGACTCTCTGTATGAGGGCATTGACTTCTACACATCCATCACCAGAGCAAGGTTTGAAGAGCTGTGTTCAGATCTCTTCAGAGGAACTCTGGATCCCGTGGAGAAAGCCCTGAGAGATGCCAAGATGGACAAGTCTCAGATTCATGACATCGTTCTGGTTGGTGGATCAACGAGAATCCCAAAGATCCAGAAACTTCTGCAGGATTTCTTCAATGGAAGAGAGTTGAACAAGAGCATCAACCCAGATGAAGCAGTGGCTTATGGTGCTGCGGTGCAAGCCGCCATCCTTATGGGTGACACATCTGGAAATGTTCAAGATCTGTTGCTGCTGGATGTTGCTCCTCTATCTCTGGGCATTGAAACAGCAGGAGGAGTCATGACTGCTCTCATCAAACGCAACACCACCATCCCCACCAAACAGACCCAGACCTTCACCACCTACTCGGACAACCAGCCCGGTGTCCTGATCCAGGTGTACGAGGGAGAGAGAGCCATGACAAAAGATAACAACCTGCTGGGGAAGTTTGAGCTGTCTGGAATTCCACCTGCACCTCGTGGAGTCCCTCAGATTGAAGTTACCTTTGACATCGATGCTAATGGAATCCTGAACGTGTCAGCAGTGGACAAAAGCACCGGCAAAGAGAACAAGATCACCATCACCAATGATAAGGGCCGACTGAGCAAAGAAGACATTGAGAGAATGGTACAGGAAGCTGACAAATACAAAGAAGAAGACGATCAGCAAAGAGAGAAAATCGCTGCCAAGAACTCGCTGGAGTCTTATGCCTTCAACATGAAGAACAGCGCGGAAGATGAAAACCTCAAAGGCAAAATCAGTGAGGATGACAAAAAGAAAGTCATTGAGAAATGCAACCAGACCATCAGCTGGCTGGAGAACAACCAGTTGGCTGATAAAGAAGAGTATGAACATCAGCTGAAAGAGCTGGAGAAACTCTGTAACCCAATCATTGCTAAACTGTATCAGGGAGGAATGCCAGCTGGAGGCTGTGGAGCTCAGGCACGGTCCGCGTCAGGAACGGCTTCACAGGGGCCGACTATTGAAGAGGTGGATTAAAAGCAAAGAAATTAATAAAATACTATTTTATAGCTTTTCTAAATTGGTTTCTGGGTGTTATCTGCTATTATTTTAATGTTATGTTTTCCTCACATTTTGTAACATTCATACAAGGAAATATTAAAAAATAAAAATAAAAAAATATTTAAAGATTCATATTTATAGTCTGGATAAGCGGAAAAATGTCCAGTCATTTGATTTGATTGTTAAATCTTGTTTATGTGATATTTTCATGTGTCATTCCGGTTACATATTGATATTACTGTCATTGCAAATATCTGTAAATAAACACTTTCAGTTATTTGGTTGTGTTGTATTTATTTTTCTACAAACCTAAATCTCACAAAAGTGTCTCTTTAACATATGATCCACACCAATCTTCACAAATTTACACATTAATGCAATTAAATAGAAAAATAACTGATCAATAACCGATTGACTATATTTTCTATTTGATTATAGTTTCTACAAACTATCTATGAAAAGTTTTGCATAAATATATATGTATACATGTAGACACACTCTATAAAGTATAAACTTTAAACCAGTGTTTAATATTAAGAGGAAAAAGACCCCAGTTCCTTATACTATTTTTAAAAAGACAATATTATTTTGATAACAAATATCATATACATCTGATAATTATATTTAAATCAATTTACATAGCTATATAGCAATGTTTAATCGTTTTAAAGTACATCAATCTCATTAAATGTTTATAATACATATACATTATAAAGCATAGAATTATGACTTATGATCACAATCTGACCTAATTACTAGATTCCGAATTTACGTGCTTATGTCAGCCAGCCCGAAGCCTCTGTGAGACCACTTTTGGCCCTTCTTAATGCTGTGTTATTGTGTAAAGACCAAACCTACTATAAAAACAACATGGAAAGACTCATGTATGGTACTTGTCAGATGTAAAATTGAAGTCTAGCATTTGCCATTTGATGGTAAATGTTTAATCTTGTTTATGTGATATTTTCTGTTTCATTACAGTTAGATGTTGATGGCTTTCTCCTGTGATCTTTTTTATTTAAATTATCTACAGCACAAGGTATTTTTTTTTCCAATTTTTAAAGAAAATCTAATAAAAGCACAACCCTTTGCCTGCTGTTCCTCTTTTCCTAACTCTAACTCATCCATTAAAAAGTTTGCATGAGAATCCACATGTAGACATCTTTAAAGCATAAGTCCTTAAGCCCTTTTAAGACAAAAAGAATTCAGTCTTGTTACATGTTTGTCCATTAGAATATTATTATGATTATAATAAATGTACGTCTGATCCTCATAGTCTATTAATTTTTTTATTGCTTTTTTATTGTTTAATTTTTCAATTTCATTGTTTTGAGGGACAGAAAGTATTTTACATGTATATCATGTATATACATTAAAATACATATTATCATTTGCAAAAGAATATAATTTATTTTAACATGTTTTTATTTTGCATTTCAAGTAATATCATTTGGGTTGTTCTGATAAAGTAGTAGCTAAAAAACATAATTACGATAAAACAAAACAAAATAATTTGAAAATGTAGATGTTTTGCCAAACCCACCTCACTTGTCAGTGAGACTACGAAACAGTTTATCTATTAATATGACATGTTATATTGGGAATATTGACTAGTAGCTGGTGATCAGAATTCTGATGTGCATTTGAGCTGTACATCATTACACAAACAGCAGAGGTCACCACAACTGTGTAAAACTGGCAACTAAAAGTGTCAGACTTATTAATCTGATGGAGGTTTCTTGGAGGCCATGGCATGAGTCCCAGTGAAAAAGTACACCATGACATCATCATCATCTACTAACACAGGCACACATGCGTGCACACACACACACACTACATCATCTGCACTTACTTGAGGGACATTGAATGTCGACAGATTTCAGCACACATTGCAAAGACAGAAGCCCATTAGGTGGTCGCTGCTTTGCTGCTCATATCTTATTTCACTGATCAAGTGTCACACTGTGGCACGGGAAATATTTTTCCTGCGTGGTTCTGTAGCTGTAAATTTGTTTGACCTTGAACACATCCCAAGATTAAGACAAAACAGAGAGCACAGGTGACACTGCACACCATGGCAATGCTTTGTGACTGCCACTTATTATATAAGTGTGTATGACCAGTTAATTAATTATTTCACTGTTTTAGAAAGAATTTGAACCAGTTTTGTTTTTCAGATATTGGTAACACACTTTCTAGCCCCATCACTGTCATGGAGAGTTAAAAAATTAAGTTCATTCATTCAATTATGTTGATATCAAGCACAGCTCCATTGCTCATTGATGCATGTCAGGCTATAACATGTCTCTGAAACTAGAATAAGGAATTTATAAGTTGTTTATTAGTATAAACAAGTCCCACATATATCGCCAAAGGAAAATAGACACGTGAATTCTTGTACATCGCTATGGCCCATGTACATATAAACATACACATATATTTAGGCTTCCTTTATAAGTACCATCATCCACTCATTCCTCATCTATTTAAATAAGAACAAACAGACATACACACTGTTATTCTATAGAAGACAACTGGTCTTTCTAAATATCCTTTATATCATTAAAAGCAACAATAATTCCAAAATGAATTCCTAACACTCACAGAGAAATGGATGCAAAACGCATAAGTAACATATGTGACATCTTAGCCCAAAGTAAAATCATCTATACTTCATAGTATGGTTCATAAGCATTTTATTTTGATAGTTCCCACAAAATTAACATTCTATTGGGTATTGCTCAGTCTCTGGTTGTTCCAAATCTGAATAAATTTAAAAGATATTTGGACAATTTTTAAATGTACAGTCCACATCTACAACAAATAGCCTTTATTGGTATAACACCAACAAATTTTCTTAAAAGGAATAATCTGTGGTGGAATTTATCGGAGCTGAGGGCTTACAGGTTTAACAGAACAATAAGCTAGAAGCAACAAGGTCATAGGTTTGATTCCCAAGATTCATACATCTGAAAAATTAATAAACATGAAATCTTTGAATACACTGATTAATGTATTAATGTCACTTTGTTAGCAATCATTTATATATCTTGCATAGGTTTTATCAAAAAAAAGGTTTCTGTTCACCTTCACAAAACACTATTAATTTACTTAAAAATAAAGTGTTTTTTTTCTAAGCAAAATGTAGGTTTTGGAAGCACATTAATTGTATATGAAAGCAATAATTAAATAAAAAAAAATTCTGTAAACTAGTTGGTATTTTACATCTACTTGACTTTGTTCTGCCAAACACAAAAGAAGATGTTTTCATGAAAGTTTGTAACTGCATAACATAGCACCCATTCATTTCAATTGTATGGACATAAAAGCAATGCAAGTCATTCCTGAAAATCTCTTCTTTTGTGTTGAAGAAATCCAGTCATACAGTTTGTAAAGGGAAAGTGAATGAAGCTATAAATTATCTTTCAATTCTATAAGGACAGTGTCAATGAGTGACACGGCTGTGTGCATGTGCGTTTGTGTGACTTCATACCAACCAGCCAATCAACAGCGTTACTGTAAACTAGACTGTGACAGCTGCCACTAAGGCCTCCGTCTGTCTAATTTCAAGTCTTGAATGCCAATATTACTCTGAGAATTCAGGTAACCTCATGGTAAACCGTAAGTCGTGCAAATGGAAAAAGAAGTTTTAAACCACGTGACTTCCCTTTGAGAGTTTTGGAAAATATTCAACGTATCCGAAAAACTGACATCGGTGACTAATTACACATTTTGGAATGGATGATATTCACAGTCATTACGTTCTCAATGTTACATCACATCCTCCAACAGGTGCATCATGTAGGACACTATGAGAACATTGAAGGTGTTACTAATACTGCTGATGATCAAACTGATGCTTATGGGATGATCATCACGATTAGCTGCTACCGAGGCGCTGGGGTTGATTTGGTGGACCTCTTCAAGAAGACAAAAACATAAAGAGTTGCTCAGCAACTGTATAATCAGTTGGGCCTTGTAAGGCTAGAGCCTGAAGCAGAGCAAGAGGTCGACACCCCTAAAGCTCAGCCAAAAATAATATGGAAAGGAGAGAGAGTTAGAGAGAGAGAGAGAGAGAGAGAGAGCGAGAGTCAGCCAAAGTGTTCGTGAGGCTTGCTATGGGGTATCCTCTGCCTGTCTCTACTTCAAGAATACCCAAGGACAATCCCTGCTATTATTAGTGGCTGCTGGAAGCTGTCCCCACTGAAATGTTTCTTCACTGTAAAAGCTGCTAAGTGTTTTTCACAGCTGTGATATATGACTTACTCATAACTGATATCCGCAGGCAGCATAAATAATCTTTGTATCTATTATGACAACTGACAAGATGAAATAAAAATGCTTTTATAAAATGTTCCTTTTACCTAAAGTGACTGTTAACCCCAAAATAAATTCAATCATCATTCACTCACGATGTTGTCATTTCAGACCATTTTTTCCATTTATATGTTTTGAAGAAACAACATATATTTTTAACTGAACAAAACCGGCACCCATTCACACATTTCATGGACATAAAACCAGTGAAAGTAGGGGTGGGGGGGCATTTCTGATCGGTAACAAAGTTCTTTAAAATCTTTTTTTGTGTTCTGAAGAAGAAATTCCTACTGGTGGAAACGACCCAGAGACGAGAGGGTGAGTTTTTTTTTTAAATATCTTGATGGTCATTTGAATCTTGTTTAAAAATATTTCTATTTTAAACTAGTTCATAAGTTCACCTGCTAACATATTTGCAATTTTTCACCAGTTTATGCTCATTGTCTATAACTCAAAAACTATATGTATTTATTAATAATACATATAAGGGACAGATCAGGTGGGAGGACGTAATCTATAAGTGAATATAAAACCAATGTTTACTTTTGTTTTATGTAACCTAAATATATATTTAAATTTTGTGGGTTTGTGTCTGTTCTGTACCTAGAGGTGTCATTAAAGTCATTAAAGACCGGATTACAGGAGCATGCATTACTTTGGTGCATATTCAAATACCTAAGAATAGGGCAGTGTTGAAAGTTTAACACCATTCCTTCAACACCTGTCACACGCTTGTTTAACACACACACAGACACGCACAAACTTGATATACTGTAAATGTGCGTATGCAGGATACAATCACATTTGTCTTTGTGTTCGAAGATGCATAGGAAATGTGTTAATGACAGGAATCAATCAGTGGTAGTTAACTAGAATTAAACTACCATTCCCTTAATTTTTATTTCTTTCATTTACCTCAATTGTTTTCAAACTCCTGTTTGGTGTCTTTTTATTTTCAACCAGTCTACTTTCTCTTTAAATTAATCCCTCAGATTCATCTCTGCATCTTGGCTTCTCACACCCCTGTCTCTCCCCTTTCCTTGATCTGTCTTACTGTCAGCAGCAGCGTCTCTGTATGCATGTGAGATCTGACACACACCTAAAATGGAAGACACATACACTATGATTGAGCTAAAGACCAATATGTGAACCTGCCTGTGTAAACCAGGCTGAAGGCCGAAAATCTAATTTTGAGATAAGAAGCGTTAAAGCTTGGTTTCAGCCAATAATTTTACTAAAATGAATTCACATTGACATGGTCTTACCTGGTCCGTAATAAATATATCAAGCTTCTATTTTCACAGAATGTTCTTTACATTATGTAGGATGATTTTATGTAGAAAACAGTAAATCACAAAAAAAAATGTTTAACCAAGTTTGCAAAGGCAGGGGCATATGCACCACATGAACAATTTACTCTGAAAAAAATGAGTAAATTTTAAAGCTATGAAATTAATAAAATAAACTATTTAAAATTTGTTTAACAAATAAGTTAAAAACTGTTTAAGACGATAAGAAGGTCTGCTTACCTCAAATATTTCTATTCAAATTTGACAAAAAAGGGTGTACATAAAAAATTTACATTTGTTAACTAAATACTTATCTATTCTAATAATAAAGTTAATATTCCAGAACTTAACTGTTGGGTGTGTACTCAATTCTTTAAATTTTTACCATTTTAAACAATTTTTTGTGATATTTATTAAGCCAGTATATACTGCATACTCACAAATCATAAGATTGTTTTTCTTTAGTATTCCTGCAAAAACTTGCAATAGCCCTGTCTCTTTGGGGTCTAACATCGGATGTTCTCGGAGTGCCTTACAAACTAATTTACAATAGCCTTACCTTTTTTGTATAACATACAAACTGTTTCTAGGTAATTATATTGCATATTTTCCAATATTGCTAATTATACAATAATTACACCTATTGTAAATTTAAGAGGGAAATAGAAACAAATATTTTGCACTGAGTATTGATAGTACTAGATTTTAAGAGATCCTTTTCATGCCAATACCTCATCAATCACAGTCCTGGAATTTCATAAATATAAATAATTTTGCAATGTCATGTGTAACTAGTGCAAACCATATCCGTGAAGGCTAAGAAATCATCCAGCACATTTTTGGGCCTCAATGCATTGCAGCAATGTGAACTGCACTGCAACATGAGTGCAGACATCCCAGCAGCATCAAGAGACAGGCCTGTGACACACAAGGCCACCTGAAGGAGCTGAGGTCAAAAAGTGACCAGGTCAAAGTTCAATACAGAGAGTGGAATGTAGGTAAAAAATAAACTAATAAAAAAAAACTAGACGGCCGGAAGTCTGGGTTTCCGTTGAGAAAATTCAACTTACAACATGTTGGCATAACTAAATATGTGTAGTAATCCTCACGCTTGCTCCCCGGAGGTTCACCTCCCGTCTAGCAGCCCTGAAATAAACACAAAAATTCAACAATTGGGTTGAGCCGCTGCTGGCCTGCGTCACTCCAATCTATTTATACAAGACACACACAACTGCTGCTCAATCTACAGTTACACAAGAACCAAAAGGACCACAAGCCCCCCCACAGAAACGTGGGGTTGTGCTATTGTAACGACTAGATAACAATAGTTCAAGTGTGGAAAGTGTGAAAATGTGCATAAATTTTGCGAGAAGCAGGAGGAAATGGTAAACGGCAAATATCAAAAGGTTTTAAATTTCTTGTGTCTGTTAAACAGAGTAAAACTGAACTAAAGGTCGAAAGGTCCTTTTTACTGTGGGACACTTAATAATATGTATAGAAGGAAATAATTGTCAAAACTTAAAGAAATCTTAAATGATATATGGGTGGAGATGTTTTAAGTGTGTAATATCTTAAGATACATGGATAAACGCATTAACAGAATATATGATGATCCGTTTTTAATGTTGCTGCAGTCGGAGACTTTGCTGTGACAGTCCGACACACATGATCTGAAGGTCAAAGGTCAAAGTACAGAGCAGCAGCTGAAAGAAACACAAGGCAAAGAGCATTGGCGGGTGGTACATCATGTAAGAATCAATATCTGTGGTGAAAATAAAAGGAGGAGTTTAGAGAAATCAATGTTTCTAGGTATTTGCTTATCTCTTGTCTCATGACACTCTTTGTTTAGCAACATCATAAAAAGTGTTGCACAAGGGCATAAGGCACCTGTTGTTTTTATTGTTAACTCTATCATTGGTATTCTAAACACATGCAAAACTGTGTGCCAAACACTCTTGTCACTTAAATGAAAGTGTCTTCTTAAGAACACAAAAGAAGATATATATTTAAAAGAACGTTGGTCGACATCTATTGTATAGACACAAAACCATTGCAGGTCAATAAATGCCAAACATTCTTCAAAATATCTTTTGACTCCTAAGGAAGAAAAAAAGGGAATTTAGGTTCAAAATGTTAAGAGTGTGAGTACGTGATGACCACATTTTCATTTTTGGGTGTTTAAATGTCATTTGCATGACAATATTTCAGTAATTTCCATTTTTGATTCCTTTATTTTTTGCACGGGTGCCCTCAGAATGAAGACTGTATATTTGAAAAGCCACGATGCCTGACGTTTTAATGGGCATTAAATTTTTTTGACTTATATCCCAGCCTTGTTTCTTTATATCCTTGATATGGTTCAGTTATAAATACTGAACGTTTCATCGATCTCTGTCTATTTATCCAAACTCTCTGTCAAGAAGATTAATATCTATAAATGCTCCAGACGCTATAAATGCTGTAAATCAGTGTGTGATTACGTTAGTCTCTGTTTCCCACCATCACCACCCTAACTTTACTAGCCTTCTTGTTCTCTCTCTCTTCGTCTTTACAATATCTTGACAATTAATCCTCCAACTATTTTACAGCACGTCTGCCATGTTTGAGGTACTATTTTACACTCACACCCTTTCTATAGCTGATCATCCTGGGTGTAAATCCTTTCTGAGGAATGAAGACTGAGACACTTATAGACTCTATGTTCTCATATTCAAGATCAATTTCTTAAATTTTATCTGTTTTCCCAGCAAAACAAAATCTCAACCACTTTCTCATGCCTTACATCATCAACATCCCTAAACCATTTGAGCTATAAATCAATCGCTCCCCTGAACACCACCATACCAACACCCCAATTCCCCATTCACCACCTTCATCCTCCTGTTGGTGTGTGTTATGTTCCAAAAACAGCCCCCAATTTCGACCCGGCTTTCAAGGCTGTTCACCCCCTCTGCAGTTGTTGTCCGATTGCTCCAATGACACCCCTTTCTCTATTCTCACAAGGCCACGCCCATTCCTTACTATATTCGTCTCATCTAAGCCAATAGGGGACCTCCTCTGGGTGCGACCTGGGCGATGGGCTCTCTGGTGTCTTTATAAAACTCAACTTTGATGGGAAGAAGTTAGCACTTTCTGTCAGCCCTGCGCTCCAGAGAGAGGCAGCGAGAGAGAGGCAGCGAGAGGGGAGAGATAATCTGGGGACGATTTGTTAAGTCCCAATCCTACACTTTAAAAAAGTGTTGGTGGGTACTTGCTTTACTTTTCAAGCTTTGAAAAAGAGGATTTTTTTTATGGGAATTCAATTTACCTACATCTGTTTTGTTTTCTTGAAGCCTCCCCTGTTAAGCAGGCAGAATGGAGAACGCACACACCAAGGAGACGGCAGAATGCCTGGCCTACTTCAGCGTGACCGAGGCCACAGGCCTTAGTCCAGACCAGGTGAAAAGACACCAGGACAAGTATGGATTCAATGGTGAGAAAACGTGGACACATGGAGGCATTAACAGGACTGGGAAGGATGGAGAGGCCTAGATAATAGACACCTAGATAATGTACTATTTGAATAATATGAAAATATATACAAACATAGTTTTTGAGAAATACAAAAGATTTTATCTTTAATCTTTAAAGAGATTTATGTTTTTTAATATATATATATTAAGATTAATTAATTATATTTAGATTTATTGGAAAACATTTAGAATTTGGAAATAAGTGCAAAAAGGATAGAACTATTAAAACCTCATATTGTTTATATTACACATATTAAGCAGCACTCTGTTATACTGCAAACTAACACTAACTAAGATAAAGAGAGAAAGAGATCAAAATTTTAACCCACAAGGTCAAATCAAAGGACAAATCAGTAGATGGCTTAACACACAAATAAAATACTAACCTTAGCAATAACTGTTATAGCAATAATGGAAATGATTCTAACAGTTCTGTTTTTATTCATCTTCTCTAATGATCTTGCCAATGGGACCCAACTGACCAATCACAGAGCTGCCCGCTGAAGAGGGTAAGTCTTCAATTTACTCTTTACAGCTCAATATGAAAATATTTTATCCATAATAAAAAAAGGATTTTTGTGGTTAAAGTTTTCAAGAAAGTTTAAAAATGTTCTTAAAATGCACAAAAATGCACACAATTTCTTAAAAACTCTTTGATTTTCAGGTAAGAGTATCTGGGAGCTGGTGGTTGAGCAGTTTGAAGACCTGTTGGTCAGGATCCTGCTCTTGGCTGCCTGCATCTCTTTTGTAAGTAAACTCAACCCTGCGCTATTTTTTATAAGTGTTAGAATGACACAAGGCCGCAGGGCAGAGGTTGACCCATAATAGCTGTGATGTTTCTTTAAAGGGTACATGGTTTTGTTTGAGGGTTGCAGACAATGCTTCATAACAACAATGTGAAGGACAGGGACACATTTTGAACATTCCCACCCGTCCCTGTCAATCATGTTAAGCATTTCCCCTTCGGTAACCCCTTTGGGGTATATTTGGGTATACTCCAGCTGTTTACCATGTTGAGAAGTATGGAGGGCGTCTGAACACTAGTTTCAAATAATGCCACTTGAAACGAGTCCACATCACTAAGATTACCCAATAGAGGCTTTGCTTTAAACTTCTTTCCTTCTTTCTTTGCCTTTTAATTCTGTTTTGGAAAAACTAATGAAGCAGACAGTATTAGTTTAGATGTTCCGTTCAACCGTGGGACATCATACCTGCCATCATAGCCATAGAAGGCTAGGAAAAAGCTCTGAAGAAGAGCATGGACAGTAAAAGAAAAAGAGAGAAAGACAGACAGACAGAAAGAAAGAAGGAAAGAACAAGAGAGAGGACAAGAGTTTTATTTTAAGGTGGTTTTAAGCCAGTCCAAGAAACTGAATACTCTGAAAGGTCAGAGATGGATGGAATGAAAGACAGCTCGGTGGAAAGACAGAGAAGGTGAGGGAGAGAAAAACTCACAGCGGGTGATAACGTGCCATCAATTGAGAGATGTATGCACACATGTGAGAATAACCAGACGAGGATCAGCTGTGCCATAACTCATGTACAGATGAAGAAGGGTGGCACTTTCTAAAATATGACACACACTCACCCTCTGGCTATAGAAGAATTTGACTATTTTTTATTCAATAAAATCATAATGTGTATCTTAATAAATCTGACTCACATGGCTCTCTGTCCATTAGGTTCTGGCCTTGTTTGAGGAAGGCGAGGAAACCGTCACTGCCTTTGTCGAGCCTCTTGTCATCCTTCTCATCCTTATAGCAAACGCTGTGGTCGGAGTGTGGCAGGTGAATTTGATTCATTTGTATACAATAAATACATTTAATGATATGACATTATATTCAATTAAAAATGTGATACTCAGAATACAAAACCAGCAGTATTACAAACACACAATTCATACAAGCAAAACTTTCAGAAATAAGAATACAATAAATAAATTAGGAATGTCACAATATAAGATTATTACTGCAAATGGCCCACCGAATTTCGCAAAAATGTTATTATCGCAACATTTACTCTTTTTTTTCTTATACTCTAAATATTGTGAGTAGGCAGAAAGTTGGACTTTGTAACCATATTAGCTCTTAAGGTGAAACTTTAAACAGGCACTAATTTATTTACGATTCACTATATGTGTAGAATTATAACATTTATAATGTTAGTTTTTAATAAAAAGTTAATATTATAGCTAATAATAAAGATTTCTGTATTTAAAATATGTACCGATCAACACATTTTTTGAGGCAACCTCAAAAATAAACATCAGAGGTTAAAGGTCACAGACCCCTAAAGGCCTCAAAAGATGCAAAGCACGGAGATAAGTTGTAACATGACCCAAGAGCAAAAATACGAGAAGCTGATCAGGTTTTAGCCAGGGTCCACGGGACAGCAGTCATTTGGAAAGTATGCAGACCCTTTGAAAAGACGGCCTACAAGGTGTGAAGTCCTGTGGGGAACAGAGGCTGATGTAGACATTTGTTTCCACAGGAGCGCAATGCGGAGAGTGCCATCGAGGCTCTGAAGGAATACGAGCCTGAGATGGGAAAAGTCTACCGTGCTGACAGAAAGAGCGTACAGAGGATTAAAGCCAGAGAGATCGTTCCCGGAGACATCGTGGAAGTGTCAGGTGATGATTAAAGTGTGTCAGTAGAGCATCTGTAGCACAGAACAATCCCATAATGCTCTAGGACACCAGATTAGCACAATGGTCAGGTAACAGAAATGCAGAGTAAGCGAAACCTTCAAGCCAACTGCTACACCATGTGAGCACAATGTCCAAGCGAGATCAGTAAATGGACACGTGTTGTGTGAGAGGACGGAACTATATGGGTCTTCTGACCTTGAGGAATTGAGGGCGTCCATTTAAGGAAAAGATGAGGTGTGAGTTACAGCGAGAGAAAGAATATTGGGTAATAGGATCAGAAAAGCCCAAAGAACCCGAGAGAGCGCAGGCAAAGAAAAGCTTGTATATAAATACAACCCAGCACCTGTCTTCTACTTGCTCGCCCCCACTCTCTCTATTTTTCACTTCTATTCCACCTGTTCCTTCCACATCACTCATTTTTCTCTTCAAGCCACTTGTTAACAGCTCACTGAAGGGCAACTTGTTCTTGCTTTCCCATCTCCTTTTTTAAACACATGTGATCGGTCTCTTTATTCTTTGATTAAAGATGAATATACATTGAGCGGTTTCAGCTTTGGATAAGTAAATTATCACAATATAGAAACATTAGAAAGACTTTAATAATTTTTTTTTACTGTTGTTATATGATATAAAATATGTTTCAATTAAATAATTTAATAATTTCTTAAGCGGAACACAAAAAAATATTTAGTGACTTTTTGTTTCCATGAGATCTATTGAATATGTTACATGTATGCCGGTTTTTAATGCATTTTTTGTGTGTAGTTGGTGACAAAGTCCCTGCTGATATCAGAATCACTGCCATCCGCTCCACAACCCTACGTGTGGACCAGTCTATCCTCACTGGTTAGTCTCTGTGCTAATACCACAAATTAAGACATAAATTGTTTTTCTTATATACAAAAGATGTGAAAATATCTAGTTACTCTCTCTCTCTTTATTCGGTTTCTCTAAGGTGAGTCCGTTAGTGTGATTAAACACACAGACGCCGTTCCCGATCTCAGAGCTGTCAACCAGGACAAGAAGAACATGCTTTTTTCTGTGAGTGTTCCTTTCTTCATCTAGTTTTACCTTTATTGTCTTTTTTGAACAAGGAGTGACCCTTCCTTATTTCCAGGGCACAAATATCGCTGCTGGCAAAGCCATCGGAGTTGTGATCGCCACCGGGGTCTCCACTGAGATCGGTAAGATCCGCGATCAGATGGCAGCCACAGAGCAAGAGAAGACCCCCCTGCAGCAGAAGCTTGATGAGTTCGGCGAGCAGCTTTCCAAAGTCATCTCCCTTATCTGCGTGGCTGTGTGGCTTATCAACATCGGACACTTTAACGACCCCGTCCACGGAGGCTCCTGGATCCGCGGTGCCGTCTACTACTTTAAGATCGCTGTGGCTCTGGCTGTGGCTGCCATCCCTGAGGGTAAGAATACAAAAATTACATCTTTTCTTTTGGCAGATGTACAACCTCTTTGGTATTAGTTTGTTTTCTAAAATAACCGATTTCTGTCTTTCTTTCTAAACAGGTCTGCCTGCTGTCATCACTACCTGCCTTGCCCTGGGAACCCGCCGCATGGCTAAGAAAAATGCCATTGTCCGCTCTCTCCCCTCTGTAGAAACTCTGGGCTGTACCTCTGTCATCTGCTCAGACAAGACTGGCACACTTACCACCAACCAGATGTGTGTTACAAAGGTTTGTGAGAGGGTCAAAAAAGTTCCTTACAATCCTATCACGCTCATCTAGCCTCTCATCTAAACCTTCCATCTACATCATTTCAAGCATTTCTCTATGCATTTCTAGATGTTCGTCGTTGACAGGGTGGAAGGTGAGTCTGTGACCCTTGACCAGTATGACATCTCCGGCTCCAAGTACACCCCAGAGGGAGAAGTGTATGTGATACAATAATGAACACATAAAACACACAACCAAAACAAACGTTTGTGTTTTTATAAAGCAAACTAAAACTTTTTGTCTCTTGTAGCACTAAGGGTGGATTTCCTGTCAAGTGCGGCCAGAATGACGGGCTTGTTGAACTGGCCACCATTTGTGCCTTATGCAATGACTCTTCTTTGGACTTCAATGAGGTAAACAAACCTTTCCTTTGTTTCCATATCAAGATCTCATTGTCCTCATTGTCCTGGCTTCCCATTCTGTGTAGAAATAACCAAACAGTTTTCTTTTTTTTTCTCATGATTTGTTCAGTCTAAGGGAATCTATGAGAAGGTCGGTGAGGCCACAGAGACTGCCCTGTGCTGCCTGGTTGAAAAGATGAACGTGTTCAACACTGATGTCCGTGGTCTGTCCAAGGTGGAGAGAGCAAACACATGCTGCACTGTAAGTATCTCAGCTTCTTAAGAAGTAGTTTATCTGTAAGGTCCGGTTGGTCCGTTCTATTGCAATCATTGGAATCAACTGCAGCTCAACAAGAAATATAAATAAGATAATTCTTCAATTTGGGACATTTCACAAGTGCAATTCTACCTTCTTTTGGTGTTCTAGGTGATCAAGCAGCTCATGAAGAAGGACTTCACACTTGAGTTCTCCCGTGATAGGAAGTCCATGTCTGTCTACTGCTCCCCCGCAAAGTCCTCCAAGGCCCCTGTTGGAAACAAGATGTTTATCAAGGTGGGAACAACTCTAAAAGCTTCCTGAGAAAAATAAAACCCTTCAAATAGAATCTACATCTCAGAAACCCCCATTCTTTCGTAGGGTGCTCCTGAGGGTGTTATTGACAGGTGTGCCTATGTGCGTGTTGGCACCACTCGTGTGCCCCTGACTGGCCCAGTTAAGGATAAGATCATGGCTGTCATCAAGGAATGGGGTACTGGTCGCGATACCCTGCGTTGTCTGGCCCTGGCAACCCGTGACAACCCTCTGAGACCAGAGGAGATGAACCTGGAAGACTCCACCAAATTTGTGGATTATGAGGTTTGTAAAAGAAAGCGAATACCTTGAGTCATCAAGATCCAGTTAATGGTATGTAAAGGCATTCCTCAAAGGGAAAACATAACTGATTTATTTAACTACTTTACCCACAGACTGACCTCACCTTTGTCGGTTGTGTTGGTATGTTGGATCCCCCTCGTAAAGAGGTTATGGGCTCCATTGCTCTCTGCAGGGCTGCTGGTATCCGTGTGATCATGATCACTGGTAAGTCATGTAAAGCATTTTACTGACACTCCTAGATGCATCATTTAGCATGGTTTATTAACTTAAGTATTAAAACCCTAATCAAATCTTTCCAACTTTTTCCCAGGTGACAACAAGGGAACCGCTGTGGCTATCTGCCGTCGTATTGGCATCTTCGGTGAAGATGAGGATGTGACAGGCCGTGCTTTCACAGGCCGTGAGTTTGATGACCTGCCATTGACCCAGCAAAGAGAAGCTGTGCGTAAGGCCTGCTGTTATGCTCGTGTCGAGCCCTCCCACAAGAGCAAGATTGTCGAGTTCCTTCAAGGATTTGATGAGATCACTGCCATGGTAAGAGAAACAGATCAGATGACAAAGAAACCAAATGTTATCCAAATTAAAGTTTTTCATTAAATGAAGTAATCTCTCTTTCTTCTTGACCTCCATCAGACTGGTGATGGTGTGAATGATGCTCCTGCTCTAAAGAAGGCCGAGATTGGCATTGCCATGGGCTCTGGCACTGCTGTTGCCAAGTCAGCCTCTGAGATGGTCCTGGCTGATGACAACTTCTCCTCCATAGTGGCTGCAGTAGAGGAGGGAAGAGCTATTTACAACAACATGAAGCAGTTCATCCGCTACCTCATTTCCTCAAACGTCGGAGAGGTTGTGTGGTAAGAAAATCGTTTCCTCAAACATGTGCATCAATTCAAGCGTTTAGAAAATGTAACCAATATGCACAGCTTATCTATTTTATTTCTTCTTTAGTATCTTCCTGACTGCTGCTCTTGGCCTGCCTGAAGCTCTGATCCCAGTTCAGCTGCTGTGGGTAAACTTGGTAACTGATGGACTCCCTGCCACTGCTCTGGGCTTCAACCCACCCGATCTGGATATCATGGGCAAGGCTCCTCGCTCTCCCAAGGAACCCCTCATCTCTGGATGGCTGTTCTTCAGATACCTGGCAATTGGAGGTATGCTAACACACATTGTAATACAATTTTTTCTTAGACCTAGATGTTCAGACTCTCTAAGAATATCCAAAATTAATCCATATCACCAAAACCTTCTCTGTTTCTTAGGTTATGTTGGAGCTGCAACAGTCGGCGCTGCTGCCTGGTGGTTCTTGTACTGTGACGAGGGACCCATGGTCTCCTTCTACCAGCTGGTAAGAATTCCGCATCTGTTAATATATAGAAAGGTGTATATGCCACAATGCCATAATGCTAACAACAATTCTATGTCCCTTAGTCCCACTTCATGCAGTGCACACCTGACAATGAAGACTTTGCCGGTATTGAATGTCATGTGTTCGAGGCTGCTCCACCCATGACCATGGCTCTGTCCGTGCTGGTCACCATTGAGATGTGCAATGCTCTTAACAGGTGGGTACAAATACTACATATGACTCATAAAACATGACTAAATACATGTTAATATCTGTTTGGTATCACTAATGTTATATTATATTGTGTGTGTGTAGCCTATCTGAGAATCAGTCTCTACTGCGTATGCCTCCATGGAGCAACCTGTGGCTTGTTGGAGCCATGAGTCTCTCCATGTCTCTGCACTTCATGATCATCTACGTCGACCCTCTGCCCGTATGTAGCGCAGGCATCTGCCATCCACAATAGTATTTGCTACCTGACATCATTTCTCTCAGATGTTGCCAAAGCCAAGCTTAATTTAATGCCAAGTGCACAACCAAGTATATTTAACCTGTCAATTTTAAACATGCTTTTTGATGTTTTTCTCTCAAACAGATGATCTTCAAGCTTACCCATCTCAACGTGGAGCAGTGGCTCATGGTGCTGAAGCTTTCCTTCCCTGTCATCCTCATCGATGAGCTGCTCAAGTTTGTAGCTCGCAACTACCTGGAGCGTAAGAAACTTTTTCATTGGAAACATCAACATTCCTTATTTTTAATTTCTTTTAAAAAATAAAAAAAAGGTTTAATTACAATTTGAATTTTAGACAGCTTTTTTTATTTACATACATATGTAATGAAAATATGTAACAAAATAAAACAGATTTGACAGACAATTAACAAATAACAGAATAATGCTTTACAACCTTTTCTATTAATTTATTAATTCTAATTTTCCTTCCTAAGGTTTTAAATATTCCTCCTATAAAATATTCCCTCGCCTCACTACTAACTCAACCACCTTATTTTCTTCCAGGCTAATCAATACCCTTCCATATTCCTGTAACAAAACCAGGTATCCCTCTATTCTCACTGTGTGTCCTTGCCTGTCTCCCTTGTATGTGTGTCCGTCTTACAACTGTGCTGTTCCTTGACCTTAAAGAAAATTGTGTTTAGAAAAAGAACACACAACAATTTTTTGCATATGTATCTGATTTGAGTAGTTGTTTAATTCATATGTGATTTAAAATCATATGATCATCTGATTTTTAGAAATGCAGATTAAATGCAATTTTCAGATTCAGATGCTATGGGTAACAAATAATAAATGGTCGATCTGCCTCTGAAGTCACCATATTTAATGTTTGCATATGCAGCAGTGAGTATGTAGATATTAAACTATCACTTGATGCTTATGTGAGATATCATAAGATATTGACTAACATGTCTGAACATACAAATCTGATAGCATCACTGACTACAATTTTAAAAGATCTCAGACTCCATATTCTGTATCCACAGAATTTAGGAAAATATAAATAACTATTTTGTTAAAATGTGAAACTGACATTGTTATATTTGAAAGTTCGCCAATGCGTTACATGTATTATTTTATGAATGCAAATGAAAAGATCCCATCTAATTTCATCTACCTTCTTCAACAGTTAAAGACGACAATCTTGTTTCCAAAAAGTGGGACTGAGACACAGAAGACATAAGGAACATCTAGACACGTCAGCACTCCAAATAAGAAATAAAATTGTGCCAGGAGTGAATCACTGCGAATCAGTGAAAATCATAAAAACGTGCAACCTTACAAAATGAAAAAATATTAAAGTGTTATGTATATGTATTAAGACTTAATTTAATGAACATTGTTATGAACAGTATATTCTAATGATAATGCTATTCTTAAAATAAAGATGTGTATTTAAATTGTGTTGTGTTTCATTTTACTCAGTAACACAAAACACTCAGATTCATTATCATTATGATCCATTCACATGTATTAAAATTTATTAAGTCCATTCAAAACACATTTAGTGTTATATTAACATAAAAATGAAATAATTGCTCAATGGCTCATAACAATAATTAAATGATCAAATAATTCAGTATTTTTTTCTTCATTTCGCTGGTGATAGCTGACTGTAGGTAATATATATCAGTCAGAATGCTTTAGGAAAGCCAACTGTATATCATGGTGATAAAATGGGATTCGATCTTTAAGTCTAGTATAGACAGTAGTCAGTGTATTAACATTTCATACTATTCAAGTATTAGCAAATCCAGATTCAACATGAAATTAGGTTTAGCTCAAATGGTTTAAGTTCATCAGAAGCTTTTGTCCATCCATCAACACAGGACTGGCCATTTAGGTGTTGAGGGGAGCCCACCTCAGCTTGGTCCTCTCAAAGGATCTCTCCTACCATCTCCTCGCTTTGGTCTGCAAAATGTCCCCTGTTCTTCTATTGTTTCATGTGGCATCTGTATTTGAATCGGTATCTTCTTCAATCACCTCCCCTAAAATGAGCTTGACCTGGTTTAATGATTTAGCTTGACGAATCTGCTCCATTTTTACCTTAAAATAAAGAGTGAACATAGATCAATAACTATTCTTCCTTAAAATAAAATAAGCCTGGAAATAAATAAATCTAACACAAGAGGAAAGATAAAAAAAGTCAGCTGTGTGCAATGTAAGAAAATATGGTGATGATATTTGATCAATAGCTTGCAGAATATATTTAAGCAAAATAGAACTTTTAACGATCCTAGACCAGCAACGTACCTGTAGTGACTGTGACAGCTGAACAAAATCCTTCTGTACAGCCTGATTAATATCTAGCTGTGTGCGCAGACTGATCACCTGACTGCGCAACTCTAGACATTGCTGCTGTAACGCAGTCTGAAAGACAGAGAGATACATTACAGCAAATAACAATTTTCCAACACTGTCAATATCAAGGATGTGTTCCCTCCTAGCAGACATCTACCTTCTCCTGAATGAGTGTTTTATTTTCTTTCTGAAGATGAGATAGCGCCACCCGCAGACCCTGCACCTCAATGCGGCACTCCTGCAGCTCAGTATTCAACTAAACAAAAGGATACATCGACGGCAATGTTTAAAATGTAATATTGATTTAATGCATTAAACTGTAAACAGTAAACTGTGAACACAGCATACCACCAACAATTATGTGCATCAGGCAATAATAATAATTTTACTGTTTTATGCTACATTCTACAAGCTCAGTCCATTTATCAACACATTTAAATTTTATTTATTTGCACATATTTATCGACCGGTGTAAATAAATCTAACATCAAATTGATTTTGAGCATCTTACTGAAGAACACAGGACTATAAACAAAAAAGGCTTATACAGAGCTAGCTAGCTCCACAAGCAAAAAGTTGACAAAAGGAAATTAAAAGCATGCATACTTTTTCTTTTTGGCTCTGAATGCGGTCTGTCTCTACTTTCAGGCTTGCAAGTTTGACTGAGGAACAAATAGATTGGTTTCAAAAATCACACACTGCAACTGGCATGTTAGATGCAATACAGACACAAAAAAAAAGAAATAAGTTTTTTCAAACCTTCACATTACAATTACTAATAAACAACCAGGTTTCTAGACAAATTGCGTACATGTAAAAAAAAGACATGATGACTTACCTTCTAAAACTTCTGGAGAATTCAACGCCAGGAGAGAACAAATATGGATACGGATGGAGAGCACATCGTCAATGGAAAGACAAAACAATGAATGTCACACATGTTAAGGCAAACGTTATTCCAGATATATTTAGTGAGTAAAGTGAAGTGAAGAGAATTAAGATGTTAACAGACCACTCTCTTCTGTGCGTGTCTCCAGCTGTTCCCGTAGATTCACAATTTCAATACGAAGTCTCTCCTCTGAGTGAGCTGCCTGCACATACAAAAATCAACTCAGACAACTCTGGCATCCTTCAGCGAAATCCACTTGTAAACATGCATACACTGGTTTTCACCTGTAATGTGGGACTGAGAGGCGGAAGGTTCTCATCAGCTGTTTCATCAACCTCAGTGTCTTCACCTTTCAACTTAGAGAGCTCATTGCAAACTCTCTTCTGAGAGTAAGAGAGCTCTGCCTGGATGGAAAAGACACAACAAAGAACACAAACTATAGTGATCACATCAAATCTTATGTTTAGCTAATGCTGTTCATCCTCTACTGACCAATCTCTTCTGAACAGCATTTTGCGACAGGCTAAAAGATTTCTGTAGGTCTTGGAGGAGGGCTTCAGATGTTTGCACCTGTGACTGAAGAACTGATAACTGAAAACAAGGGAGAATGTTGCATGTAAACATGTTGAAAAGTGCAGTCTGTCTTCTAACAAAGAACTCTGGAGAGGAACTCAAGACAGTTTCTGTACCTGTATTTGGGTCTCTGTGCTTTGCACATCTAGTTCTTTCTCCAACTCAGCTTTCTGCTTTCTAAGCTCTGTCACCTCCTCTTGAAGGTCTTCAAGCTGGAAACACCACAGATTGAAACTTCCCTGGTTATTTAAGGTGATTGTGACATCATGCACAGACATCAACAACAGTCAATGTCATAAAACATATTGACCTGTTCCTGCAGTTTGTCCCAGTCCACATGCGAAACCAGCTTGTGCCCTGGTGGTGGTAGGTAGATGGCTTCTGGCACCAGCGTTCCCGTAGAAACCAGAGAGGCGGTGTCATCCTGAGGGGGCGGATGCCTTGACAAAGAGGGCGTATCCAGAGAGAAAGATGAGAGGGAGGCAGAGTCACAGTTAGGAGGAAAATAGTCCATCATGAACCCTGTTGTCTCTGTATCTGATGTCTCTGCCAGCAGTTCGAGCGGATCGGAGTCTGACCCCCCGCTCTCAGGGTCAGCACCCTGTGGAGGTGAAGAGCCCCTCTGTATTGCCTCATTTGGGGCTGAGGAGGCCTCCACTATTCCTTTTCTAAAGCTGCCCTACATGCACAAACAAATGAGGATGTGAATTAAAAAGGAGTAAAACTGATAGAGGAACTTAACCGTATAACCCTTAACATAAACTAAATTTAAAAGGTCAAGAATACTTTTCTTTGTATTCATAGCATTTTAAAACACAAACCTTGCTGTCATGGAGCAGAGCAGCTTTCCTCCACTCGGAACGCTCTGACTTTAGAGCAGATATTCGGGCTTCATACTGAGCAGCGGTTTCTAAAATGGCCAAACAGGCAAACGGGTTTGGAAACAATTAGGATCAGTCTCTAAAGTGGGAAATAAAATTAACAGAACAGCTATCCAAACTATGGACTTACGCAAAACTCTTATTTCCTCTTTTTTAATTTGATGACATTGTCTCTTTGTATCCAATGTATTTAAATGTAATATGTACATTTCACACTTAAACAATAACTTTTGAACTGTTATTGCCACATAACAGCATTTACACTTTAAAAATACAAAATTATGTTAAATTTACACATTTAAAAGGAAGAGTAAATAGAAAAACAGTAACAAATCAATAAAACAAAGTAAATTTCAAGGTGTAATGATGTCATCCTAGTCATGAACTTCTAATAAACACCCTCACGATAAAATCTACTGGCATCAGGTGCGTTCTGGAGTGAACAAATAAGGAACAGTGACCTCTCATCACATCTCATGTCACAGATTTTGGCACAACTCCGGGTAGCACTGGCAAAATATTACAGATAAATGACATCTAAGGGTTATCGTTTAAGGGTTACTATTAAAGTCGCTGGGATTGTCTGCATGTACATCTGTGGGAAAAACCTAATAAAAAAAGGTCCAAAAGTTGCTAAATATAGTGCTTGTCTGTGTAAGACATGGGAGCTAATGGCAGGGGACTATTTTTTGGATATTAATGGCGGTCAATCTGAATATTGTCAAGGTATGTGCATCCTATGGAGTCAATGTTTATTGACTTAACAAAAACAATTTACATAGCAACAATAAAACGTGCAGACGAATTGCATAAATGTAAATGTAACATAAAATTCCTCTATTATTTTTTGGCAAAACCAAGATCATTTAAAGAATGTTGGTAGCTGGGACCCACTAACTTGCATTGGTTTTGTGTCCATACAATAGAAGTGAAAGGGTGCCACTGCCGTTCGCTTACCAACATTTTTCAAAATATCTTCTTTTGCACAGGAAAATACATCACACAATTCTGAAATGACAAGAGGGTGAGTACACGACAACTGAATAGTCATTTTGTTTGCATGATGCTTGCGATCCCTCCAAACAAGACACACATTGGACCAACCATCTGTCTTTATTTTAGCGGGCTGTGCTCCTCTGTGCTCTCACATCTCACCTCTCAGAGCCTCCTGCAATGACTGAATCTCCAGGTCACATTGTTTCTGCAGTTCCTGCAACTCCTCCTGTTTGCCAAGCTCACAGATCCTCGCCACACCCTGCCAGTGTTCCAGCTGAGCTCTGCACTCGATGAGTTGGGTCTGGAGATCTGCTTCAGAAGGAAAACTCTCAAACTCTTCCACAAACTCCTGATTCCTCTCCAATTCACTTTTGTCAACTAATTCTATAACAATGCTTAAAATAGAACACGTGAATAACATACAAACAGGTGCATAGGATATAAAGCCAAGAATAACTCAGCTTTAGGAAACTTTCTGTTATCAGGATCAGAAATAAAAGGATTTGATATGGGCATCTCGTTCAGAATCACATTACACAAATTAAATATTAATCCTGGAGATAAAAACACGTGTTGATTGATTTGGTCTTTAAACACGTTTGCTGTAATGGGTTAAAGCATACCAGACATGTTTCTTGGGTCGGCGATGACGTCAGCTGACGTCGTTAAACTTGACAGTTTAAAAGTAAGAAGACCACATACGTGCGCAGTCTAAACTTAAACGGACTGACGTTACTCAAACGTGTTTGATTGATAAACACACAAAATAAACTGAAACAAAAATAGCGTCGGTTTGTTCATACCGCCGTTGTCTTCACTGCGCGATGCTGTGGTATTGGACACCTCCATGGTTTGACGTCATCAAGTTCGTGTTGATACTCTTCCCCCCGCCCGCATCCGTCTTCCCTTTCCTGCTCGAGCTGGGTCGGGATTGGCCTTCGACAGACCTGCACCAAGAACTCAGGAAACAACTTTTCCCGGTTTGACCCAGAGGATGTTACCTAAGTAGGTCGCTCCCTAGAACTAGCAAAATGCATAAAGACGATTTTCACATTGTGAAAAGATTATAATGACTTCCGTTTGTCGTGTTAGCGTTCCATATTTTGCGCCACTGCGTTGATTTCAATTATAATAATGGGCAGACTGCACCGGATGTTACGTCACCATACCGTGGTGTTGTGGTCACTTTAATGAAATGATGTATGGTGTCATGACGTCAGATTTAGAAAAAACTACATTCTTGAAACATTTAAAGTGACAGTTCACCCCAAAATGGAAAGATTGTCAGTCTAATAGTGTTGAAATCTGTAGGACTTACTTTAAAGGCCACAGTTAGATAGTTCGAAGAATGTCAGTGACCAAACAGTTGCGGCATTCGTTGTATGGACACACAACCGATGCAATGGGATATATATGTGTTCTGCGGGAGAAAGCTAGGGGAAGTAGGCCTACTGGTTAGAGGGTTTGACCACTAGGGTTGAGGGTTCAAGTCTCGGGCGATTTTATGTCTCAGGTGCCCTTGGGCAAGGCACTGAACCCACAAGTGCTCCCCTGGCACCATAGCATAAATCACCGCCCACTGCTCTGGTGTGTGTTCAAGGTTGGCTTTTGTGTACGCTTGTGGTGTGTTCACTACTATGTGTGTGCACTTTTGATGGGTTAAATGCAGAGCACAAATTCTTCACCACACTTGGCTGTATATCACATCCATTGAAGTTCAAAGGTATTAAATATAACATTTCCTTAAAAGTGGCCTCAGTTGACATCCAAATCCTCAATGGACTTTGATCTATGACCTAGTTAGTATTCTCCAACACCTTAGATTGGATCTCAGTCCATTCTTAAATCACATACATCCATATAACATGTTTAGATTTATATTTTATTTTCATAATAGCTATGAGAGTTGACATAAAAATGTAGGAAACCATGGTGCACAACGCAGTAACAATATCTTTAGTAAAACTGGCCATGATGGTATTAAACACAGCAAGTGTTTTAAGTCAGTCAAAAAACACCTCCGTCATTGTACCTTATATTGGTTAATTACCAAAAAGTAGAAAAATGTTTGAATAAGTTTAAAACTGCTTGTGCCCAACAAGAGGACAATGCACTATTTTTATATAGCAAAGAGAATACTAAAAATAAAACACAGTATTGGTCCACAGTTTCATCATTAATTTGTGCAAAATGTGAAAAGACTAAGACGGAGGAGAAACATGCCATAGCTTGTAACTAAGTGCCTATAAAATAGCTTTGATGCGTCTTCTATAATACAGGAAGGCAGTTCGCTGGTGTACTTCTGGATTTTGTATTGGTTTTCCTTTCCACATAGTTGTCATTCTGTTTCTTTCAGTGCATGTCTTGATCGCCCACACTCTGGCGCAGATACTCCTCATAGAGCTTTTTCTGTAAAAATCACAAGGATCACTTCATAAGCTTTCAGTGCATCATCCAAAGTCTTTAAATAGTTATTTCAAGCCAAATGTACCTTTTTGGTCTTCACTACTTCCTGTACATACTCCAGTTTTTCATGAAACTGCCTCTTTTGTTTGCCAGAGAGTGTAGGTTTAGTCCTAAACGTTATAAAATGAAAATAAACAAGAGACAAGGAAACGTGATGAAGTTTCTAAGTGATAGTTCAACCTTAAAGAAAAGATCCTATTCACTTTCCATGAATGAAATTGTAATAATAATATGTTTATTTTACCTGAAAGAGAAGCGGGCGAGGAGGAGAAAGATGAAGGACAGCACCACTAGTGCAGCACAGCTGTACAACTGAACTTGCACTGACAGTGACTCAAAAACTTTTACTGCAGGAGCCTAAAAAAAAAAGAAAAAAAATTGCACAAATACACACACTTACATCTGTATTTACAGACAAAGACACATGTGTATGCGTCACTGGAAACAAATACTTACCACATATAAAGAAAGAGCTTCAGTGCCTTTATCACCCAGCATGAGCTCTAGCATTTCTCTTGAGAGGGAACCAAGAACCAGCAGACTGAGCAGAAGGAGGGGTACAGTGAAACCAAGCATCCCCCAAACACAGCCTTTAAAACGTGCCCGGCGGTTTTCTACACTGCACCGTCTAGGAGACAAAATTGAACAAATTAAATCACACTACAGATCATCTCCCAGTTCAGTGGAAACTTGCCTTTTCTTAAGGTAATAGTCTAACACAAAATAAAAATTCTGTCATGAATTACTTTCTACTTCCTAGCATTTCCAAACCTGTATTCATTTGTGTGTTTGGTTGAACACAGAAATATTTGGATGAATGCTTATAAGTAAACAGTTCTTGGACCCCATTGACTAACATAGTAGCAAAACTAAAATTGGTAGTTGAAATTATCACAGAACTTTCTGTTGTCCTAATTGTTCCTATTTTAATGATGAATAGGGTATACATACATGTCCAAATAACTTTCTCTTTATACATCAGAACAAAGAAGCATATACTGGGTAAAAAGTAGAGTAAATAAATGAGTTTATTTTTTGGTAAAACAATTTGGGTAAACCAATTTTTTAGGGTCGAAGAACTTTAAAGGAAACAATTTTACCAATTATTACTTTAAAGGAGAAGTATCAAGCTTTTACAAGGAATTTTAAGTCTTTTAAAACTGTTAAACCTGTTGAGTTGTCATGTTCAATGTGGACACAAACTGCCTGTGATACCCCTCGGTTAAATAAGATTTTTCCAATAAGAGCTGGTCCCATACATTAAACCAAAGCAGCTAGTTTGCACTACCTGTCATTATCAAGCGTGTCTGTGATGGCCTCAGTGATAAGGTTACAGTCCTTTTCCAGTGAGTTAAGTGTATTTTGCACAGTCTGGTTAATGGTTTTCTCTATAGTACGACACACCTCCTCGATCTGATTAACACATCGGCTGGGCTGTATGAGAAGGAACAGTACAAATGTAGTACATTACACTTTGTGATATTCACATAAACAAATTGAAGCACAACCCATGCAAAATGAATTGTGGTTGTACCTTGTTGGGGTTGGGCACATAGATGGTCGGCATGTCAAACCCACACTTGTTGAGACCCGGACGCTTGCACAGCTCTTGTACGATCTGCATCATAACCCTCTGAAATAACCAGTTACATAGAATTCTGGTGTTTTATACATTGACATGCAATAATTAATAAGTCAATCCACCAGAAATAGTTCTACCTGTCGATCCGACTCTCCACCGGCCTCATCAGCTTTACTGAGATAGAAGCGAAGACGATCGCCTTGTTTGTCATTCAGATTCTCTACAATGTTGAGTGTGCGCTTACATAGAGCCTGTCCCATCGGGTCAAAGAAGACCAGGATCAGGTCACATAGTTCACCTGGAATATAAATAAATTCAGACATGGGAATTTTGTGGAATATTAAAAAACGCAAAAAAGAAAACAGTTCCCTGTATAAATGTGCTTAAAATATTGTGTTAACACTGCTATAAATACAACATAAAACAAAATAATTCAGCCCAATATTAAATAAAGGACACACACACCGAGCCACAGAATGGCTTGGTCCACATCAAAGGGATACTTCATATCTCCATCCACCAGTCCAGGAGTATCAACGAAAGTCACCAAACTGAAACGCTTCTGTCGCGAAGTACAAATCTCAGTGCTTAGATATTCAGCCACTCCTGAAATTTAAAACAAAACATGTTTTAGAAAGTTTAAAAAAAAGTTTGCAACACAAACTTGTTGGTACAACAAACCTTTAAATTCCTGCAATGGTTTGAAGTGAGGGTAAAGATGTAGTGTTGCATTTCCCTAAAAACAAAACAACACTTAATATACGATAAATTACAATCATTATACAAAACTTGACTCATTCGAATTAAACTATGGATTTACCGTGAGCGATTCTCTCTTTCGCCCACTTGTAACAAAGCTGAAGCCCTGGGTCTCTATAGCTACCCCTGTCCTTTGGATATGCTCCTCTATATACCTGCAAAACAATAACTAAGTTTTAGAAAGTTTTCCATCCTATAACCATGTCATTAAAAAGATTTTAAAGAAAGGTGGGAACAAGACACATTTCCTTTTCTTTCGCTCATACAGATGTTACTTGTAAGTTGTGTACATCAGCCTACCAGTTGATAAAGGAGCTCTTGCCGGCTGAGTGGTTGCCCATCAACATCACAGTTATTTTTTTGCGGGGAGGTAGCAGGGTCACCCCGACAGACTGAGCGATGGCAATGAGTCCTAAATGACAAAGCACAGAGTGTTTAGGCTTGCTTGACCGGTAGTAATGCCTCAGATCCCCTCCGTGGGATGTCTGCCAAAGATCTGGCAAAACATCATCTGAGAAAGATCTGTTGTACATCACATTTGATTTCGAGTGTGTGCAATCACTGGGATCTAACCCATGTCTTTGCAGGATAGAATCTACAACCATTCTAAATCATGAACATCTCACACACATCTTTGAGAGATCTTTAAGACATCTGACAGCAATGTCTGAAAGCAGAGGAGAAGTCAAGGCCTTGTGCGTAGGGAGTTTGACTCCTGGGGTTGTGGGTTCAAGTCCCGGGTTGGCAATATCATCATTCGGGTGCAGTTGAGTATTATCCAGCTGTCAATCTTTACTGAAGAGCAAACAGGGGTAAGATGTCTAACTCAAAAACACTTCAGTTTTCTTCTGCTGACCCTGGGATTCGAACCCACAACCTATTGCTCACAAGTCCAACTCTCAAACCACCACACCACGACCTGAAATCCACATTTATCCAGTGTATCAGTACACTTAGCATTGTAATCAATTAAATATTACATTATTATTAAAAAACTATATCACATTATAAACCGGAAGTGTCGCCTCTGGCCCTTTAAGGCGAACAGTTGGCATACCAACCGGCATTTTGGCTTGACGGCTAAGTCCCCGTTAGCACCTAAAGCTCACCAAGGCAGAACCGATAAACATCTTACTTATAAAATCTTTATAATCCACAGTTTCTGTTTCTTACCGCTGTCTGTGTCCGTGTAGATCTGATGGCAGTCCCGTAAGATGCGCTCATCGCACGACACACTGCCCTCTATCGAGTCGGCATTTGCAGCATTTCTGCTTTTGATTTTCCCGGACATCATGTAAAAATACGCACTGTATTACAGAAGCGTGAGTTTAATAAATATATCAAACTAACAAATCCACGCGAAGTGTGTTTGTAAAGCTGTGATTTAAGAGGATCTCTCACGTCTAAATCAAGTTCAAATCACCCCGGTCTGTTGAGGAACGCTGGCCACGTCACCCGTGCTGCAAAGGATTGTGGGAGTTGTAGTCTTTTTCATGCCCTGTCTATTTAGGCCTTGGATCCTTCAACACCAGTGTACAATTATCCAGCACCCCTGAATGCTTTAGTTATCATGACCACATTCTTATCTTTTTTTTCTTCATTTATTCTTTATGATAAGTCCTGACTACAATTAGATCTGCTTGTTATTGTTAATCTAAATTTAACTTAAATTAAATTTGGCTGAGATTGTCAATGTGTCAACAAAGTTTTAGGGTGTGGTAAAAACTTTTGTTGTACTTTACACAACAATAAATAATTTTAACTTATCATAATTAATATTAAGAATTGTTATAAATGTAAGATTGATTTATCACATCTGAAGCAGTAAATGCTTAATGTTTATTAATGCATCACTTTTTTAAAGGTACACATCTAACAAGGCATACGATATACTAAAACAATACAAGTTTTGTAGAAATACAGTCGACAACATCTATGGTAACATTGAAAGCAATTTGTCCAAATTACTTTTATATGTAAGAATAAAATCCTCTTGAATCAGGGCTTTACACTGAAAAGGCTCATGAAACACCACTAAAAATGGTTTAATAGCTTTTCAATGAAGATGAGAATTGGTGTGAATTGAAGAACCAGATTTTAAAGATGTTGGCCTTTGGTTAGCACAACAGCATGCCAACTTACAAAATATACTGCCATCTTCTGTTTATTTTAGATATGCTTGACATAAACATTAACAACATATAACTTCTTGTTCATCAAATAAATAAATAAATTCTTTATTCAAACTATCTCACAAGTCATCTTTTGGGTCTTCTCAGTGTTTTAATGCTTCCTTAGTCTCTAAGAACTGTGTTGTAGAAAATTTTTGTATAGATTTCTTGTTTTATTAACCACACATAAAAAGGTCCTCTTTGAGAACCACTCTCCTGGAACATTTGTGAAACAAATAAAAAATTTAAGTGTTCCGAATATGACATTATGTTTATGACTTTCTTTCTTTTAATAACAAAAAAGATATTTAGAAGAATGTTGGTCACCAAACAGCAATAGCACCCATTTACTTCCACGTTATATACAAAAACCAAAGCAAATAAATGGGTGCCAGTCACATTCTTCAAACATCTTTTTTTTTGAGTAAGGGTGAGAAATGATGACATTTATTTGACATATTTGTCATAAAAACATTTGTAAAAATTAGAAAAAACTAAATAATAAACACAGAGACTTTTATTTACCCCATACTTTAATGTAAAGAACTCAGGTTAATGGTTTATGTTTTAATGGTTTAGCATTCAAAGAAAAATTTGCTACATAATCACAAACACATTTTGATGACATGTCTGCTCTAACATGATCACATAAACGCCTCTGTACATGCTGCTAAACGTTATATTATATTTACAACATTTATCATAAACAAAATGCAAGAAACAAGAAAGACATAAAAATGAATATCCCAATAACATCTTAAATGCATTTACAAGCTACAATTTAAGTGTCAACATCAAGTCAACTATGGACCATCCCTCCAGCCTGCAGATCGCACACAAACATACACTCACACACAGCAGATGTTTGTTTGTCGGGATTTTGTCAGTGACTTCGTAAATTAAGAGATGAATTCAACCAAAATTACTTAATTTGGAGGCATGAATAATCATCCTTTCAGCAACCTCTTGCTCTTTCTTACACATATATTGCACATATTCCTCTTTAAGAAAAGTTCACACATAAAACAAAGCACATCCTTAACAAACAGCAGTTAAATTATTTTACTTTTATTTGGCACTCAATCTTCACCAAGACCTCGTTCTTTAAAGTAAAACTAACTAAATAAAAAGATATTGGACACTATAGTTTTCATATTTATCCAAACCTTGCGAATTGCACTTAATCAGGCTCGTGTCCAAATCCCAACAAATATTAAGAAACCTTTGAAACGGGATTGAAGTGGTGGATAATTCAAGCACAATGTTTCCCCAAACCTGAAAGAAACCTCCAAACACATTAACTGAGACACAAACACACATACACACACACCAGTCACCCTAGGGCAGGCTCCCCGTCCCCTTTGAAAACCTGGTGCATTGGGATATCCGTGTGAAAAAGGTGCCTGCAATAGTATTGTAGATCATAGATGGATATATAAAATAAAGCATATCTCATGCTGTTCTCGGAGAAGCTGCAAGCAGGTGACAGCAGATGAAAGCCAAGGCTAGTGGTTTCAGTCCCATCCGTTATCCTTGATCATGTGAGACAATTCAATTATAAACTTCCCCTCTTTATACTTCTGACTTAACTCGAATGCCTGCTCCTGTAGAGAAAGAGACGAAAACTGATCAAACAACATTCTAGCAAATTACATATAGTTTTATATTATTCAAATCATTTTTATAACGCATGTCAACCCCAAAAATCTATTTATGGCAAACTTATTTAAAGTTAATTTGATTTTGAATCAAACACCTTATCAGTTTAAGAACATTACACATAAATGCATTTAACACAAAATCACCCTTTGTAAATAATAACAAGGAAATAAACAACATCTATAAAAGTTCCATCATTTTAATAAATGATAAACCCCAAAATCTTGGACACTTAATCTGGACATTCCAACAGAATATGTTTTATAGTTAAGGAAATGATCACATATTTGTGGTTTTTAAATTCAAAATATTGAATAACACGTTTGTTTATAACGGGGACATCATGTCATTTATGATGAACACAATCATTCCATTCCCTTTGCCACTTTTGCAGAATATACTTATTAATTAATGGTTTTACATCTGAAAACGGAATCTGACATTCTGCAGATTTTAGGTCAAGTGGTTTCTTAGCAGCTTTATCTGCTTTTTGCAAATCACAAATAGTAACAATGTAAATGAAGCCAGTCTTGCTTCATTTTTATTGCTTACATATTTCCAGCCCAGCGTGGTGTGGCAACTCTCACAGTAAATATCAGCCACAGCATGAAGTCCGGTCAGCAGCAACCTCTCCTCCGCCGGGCCACAGCCTACGTTAACCCTAAAAAAAGATTGATAAAAACCCAAAATGACATTCAAACACCAAATATAAAGGATTGTAATCAGATTTCAGGAGATATATCAAAAGTGTGCTACATACACAGAATTAAAGAGGTATGCACGCCCCTGACTCCCTTGGAAGGACTGAAAAGGAGCGAGAGGCAAATGTAAGCTTTAACCACAAAACCACGGGTTCACAAATCTATGTCCGGCAAGATCTCTCACCTTGGAAATAAGGTCGTCATGGTTGGCCAGGTGTGCACGGCAGTGGACACAGCTGTAGCGCCGATGACAGGAGTCCAGATAGGCTTGGAAAGTTTTGGCCTTGGTCTGCTTCACCATGTCTGTAAGAGCGACACACAAACAAAATCAATGTCAGAGCATTTCCACAAGAATAACAAACCTTGACCTCCCGCCTCCCCTTCGCAGGTACAAATCTGACCACAAAAACATGAGGGCGAAGGCCTGGAGCAGACTTGACACCCAAAGGAGCCAAAAGAAGGATTGAAGAATGCATTGACATGTGCAAGCTTTTGTGTTCAACATGCTGGATGTGACACACGTGACAGCCTGCTATCCTTTTACAGCATGGCATTATGATGTAACACATTTTGGGATACCAGGAAAAAGGAAACATGACCTACTTTGCATGGCTGCCCACACTGTAGCTACCCCACATAAGGCACCACAGGGCAAACAGGGGTGAGATGTAATTGATCAATAAAATAATAATAATAAGGAAAATATAGGGATGTGTACGTTTGTAAATAATCAACTCATATGGAACGAAACTGAGGCCCACAAACACAGCAACACAACTCCATGCTGCTGGTACACAACGAAAAATGGCTTTGAACGTCAACACACACACGCACATGTTCAACATTAACACAATAATAACAACTAATGACGCAATTAACATGACGTCATTTCAAATCGTACAGATTTACCTTTGATCCTCAAGACAAACGCACTCGCAGTGTTGTCACCGGAAGAGGATTGTGGTCAACACAAAGGCATGAGAGTCTCTCTCCACCCCGCGTTCAAACGCGCTTAATCGCGATCGCTCAAGCGAACAAACGCGCTTTTTCCGGCACTTCCGTGCGTTTGTGCGTCCTGTTGCTCCGCGTTACGTAAAACCGCGCGCGCTCTCGATCCAAAACGTTGTGTTTACACCAAATGTTAGCAGAATCTTCTTATACAACAGATGTCGCAACCTTAAAAACACTCGGAGATTTGTTTACAGCGTGTTCCGATGAAGTTTCTTATACGTGGTTCAAAACAAACCGCGGCCGACCAATCAGAAACGAGAAAGCGACTCCCTCGATATAGGTCAGCCAATCAGATCGCGCTCTGCGTTTCCTCGAGTTTATGCTCGCGTTATGTGAACACAACAAAGGCATCGTGTCTTATAATCGCAGTTTTATCACGTGGTTGAACATTCTAACGTGGTTTACTAAAATGCTGTGATCTTACATATCATATAACAACGTTTAGGTTCAAAATGTGTGTTTTGATTGTGTTTGTAAGAATAAAGGGTTAGTGCATCCACGTTGTGAGTTGTATTGTGTAACACGTTTTTGAATGTGTGTCACTGTTTGATTCTGCTGATGGACAAGTTTAGACTTCGGACAGCTTTAGAAAGCAACACTTGTGTTTGTTTTGAAGCATGAGGGGGGGGAGCTTAATGACATCATTATTAACATGCAATGCTGGTGTTATTAAGAAGAAGAAGCAGTCGTGCAGATATTATTTTTTAATGTCATATGTTATATTTTCTGACATTTTACAACGTGTATTTCACTGTACTAGAAGGAAAACAGGAATTTATAGTTTACCCAAAAAATTTGTCATGAGATACTCATTCTGTATTTGTTCTTAATGTTTTTAAATTAATCTGTTTGATGGAACAGAGAGAACTATAATATATATTATATAAGTATAAATAGGAAGGTATATATATATACCTATATATATATATATATATATAGTATCTTTCTCTCTGTTCCATCAATATATATATATATATATATATATATATATATATATATATATATATATATATATATATATATACATACTAAAAATATTACTTGTTTTTCTGTTAAACTAAATGAAAAAGCTTTAAAAGTTAAATAAGTGTGTTGTTGAAATTTTGTGTATTTTTAATTAGGTAAAAAGTATGTAAGAATTAAATCTTATGAACTCAAAAGCCTCTATTAGAATTAAACAATAACATTGGTGTATAGTATAAACATATATCTGTTAAATTAATACTTTGTTAAAAAATATTACAAATTTTCAGAAAATTTACAAGCAGATTCTTTTAATATTTTCCACGGAAGAATTATTTAATGTTTTAAAAATATTTTATTATGTAAATAAAAATGTTTATTCTTGCAATATGAAATATATACTGAGCCACATTTTTTACACTATATAGTGGGGAAAATAAAATGGTTGTTCAAAGTGCCACAGGGTTTTTTCCCTGTTTTCTTCAAATTATCCAAAAAGTAACAAAAAGTATTTGCCCTACGTCATTGGTTAATGGGGAACCGTTACCAGCATTCTTCCAAATATATTATTTCCAAAGCATTCTTTCAAAAATCTTTCTGTGAGTTTATCAGAATAAAGATGTTTATATGGATTTGGGTCAACTCAAACGTGAGTAAATATACAGAATTTAATTTTTGTGGGAACTATCTTTAAATGCAAGCCATAGTCTGATTTATAACTATGGATTGTAGGCATTGTGAAGCAGTAACTGAATGCAAGTTTTAAGGCAAACAGTATTTTTGTGTTAGACAAAATGGGTGGAGTATACACTCTTTATGTAGTTGTACTTTAATCATGTGGCTTGTTTGCGTGTTTTAATATAGTTTGACAACAGGGAGGGATAATCACTCATGACTCCTGTAGCTCCAAGAGCAAACGCAGTCTCAATATCCCGTTCTTCATTACACACAAAAAGATGAATCTAAAGAGAGAGAGGCAATATTATTTATATCATGTTTACCTTTATGCCAATGTGTGGATAGTTTCACACACAAGATCATAACATAGGCCACAGACCTGAATTCCTCTTTCTTTTAGGTGCTTGAACATCCCCTTTCGCATTGTCAGTCTGCCACAAACAAACAGAACACATCAAAATATAAAAATGTAATAAAAGGAGACATTGTTTAAGTTTAATGGTACAATGAAATGAAAAGTTCACAGAATATTTAAATTAATCTTCAGTTCTCTGCAGAACACAAAAGAAGGTATTTCTTTAAAATATCTTCTTTGTGTTCTATTGGGAAGAGTCATACAGGATTTATACTGAACGAGTAATTTTTGGATTTTCAATTTTGGTTGACTTTTAAGATCTACTATTGAAGTTCTCTTAACTACCTGTCAATCAAGAAGACCACAAATCGGTTTTTTAAAATCCATATGTCTGGTGTGAAGGTTCTGCATGGAAAGGGTCAGTTTAGTAAGACAGCAGTGGTTCAATATATTAACATACAAATAACACAAGGTGGTTATGTAACACACAGACCTGTTAATGATTTGTGGCAAGTAGAACTGCAGAAAACTTTCCCCCAGTGGGAAAAATGGTAGAAGGCCAGTATAATACAGCAAAAGTAGCAGTAAACCTCGCTTTAATGTGAACATATAGGGCATGGAAGAGTTCTACTAGGGCACAATAAGACAGTAATAAGACAATTGTGGTTAGAAAATAACAAGTATACCTGATTGGATTATGAAGATTTGTTTATGGTATAAACCAAGCAGGTAAATTCAAACACACCGCTTTGCGACAGTGGGCCATGATGATGGATTCCACGGATGCCCACACTGAAATGCCCTCTCTGTTATATTTCTTCACAAGATCTGAAATCTGAAAAATAATGTACAAACGTCAACAGCAAAGTTGTCTTCTAAAGATCCTTCACATGTCAGGATGATTTTGTGCTTCTTTACCTTCCCAATCAGTGCACAGTTATCCTCTTTAACTTCGATGTTTACCGGCATGTGGGGAAATTTGCGGAACACATCTTCTAACAAAGCAATCTTTCTGTCTGACCCCGAGCTGTAGTGATCTGTGTAAGGGGGTTAAATGGCATTTTTATTTCTAGTCAATAAAAACTACATTTTGCAGTTTAATTAGTATTGACACACCTGTCATAAAGGTAACCTCGAGTTTATCTTTGTAAGGTGGCAAGTCCTGAAAAAAGGATAATAACATTAATTAAAACTTAAAATATTCCTAAAATAAAACTTTTATAGGAAGATTTTTTCTGGAATTCAACAGAATGGTTTGAATGTGTAAAAATGTCTTAAATGATAGTATGTAAATGAAGAAAGGTTACTTAAAGTCACTCAAAGTTTACCAAAAGAAGAATCTGACATAAATTATTAACCCTTCAAACCTATATGACTTGAAGAGTGTCTAATGCAAGTAATTCTACAAAATATCTTTTTTTGTGATCATAATCAAAAGAAAGTCAGTCATGTTTGAAATGACTTAAGGATGAGTAACGGATAACAGAATTGTAAATTCTGGGTAAACAAGCCCTTTAAGTAGGGCTTGTTCACCCACAGACTATGTTAACCTTGACCTCTGACCTCCAAATCTAAGGAGGAGATGGATTTATTGTGCCCGGTCTGCCGCAGGAGCTCCTCATCATGTGAAACCACCACATGACCATCTTTTGTCAAATGACAGTCTAGCTCCAGCATCTCTGTGCCCATGTCAACAGCGCTGAGAAAAATATTTTAAACAGTTAATGCATGAATATGTTTTAACAGCAAAAACAATAACGCGGAAAATGACAGAATAATATTGTTCTGTTTAGTTTCACTCACTGTGCAAAGGCCTCTATAGTGTTCTCAATCCTTTCACCACAGCCTGAGGACGCAGAGACAAATGTGTAGTTAAACACTCATTGATACTCGGTCACATATTAACTAACAATTTTATGTACAGACCCAAAGAAAGGAACATTTACACATATGAACATCCAATTCTTTGCACTTACATTTCATGAATTGCATTTACAATTAAGCCTGTAATTGTTATTAATTTATGTGATTATTCAACTGTTCAATGCTTCTATAATCTTTGAAGCTTGAGGATTGATCAAAAGACCTTGAAAACAGATTTCCAGGCGAGAGGTCATGAGTATCACATACTGTACCTCCTCTGTGAGATATGTGGGTACAGTAGAAAGCTGTCTTCTTTCTCTTATGCAGAATATGAGGGTTCTTTAGAAAGTAAAGAGATGTGAGAGCATAGCCTCCTACTGCTGGGAGCAAGTAGTACAGGTAGCTCATGGTTCCCAGAATAAAAGGGCTCAAGAGATGGACTTAAATCTAACCTGTAATAAAAATAACTGTAAAACCAAGGATCACAAGCATTAGGATGTATGCATTTACCCTATCCATTACAATAGCATTTATGAACAAATCCTATAAAGTAATAGTTTTCCTAAAAATTTAAAATTTGGGTTTATTTAGTTACCCTCTTGTCATTTCAAATCTATGTGACTTTCTTTGTTCTCCAGAACATGAAAGAAGATATTTTGAAGTATGTTGGCAGCCAAACAGCCAGTGCACCTTTTTGCTTTCATAGGCGTGCATGGGTGCTGCACCTGTTTGGTAACCTGTTTTTTTTTAATATCTTCCCTTGTGTTCTACTGAAGAAAAAAGTTTGGTATGACAAAAGTTTGAAAAGTGAAACTATCACTTTACCATACATTGTTTGTTTCTACAAAGATTCTAAATTAAAGTGAATAATTAAGCCTACCTTATATTAAGTAGCTCTTTGGTCCTACAACGTCTGTCTTGAGAATGTGCTTTGGGTTTGGATCCAAAAACCAGATGTAAGTTTATTTCTTAAGCACCTGTCCACCAAATCCTTCTTCAATCAGTGTCAAGCCCCTATCTTTTCCTTTTCACTTGTATTTCCCACCTGTGTAGTTTACCTTACAACTCAGCCACTCCCTTTCTTTCCTTCAGCTTGCCCACAGATCACCTTTCTTAGGAAGAAGTGTTGCAATGTTTCTGCAATACAAAGAAAATTTACATTAACTGAAATGAGAAACACACATCAAACAAAATGACAAATCTTGAAAAAATGACTCCAAACGCAATGAAGAAACAGGCGTAAAACTTGAATTACCTCTGTCTTGCTCTTTAGGTGTGGACCAAAGCAACAGGTTCTGGACAGTCCGTTAGTCATTGGTGGCCGGGACGCAAAACTTTCCCCTCCCCTCTGCGGTAATCAATTCGGTATGGGTGTTTGCCTATACTGAGCGAATGTTTTGGACCATATGCATGAGAATCTATTTCTGGTTCCCTTCTCTAAAATAAATCATAGCAGTCATCTTTATTATGATAACTAGTACTGTTACCCGGGACAGATGTTTTGTTTAGTGTTACATCAAGTGTGCCATGGGAGAAAATAGGCTAAGGCATGGTAGAAAAGTTATTTTTTTTTTTTTGGTGAATGTAAGTTCATGCTTGGCATGTCTTAATGTTCTCACACATTTTGACAAATATTATAAACCGTGAGTCGTGTGCAAAACACCAACACGTTATTGTGTCGGTTCTGCCTGTCTGCAGCACATTTTTCCATCCTATTGTACTTGTTTTGTATAGAATTGCTGAAAGAGCGTTACCTAACTAACAAAGAGAACAGAGTCAGATGCAGAATAAAAATTAAGAGAATAATATTCCGTCTAATTTGTATTGTTTTGGTAAAAAAATGTCTCACCCAGTATACCGATTCTACAAACATGATCATCCAATCCAAAGTAGATTCATAGGTTAATGCATATATCTAAAAATGCAAAGATTACTTTTGCAAGTAACTGGTAAGTAAGAAAAACTAAGAGTGTCTTTAAGAGTGGAATGCATATCAGCAGATTTTTAAAACCATGCTGGAACTTGTTTTTGGAACCAGGGAGCGGCCCAACAAGACAGACAACTCCAATGATGTGAGAAAGGGGAGAAGGTCATAGTTCTTATAACAAGAGTGCTGGAAATTTGCGAGAACTTTGTTGTGTAATTGAGTCTAGAAAGCCAGTTCACTAGCTGTAACATAACTAATCGGCAGTTTTCTGGAAAGCTTGCCAAGGTTGTCATGAATGTTGCCATTTCTATGAAGTAAGCTTGAAGGAGGTTTTAATATTCTTTACCACTCCCTTTATGTGATTATATGAAAGAGTAATCAATCATTAGAGGGAATTGTAAAGACTGAAGTATGAGAACATGATTAAAGGTGAATGCTGCAGTCAATGGAAGTGTACAGGTAATCCAAAAGACACGAGAGGAATTGAACCCTCTGGCTATTGACTGGATGAAAACAAAAGACACCATAAATAAACAGATTTTTATATTAAAGGCAAACAAAAAGCCTGTGATAATTTGTATATGATTTGGTGTAAATAAGACTTAAACATTATTTTTCATATGCCCACTTTGAAATGTGCTTTAAATTTGTCTATGAAAGTGAAATAAGTAAGTAAATATGATTGATGCAAATGGTTTTATTAAAATTGAATGAAATAGTGGTGCATATTACAAATATAAATACAGTGAGGCCAATAAGTATTTGATCACCCTGTGATTTTACCAGTTCTCCTCCTTGTCAATCATGAAGGTTCTAGAAGTTTCAGCATATGTGCATTTCCAGAAATCCAGAAATCACATTGTATAATTTTAAACAATTCAGTTGTAAATTACTGTGTCAAATAAGTATTCGATTACTTCAGTCAAAAAATGTATCATTTGGTACAGAAGTCTTTGTTAACAATTACAAAGGTCAAACGGTTCCTGTAGTTCTTCAATGGTTTGCACACACTAGAGGAAGGATTTTGCCACACTATTCCATACAGATCTTCTCTAGATCTGTCAGGTTTCAGGCTGTCACTGAGCAACAGGAAGTTATAGTTCCAAAGTTTTTCATTTGGATTTAGGTCTGGAGACTGGCTAGGCCACTCCAGAACCTTGATATGCTTCTTATCGAGTACTCCTTGGTTTTCTTGGCTGTGTGCTTTGAGTCATATTCATGTTGAAAGACCCAGCCACAACCCATCTTTAATGCTCTGAGGGAAGGAGGTTTTTGCCCAATATTTTACAATACATGGCCCTGTTCATTTTATCTTTAATACATTGCAGTCCCCCTGTTCCCTGTGCGGAAAAACACTCCCAGAGCATGATGCTTCCATCTCCATGCTTTACTGTAGGTATGGTATTTATGGGACGATCCTCATTCTTCTTCCTTCTAACAAGGTTAAGTTAAAAAGTTCTACTTTGACTTCAGAACTTTCTCTCATGAGTCCTCTTGACCATCCAAATGGTTCCTGGCAAACTTCAGACAGGCTTTGACATGGGGTGAGTGAAGCAGGGAAACCTTCCGTGCGATGAATAATTTTAAACCATGACGTCTTTATGTTTTACTGACAGAAGCCTTGGAAACGGTGGTCCCAGCTCTCTTCATGGCATTGACCAGCTTCACCATTCTTAGCATCATTGGTATGCCACGAAGAGAAATCTTCTGTGTGACCCTAGTCCAAGAGGCATTGAGAGTCATCATTAGCCTCTATACCATTTTCTGACAATTGCTCCAACAGTTGTTATTTTTTCACAAAGCTGTTAAGCCCTTTTCAGTTTTTGAAGGTCTATAATTTTGTCTCTTGTGCGTTTCACAGCTCTTTGGTTTGTTGCTGCTTAGACCGTTGATTGATTGTGGGTTGCACAGGTGGATTTATGACCAATGACCTCAAACAGGTACTAATTTAGAATTTAGTGTACAGTAATTTACAAATAAATTGAAAAACCATCATACAATACGATTTCTGGATTTTCTTTGTAGATACTGTCTCTCACTGTGGAAACGCTCCTATGCTCAAGATTCTAAAGTAGAACTTGAAAATCACAGGGGAATCAAATACTTATTGACCACATGGTAAATCCCTTTTTCAATCCTATATTTTTTTTTTAAATATTGGTTGGGATTTTTATTTACACACAACAAAACCTATTTAATGTTTGAAAATATTTTATTACGTTAATGTAACTGTTTATTTTTGTTGTATTAACTAAGCCACTTTTACATGTGGATGAAAAATACAAAGCAGGCAACCATAATAAATGACCACACATCAACAAATTACAGTATCAGGAACTTTATTTAATATATGTATATAATTCTGTTTTTGTTAATCGTTTAATTTATAATACCCATAAGCATATACATAGACTATAACCATCCATAGCTCATTTCTCTTGACAATCTACTCATATTGTTTAATCACTTAAAATAACTCCTTACAAGATTCAGGGAAAAATAGACTTAAGAAAGAGTCAACAGCCAATTATTTTTACACTCAAAGCGAAAAACAAAAGAAATGCAAAACATACTTTAAAAAGGAAAATTTGAAATCCCTTTTGAAGTTTTAAAAATAAAACTCACCAATATAACACCAGCAAAAATCATAATAACAGCCATTAAAAAGGACATAATGATATCTTTGTAGGCTTTTTAAATCATATACTGTTTGCGTGCAGGTTTATATATCTGAAAAATACATCCGTAAATGTTTTGAGTGCATATCAGTTTAATGTATGTGTGTGTAAGTGTATTTCTGTGACAGACTGTTGACAGTCTCAATGGTCCCATTCAAAATGAGCATATCATTGCTATTGACAATACAGTAATATAAATAATAACCCTTTCCTTGGTAATGAAATGTTTCCCTCAGGTCACAGAATGGGATGATGTCCCCTCTTTTAGGAAGAAGAGAAAATCAGCTTCTGGTTGGAAATGACCGATGTAGACATGGGATGAAACCAACCATCAGCCTGTTACACCCTTTTTGTTCTATGGGGAATCTCAAGAAATCAAGAACTATGAAAGCATAGTAAGAATAAGGAAAGGAAAGAATACAGGCATTGCACTGAGAAAAAGAAGCAAAAGGTTTGGTCATGAGACACAAAGTGCAGGTGCACCGATTGGCTAAAGTCATGTAATGAAGTCTTCTTGATTACATTTTTTACAGTGGGGTTTAGGAGTTAATGCATGACACTGCAATTAAGTCTTTAACGTGCTTCCATACTCTATGATCGGCCGAAAAGTATGGATGACAAAAAAGTGTAGAGGGAACCAAGGTGAATGCAAATCAGATTGGACCCTTGATGCAATGCATGCAAAGTCAGCCAATCAGAGGCTAAGACGAAGTAAGCCTATCACAAGCGAGAGAGGCATGAGGTCAGCAAGCCCCGCAAGAAAGCCCTTTGAAAAGTTCTGACATCACAGGAAGGGAATGAGGAGAAAATGTACTATGGCTCTGAAAGCGTTGGCTATGATTCCACAACAAGAGGTTAAAGAAAGAACAGTCTCAACATAGCGTAAGGGACCAATATTTGCACTATGCCAGATCAAGGGAACTGTGTGACTTATCAAAAAGGAATCATGGCAACAGTAGCCTTGAAACATGGTTACCAATGACAACTACCGCTATTCACAAAGAAATCCGTATCAACCCTCCCAAAAAGGGAATAGAATGTACAATATAGGTCTGCACACCAACGATATATGCGATAGAATTTCACAAAAGAAAAGAGAGCTTTAAAAAAAGATGATACTGATGGCTTAATTTTCCAAAAACATTGGCAAACATGTTAACATTTTCCACAGTAGAACATGATATTTTACAGCAGATGATAACAGAGATATTAATCCATCCTGCTCACTTTCCTCTTAATTATCAACACGTTTAACACCCAGAATCAAACCAAGACCTCTTTCTTTCAACTGAAAAACAAAATAAAGGAAACGCCAAAGTCTTTAAATGCAACATCACATGTCTTGGAATGAATTAAAACAGAAACATAAGTAATGACTGTATAGTTTCAAAAGATTCAAATATAGATTCCCAACATTACAAAACACAGTTTGAAACCAGTTGAAACTTTCAAATTACAGTGTACAAACAGATCTCCAACTTACAACAATACTCCAAAGAAACTCAGAATCACTTATATACACACACCAGTCCAGTGCCCATCGTCAAGATTTTCTCTCTCTCTCTCTCTCTCTCTCTGTGTGTTGGAATGAAAAACATCCAGAACAACACAGACCAGTAAAGACACCCCCAAAGAGACAGAAAGAGACGGATAGAAACAAAGACATAGAAAGAACCAAGGAGAAGCGTAGAAGAAAGAGTGAAAGATGCAATTGTTTGAGAGAGTAGGAGCTGTGTGCAGTATGCGATAACAATAGTGAGCCTGACAGCCCCGTTAATGGCATTATGATAAGAGGTTATATGCCCAAAATAGCGCACAGCTTCCCAGCAAGAGAGATGTACAGGTGAAAGGAAGCTGAGAGTTTTACATGTACATTTTTCCTCTTTTTATCTTGATTTTTTTTTAAAGTTTATATTCATGTATATGTGGTCGCAGGGTGTCTGGAGTTGTCTTAATCAGGGACTCCGCTTTGCCTGATCATTCTCTGTGATGGCTGAAAAATAAGTTTCAGTATTTAAAAAATATATGAGTATCATACCCAAAAAAATTTATTAGAATCATAAAACATAAAATATTTATCATTTTTCCTGTTATTTTTACCTGTCCATCTCAGGAGCCCTGGTAGTTGGCCTGAAAGCGTGCCGTCTCCTCGTAGATTAGCTCTTTGAGCTTCTCTTTAGGAAGGTCATCCAGCTCCATTTTAAAGTTGAAGGGTTCCTCGGCCACCGGCTAAACACAAACAAAGTGAAACGCTGTTGACTAATAGTTTTAGCATTGTACAGAGGACATAGGGATGGGGGTGTAAGATAGAGAAAGTTATGAGATTTTGAGAGAGATACCTCATCAGAGGGGTCATAGTACTGCTCCAGGTAAGGGTGGGCGAGGGCTTCTTCCACGGTTATACGTTTGTTTGGGTTAAAGGTTAGCATGCGGTCCAACAAATCCAGAGCTAAAAAGGCCCAAACAGATGTCTCAATTACAAAAGCTTCTTCAGCAACACAGGCATGTAACCTATAAACATGCAAGATTCAAAACACCAATCCATAGACTCATAGCAGTAGAGCATATCAAGCATGAGACAGAACACAGTTGTAATTTAATTTCGTTCTGGCCTCATGTTTCATTTAAACACACTTGCACAATGCAGCAAGACCATTTGCTCACACCCACAATACACCCACACGCCTGCATGCAAGCACACTTAAGACAGCTACAACCAGGACTTACTTGCACTCTCTACAAATCCTTTCACTTCCATACCACTAAACATCCTAACAGTAACATTTACCTTTGTTGTCTGCTTTGGGGAACAGCTTGTTCCACGGGATTTTTGGCTTTTGGGGTAAAGACTGGAGGTAGTTCCTGGCCTTCATATTGATGATGCAGTTCAAATCCTCTTGAGAAGGAGAGCCCAAAATACCTGACCAACCATGGTAGAGTAAGGGTATATTTACCACACACAAAGATGTTTAAAAACTATGTCATTCTTGCTTTATAACAGACACAGCAGAACTTACTTTTCATTATGGTTACACATGGTAAAAGAATACTGTGACCATATTAAAGTTCAAGGCAATTTGTAAATTATTTAAATAGTTTAATGCGTTTTTAATACTAGACTACATTCTAAGAACTCGTGTAAATTGGATTTAGCCTACTGGCATACTGTATAAGCTGAATTACTTTGAAAATCATTTGGCAGCCAAAACATAATGAGAACTAAACCAGCCAATCACAGAGCAGAATATAGAAAATGGGAGTGGTAGAATAACTTCAACACAGTGATGTCATGATGACTTTATTTTTCTGATGGTCAAACTGAGGTGTTGTAAGGGCATTACTAAGCTAAATTCCTACCCAATATATGGTTAAGCTGGTCCAGATAGTGCTTTCCAGGGAAGATGGGTCTGTTTGACAACATCTCAGCCAGGATGCAACCCACCGACCAAATATCAATGGACTTAGTGTAACCCTTCAAGCAAGACATCAAGAACACATTATAACACACACCTATGTTTATTTTCTGCTGAAGACACTCAAAGACACGAGTGAACATACCTTGGAGTTGAGCATGATCTCAGGGGCACGGTACCAGCGAGTAGCCACGTATTCTGTAAGGAACCCGGTGTGGTCATGCTCAGGGTCAGCTATCCTCGCAAGTCCAAAATCACAGATCTAAGAATAGGGAAGAATTTGTTTTACAAAGACGCACAGTGTAAAAAATACTTTACGTTCTTACGAAATTACAACTGATCAACTGATATAATCCTAGTTTTCTTGGACAGTTTATTCCCAATTTGATTGTGATACTGACCTTGAGGTCACAGGTGGTGTTGATGAGCAGGTTTGAGGGCTTTAGGTCTCTGTGTAGCACATTGGCAGAATGAATGTACTTGAGCCCTCGTAGGATCTGGTACAAAAAGTAGCAGATATGGTCATTGCTGAGCTGCTGTGTCTTCAGCAATTTGTAAAGGTCTGTCTCCATCAGGTCCTGTACGATATAGCTAAAACACAGTTAAAGAACTCCAACTCCTCGCAGAATGAAAGAACAAACTCATGTGTTAATATAAAGAAACTAACTTCATAAAGACGAATTCTCTCTCACCACTGTACAATAATCTGTATTGAATCCCTTATGTTTTTAGCCATGTTATGACCATGTTGACCACTAGACAACTGCTTGACTGACAAACACAAAGATAGCACCATGCTCCTGAATTGGTGATTATGCACAATGCTTTAATATCGATGATGAGGATAAGTTGCGATTTTTTGCAATCAAAATGTTAACATAAGATTTGTGTTATGTGCGTATCAACTTAACTTATTTATATGCAAAAACACATACATATTTAGAAAATATTTACATGCATTTTTAAATGCAAAATTGTTAAAATAACATAAATAAATGATAATATATCAAATTTAAATAATAATGAAACGTTATACTTTTCTGAAATATACGCATGTATGTGTATAAATAAATATAAATGTATATTTATAAACATTATAATTTAGAAATGTAAATTTAATATGCACAATACTCAAACATACAAGGTGTAAACAAATCTGGATGCGATTTATCATTTTGACAGCCCTAAATTTATTGAACATTGTTTTTTATTAACTTACTACAGCATCCATTTTAGTATTTAAACCCCTACTGTTAATTGTAGCGCATAAAAAAAGCATCCTAGTTCTCCAAAATACAATCCCACAAGCAGTCATATGGTTCAAGGATACACATCCCTCATATAGTCAATGTGCCTTGCTCTGAGGATGTCATTGATGCCAATGATGTTCTCATGACGGAACCGCAGCAGGATTTTGATCTCCCTCAGAGTGCGCTGACAGTAAGTCTGGTGTTCAAACGGACTGATCTTCTTAATAGCCACTCGAATCTTATTCACATTATCAAAAGCCGAGCTGCGGGCAGCAAAAAAAGAGACACAGAGTGAAGATAAATGCAAAAAGGAAATGAACAACAACAGGCCAGACTTTCATCTCCACCCGCTTTAGGTGACATAAGACACCAAAAACTGAAGATCATAAGATGACATTTCATTGCAAAATATACGATTTACCTTCCGATTGTTTCGATTTGTAATCACAGTGCATAAAACCACAGCCGTAACAAACTGATGTTTTAAGAATTTGCATGAAAGCACTCAGTGACACATTGTGGAACCACATCTACACCATAGCACCTCTCTTTGGTGATCTTTTGAATGTTAACTCGGCACGATCCACATTCAATAAAGGCGATATATGAAATAAAATTGCCTTCAGAGCAAGTATCAAATCATCCCAAAAAAAACCTAAAAGCCAAGGGATTTTTAAGGCTCCCAAAGCCATGATGTCCATAGAAGGCCTCCATTTATGTTACCAGGGGGGATTGTTTACATCCTCCAGCAAAACTTGACAAGTCATTAAAGGGATGGACAACAGCCCAATGACCTCGGACGTGAAAACATCTTACAATGTTGGCATTCTATTATTGAAACATGACATCTTAAAGATGCAAACATGCATCTCTATGAAACCAAGCGTTATTTTGCTCCATTTGGCCGCATCGTAACCACGCCTGTTTTACGAGCCCTGGGTGAGATGTCAGGATGGCGTTAAACCCATCAGTCCTAGTGTGCAGTCTACCCTACAAAGTCAACAAAACAAACATAAGCGAAAAGCATTGCTCTCTGTGAACCAAACCAGGATTGTGTTTGACAGTTAAATGCCAACTTACCTAAGCAACAGCATTTGGTAAATCCTGCCTAACATTACAAGCACAGAAAAACTGTTCTTTGTAGGCAGCACACTAGATTTGAGACACATCCACAGTGGGAGAAATAGGATTTAATCCAATATATTACTCAACCTCGACATTCACGGATGTGCAATGGGGGAACTTGTTGAACACTGCTAATTATTCTGCATGTTTTTAAACTTTTGTTTGAAATATTATCACTGTTGTGTTTGGAATTATAAATTAAATACGTAGAATAACTCTTTTTTTCGCCCTAATTCAAACGCATCTCCACTTAAAATGATCGGTTTCCTCTTACCAGACCATCCCGTAGGCCCCCTCTCCTATGTACTGAAGATCGGTGTACCGGGGGCCAACGTCAAAATTTTGTCCCTTCACCGATTCAAGGCCCGGCTTGGATCCCGGGGCTCCGTTCGCTCCCCCCGGCGCGACGGCCCCTCCAGGTCCGGCGGCGCTCGTAGTCGAGCCCGCGGCTCCGGCCGCTGCCGCGCTGCTGCCCGATTCCGCCATCGATTCTGTCCTCGGATCAGTCGCTTCTGCGCAATCGTTTGGGGAGGGGGGCTTGTGTTTGCCTTCGGTTCAACTACGGGTGATGAAATTAGAAGGGCTGCTGTTGTACGGTGCGCTTTTTCGACAATCGGAGAGGAGTCGGTCGGGGCCTCCCTTCGGTAGGATGCAAGTGCGGAACGAGCGTGCATGTAAACGAGCGCGAACGTGAACGCGCACTTCTCCAGTGCAACGTTGAGCGGCGGGGGCGCGCACGAACAGGCGCATACACGCAGCGGTGGAAAAACGCGCACGAGTGGGTGTACGGAATTCCTCCCACGGTCACTTTTAGGAGGAACTCTCGTGATTTTACATTGTTGATGTTGGGTATGCTAAAATAATGAAGTATGTCTACTTAAATATTGACTTTTGTAAGGGATTTTTTTTTATTTTAATAGAGAAAGATTACCACTAAATTTATTGGTAATGTTTTATTTAAATTAGTTATTTGCAGTATGTGATTCGTTCTTATTTATTTATAATAATAATAACAATAATAATAATAATAAATGATGATTGAGCGTCACCTTCCTCAGTTCAAAATAAAAAGAAAATCTGGTACAAATTAGAACTGATGTATATCTCAAAACAAACTGTGGATAAAACACATTTATATAAATCATGCAGAACAAAATGAGAAAATATATTAAATACATTTGGGATCCGCGCACGTACAAGAATCACCTCTGCGCATGCGCAAGACACTCCCCGCTCGGAAGTGGAACATTTCTCAGCACATGTCGGAAGTAACGTCTGGATTCAGCTTCATACGTATACAGTAGCATTTAATCACTAGCAGTATCAATCTTCATCTAAAGAGCGCATTTTTAAATCTTATTTCTGACATTGGGTGAAAAAAGGGGCTCGATCGCAAAATGTTTGGGGAGTTACAGGTGGAAAATACGACTTGCGAGCTCGGCAAGTCGCACAGATTACGTCACTAAACATGCAGGGCGGTTTTCGCTTACTTCCTGGTTACTGTTGTGCTGTGTATTGATTTGTAATGAATGCAGCTTCCCGAAACTGGGTTGCATCAGTGCATTTAGTGCTTAGTGTCATAGGGCTTCCAAACCGTGTGGTTGCAAGTGGAACCTGGTATGTAGATACATTAAATTTATTTTACATTTACATTTAGTCATTTAGCAGACGCTTTTATCCAAAATAAGTGCTATTAGGAATATGATGAATATTAAACCATGTTAAATGTATACATATGTGCCTTTCTGATTATTATCTTACAGAACCTGCTGCTTGATTATTTTTCCCCTAATATCTTAGACATAAAGTGATGGAGACTTTCTATTGACATCTGTCAAAATACATTTACTAATGACATCACTGGCACTGTTTTTTTTTCCAGCAGGACAAACCCATTTAGTCACATTCCTGGTCTGTGTACCTATAGATCTGTATACATGCCTACTTCCACGCACGTAAAGGCTCGTTGCCCGGTGTATCCTGGCTCACAAACCAGCCGTTTTCCTGTTCCTGATGACAAGGTGGACTGGGAATCAGATTGGCCCCAGTATTGCCCTGTAAACTATACCGCGCCATCTGTGCTGAAAAAACCTGTTTGGGCTGACCCGGAGATTGGGTGAGTAAAGGTCAAAAGGAATCTGGAAAAGCAATGCACGTAGGATATTAAGCACAACAATTTTGATGATTTTCATTTAAAATTGTATTTAAATGTTTTCATTTATTTTGGCTATTTTCCCCTCCCTTAGTCAATTTTCCCCACAATTTAATTCTGTGGATGGATCTGTAGACAGAAGAAGCCACGATGGTCCATTTCGCATACAGAATGGCAAACCACTGTAAGATGGTATTAAGATGAGATCATTATAATTAATTGTATACATCTTGAAAGGTTTGGTGTTTCTTTAAACCTCATGGTCATCCTCAGAAATCCACATGGAAGAACTGGCCTAGAAGGCAGAGGACTGCTGGGGAGGTGGGGTCCCAACCATGCTGCCGACCCAATTGTAACCAGGTACTAAAATGCTTGTCATGATAACTTATCTCTCAGGTCTAACGTTTACATTTAGGCATTTAGCAGACGCTTTTTTCCAAAGCGACTTACAATAGTAAGTCTTACAAAAAGGGACTGTGGGGAATTTTAAGGAGGGTATATTTACAGAAATGCCAAATAATATACAAAAGTATGTCTTTAGAGGTGTTACATAATCAACCATAATGTTCATTTTAACTTAAGCTTTTTATATCTCCATACACGCGGATACACATGTTAAATTTACCATGTTGCACCACAATGTTCTGTAAAGATGACTGAGAGATTGATTGTTTTTCTTAAATTCACAGCTACAGGTCCATCACAGCTGCTTTTACCTGATTCCATGTCTTGCATGCAATCAAGTATGCTAGGCATTCGTTGCAAACACCTTCACAACCACTTTTTCTGTGGTTTCCAACAGATGGAAGACAGATCTGTCTGGACAGCGTGTCCACCACACTAACTCTCAACTTCCTGTGCTGCAGTTTGTGTCCATTAAGAGGGTGGATTGTGGGGAATGGGCTATCCCTGGGGTGAGTATAAATTGGACATCAGCAAGACTTTTTTTGAGTTATTTGAGTAACTCTTCAAAAAAACACTGAGATATATCTTGTACACACATTGGACTATTGATTATTTTATTGTGTGTCCAGGGTATGGTAGACCCTGGAGAGCGCATTTCTCAAGCGCTGCAGCGGGAATTCTCTGAGGAGGCACTGAACTCTTTGCAGGCATCTCCATCTGAGAAGGAAAATATCCAGAAGCGGATTACAGAGCTGTTCAACTCAGATGGTCTTCAGGTAAGACTGTGAAGGTGGTATTTTCAGAGAAAATTTAATAGAGAAAACAATTGCTGTCATTTCATAACATGGTCTCACCTTTTTCCAATGAAGATATATATAGGTTATGTAGACGATCCCAGAAACACAGACAACTCTTGGATGGAATCCGTTGCAGTCAACTTCCATGATGAATTAGGTAACCATCAAAGATAGAAAAACACATGCTTACAATAGTACAGTATTCCATTCTGTCTTGGTAATTAAGTCGTCTTCGTCCAGGAAATAGCGTAAGCGAGTTGCCACTGCAGGCAGGAGATGATGCAGGACAAGTGAGTTGGATTGACATTGACTCCTCGCTGATTCTTTATGCAAGTCACTCACGTTTTTTGGAGACAGTTGCTAAGGAAAGAAATGCCCACTGGTAAAAGAAGCAAACTGCCTTTCTGCATTCATTAATAATGGAAAACATTTGCATAAGAAGAGTTGCATCAAGATACACAATAAATGAAGTATGGGGTAGAGATTGTTCAGTTAGAAAATTGGTTTGTTATGCAAGCATACTGTTTGGTAATATATGTAACAACACTGACAAACATTTATTCCAACATACCAACCATATTTATAAGAACTTTCTCAAATTATAAAGCATGAATACTTGAAAATAATTTATATGCTCTGTAATAAATAAAATAATATATCTTAGACATTCTGTGAATTGTTTTTCCTTCTGACATACCTTATGTATTCTCAAAGCACAAATTTGCCTTAGCATCTAACTTTAAACTATTTAAAACCTGCTATATAGAACAGAATGAACTGATGAGTTAGACCTTAGTTTTATTGTGTTGACCAGTTAAAACCTTGACCATGTAGTAATGTTCCAAGTAATCATTTCTTCCATGATTTGCAATGGAATTTCTTTCTGGTGGTGCTGAAGAGTCCTGTCTTTATTCTGGAGATGCATTTAGCCTCAAGTGTGTAATGGACAAGTATAATAGTAAACCTTTAAGGTGAAAAGGTTGAATGACCTTTATTATTCGTCCTACATCATTATCCAGCCACAAGTAAAAATATTCTTTGAAAATGTACATGCACAGATTTCCATACGAAATATCTAAGTCCAAACATTTTATTGTTTAGTTGGAAAAAAAGTTCAAAAATACAAAACTCACACAATTAGAGAGGGAGAGTCTTAATACTTACATTTTACAATACGTAGAAAAAGATTTGTGAGAACAAAATGTGAAAGAAAAAGAGACACAGGCAGTAAATGCTGTAACTGGTCCATTCACAGAAGTACTGGAAGTTGTGCAGATAAAATTTAGCTTAAAAGTTTTAAAAAGATATTTCCAATTTGTCCCCAATCCCAAAGGTCAAAGAAAGTAGTCTGCCACTGGCTTCTTTGAAGGAATGCCTCTGGTTTCCTGAGGAGCAGCTTCAAATATGATAAACTCCCTCTGAAGATGTTCATCAAGTTCCAAAATGGCAGCCACATTACCACACCTAAGATCAAATAAATAATATAATTAATGAAATATCTTGGCACACACCCTTCTACTTATGATTAAAACTGCATACACAAATCGTAACCCAAGAAATATTAACCCACCTGTAACAGTAATTGGGAGCAGACCACACAGTCAACACGGTCTCATTGAAATGCCACTTGTAGCCCTCCATTACCAGCTGATGAGCTCTGCAGATCATGCTGATGTCATTGGCTGCGTTGAACTGTGCAACCACATCACTACCAAACAGATATCCAGCTCCCCGTGGACTCACACCCCACCCTGTGGTGTCTAGAAACCAAAAAATCATAGATTTGTATAATATTTTATGGTCCTTTATGTCTCAAGAAGTTTATTAAGAATGACTTAAAGTGAGACTCACCTTCTGGATCAGACCACAGTAAGTCGCACATAGGTCCATCATGAGGTACCTCCTGTTTTCGGTCAATAGTCCTTATCTGGTCCAAAGTTTGAATGGATGGGGAAAGGCCACCATGCACGCAGAATACCTGAAGGCATAAAAAAATAGTAAGTACTTCAAGGCAGTATATGCGTATACAAGGCATATTCTGTACCAAAAATGAATATTTTCAATTGTATATATTCTTAAAATCAGAACACACCTTGCCATCAACAATCGCAGAGAGAGACAAGTAGTCAAAGATCTCTGTGCAGTACCTCCATACCGTAACAGAGCCATATTTCCTTAGACATTCGTCATAAAAGCCATACACTTGCGTGATCTGCCTTGACTCGTGATTTCCTCTTATAAGCGTTATCCGGTCTGGGTATCGCACCTGAAGGTATAAATATACAGACTGAGAATTACTATTGAGGATTTGTATGATTATCGCTGAATCTCCAACTTTCCAAAGGCTGTAGTCTGATTGAACCTAAATCAGTTCTGCACCTTTAATGCTAACAGCAACAGAAATGTCTCCACACTGTAGAAACCTCTATCCACAAAGTCTCCCATGAAGAGATAGTTTGTCTCTGGAACTTCACCCCCCACCTGCAGAAACAACGATGATGATGTTCATTTTTAAAGAATACAGTGAGCCCTCCTGGCTTGACAAAGGAATGTGACTTGCCGTATAAGCACTTACCCTGAAAAGCTCTTTAAGATCGTAAAACTGGCCATGTATGTCACCACATATCTGCAGAAGCACCAAACAAAATTGTGGGTTACTTTTATATAACACAACTCTTTAAGACACAGGAGTGAAACACATGGATGAGAAATATATAGGAAAATACTCACTGTGACTGGAGAATCAACCCTCTGAACATTACTCTCTTCTACGAGGATCTCTCTATGAAACAAGACAAAGAAATACGCAATGAGAACACAACAATCCATGTGTTGTGCATGGCTATTCTCTAAATACCAATAATCATGCATGGTGGGATAGATTCGATATTGAAGGCCCAAGTTTTATCAGTATTACCTTGCTTTGGCACACAATGCCTTGACTTCATTTTCCTTGATAAGCTCACAGCGTCTGAGTTGCTCGATCTGTCTGTCCAGGTCAATGACTTCCCCCATGACGACACACATGCATACACTACACAACCAAACTCCTCAATGTGAGGCTAATGCTAACCTGTTTCCTAGCTTTGTAAGTCTCACAGAGACCACAAACTCTCTCCCCCAAGACCTTTAAAGGCTTTGAGGTCGTGCACATGCGTACACACACCAAGAGTGTTCCCCAAAACACCTAGAATGAAGAAAACACACTTTTTGATTAGACAATAACAACAACACAACGAACATCAATGCAAGTTAGCCTGTGCAAAGTTCTCTATGTACCAAACATGACATAATATAAGGAAAATGACTGTTTTATACGTAAGGAGTCAAGCATTTAAAAACGTTAGCAACTAGACCCCAATTTAATCGACTTTATAGCAAATAACAGCACATTTAAATGCATGACTTGAAATGGTGTCCAAACAAAGCAGTTAGCACAACTGCTAATCATGCTGCGCTTCCTTTGCTCGAGTTTGACAAAAGTAAATCTAAATTCAGGTTTATTGTACTTATGTGGAGATTTATTAGTACATGTACAACAGATACCTGGACTTTGGATGTAATTCTTATGAGTGTCGGTTGCTTCTCTCAGATGTTAAGTTGAAAAGGCACCGTCTCAGAAGTGTGAAGTCCCACGCATCCGGAAGTAACAAATGTTCAGGCGTTCTTTCAAAATAAAGGTCCCCAGTGCATTTTCCATTTCAAGTGTTTTGGGAGTGTGAAGACTTTGGATTAAAAGTTACAAAATCCGTTTAGCATATTTTGAACTAAGATAACTTTAAGAGTTTAATCAAGAGACATTGTGGAATATATCACAATGTGAACATTTATTGATTTATCGTTCAAATAGATTTTATGTGATCATTTTCTGCATTTATATTTTCCCTATTTCATTTTAATGTGATTATGATGTTGATATCCGTTATTATTATATTATATTATATTATATTAGAAGCTAATTTGCAAGCACGCACAATTGTGAAGATTGTAATATTATAAAAATTCGTGTTTAATTGTAAATATTCAGTAAATAAACTTTGGTAGGATGATATAAAACAAAAGTTGATCTAAAGCACTAAACATGTTTTTGGAAAGGAATTCTCCCAGAACAATGGTCTCTCTTGGACTCTTACGCCGCCCGAGAACGCGCTTTTCCGGCTATGACGTCACTAGGCTGTGATTGGTGGAAGCGGCGCGGCGAAAGACCGATGATATTTGGCGCCATTCGTAGAAAACAATTCAGCTAAACAGAAACTCGCATTATTAGGCAAAATGAAGTTTGAATAATTGATTCCAATGCAGTTCTGGTCACCTAAATATATATTTTAGGTAAGTCGGGGTTTGTTGGTTGGCTAAAACTAAATGCTGTGCTTGTTTTGTCTTGTGTATCAATGTTTGTTTGAAAACATTTGCTCCTCATCATTGTTCTGCTCAGACAGATGCATATACTCCATACAGTTATACTAATGAATACTCATATGTACATGCTCCAGTGTAAACACTCATATAAAATAATTACATATTTATTTGTGTGTTTATTAATATATCAAACTTTTGTTTTCTTCTGATGCCCTAAAGATATTTAGGTGGAAACTATGGCAGGGGCTGTTGCTGTGGCAGCTGTCATGGAAGACTTTGAGAGTCAGGTGTTTATCATCCTATATTGTATTCACTTGATATATATATATATATATATATATATATATATAAGAGGTGAATTGATTTTGACACTTTATATATTTTGTTCATCGCTGACAGCCATGCAAGAAAATACGGAAAGATGCAGAAGCACCACATGTCAAGACAATTGCCAGTTACTTCACGCCCAAGTCGGTGGAAAAGCCCTTTTCGCCACCGCGATCCAACAACATCATGGACTACTTTAAGAGGACCTCACCCGCTCAAGAGATAAAAAGCTGCTCTCAGGTCTCTAAAGAGAATTCACTGCTGCCTTCAGAGCTAGTCGGTGGTGGAGAAATCCCTGGCAAGGCTTTAAAATCGCTGGGGCTGAAGCGAACCAGGAAGACCAAGGAGAAGAAGTCCAAAGAGGAGGATGAAGAAGAGCCTGCCACCGACGATATAATCTTGATAGAGAATCATAAATCTCCTGTAATGGAAAGTACAAAGGCGTGTGATACTTCCACCATTCAGGATAAAACTGGTCATCATGATAAGGAGTCGAGTATGGGGAAAATTCCTGCAGATGTTTTAAAAGATTCTATTGAGCCAAAGTCCAAAAAAGATGCTTCTACGGAAAGAGAGAAGAGCAAGAACAAGAAGTCTGGCTTGAGAAGAAACAGAAAGGCCAAGAGTGGCTGTGAAGAGGCAAAGCATTGTTCAGGTAGTGTTCAAGAGTTTGATCAGCCTGTATGTGATGCTGAACCCGAGGAAGGTGCGCATAAGACATCCACGGAAAATACCAGCACTGTCACAATATCATACAAAGACTTTGTTCTTAATGAGAGCCTAAAGGAGGATGAGGAACATGCTGTTTCCAGCTGTGATGGGGATGTCACTGAGGCTTCAGCTGAAATGAACCGCTGCAGTGAACAAGGGGAACCTGGCGTTGTTCCTCTGCAGGTTTCTCCTCGAACACTGACAGTCCAGGCTGAGGTGCATCCTGTTTCCCCCGATCTTGAGTTTGTCAAGGTTGCCAAGGATTTAAAAGTGGCATCTATTTTTAGTAGAAATAAAAGAGGTCAAGGAAAAAAGGTTCTGAATTTGAATGTTCTTAACCCTGAGGTTAAGCAAGATGTATTGCCTGACCGCAAAAGGAAATCTAATGTTGTTCTTGAAGAAGAAGATTTGGTACTTGATGTGATGGAGTTGAGTCCCAGTGTGAAAAGCACAGAGACAGAGAGAAAACTGTTCATGAATGCATTTAAACAACCTAGCTTTGATGGGTTAAAAAGCAAACCTAACAAAAGCCAAAGCAAGGTGAACCAGAATCAAGAGAAAATACCTGAGGAAGTGGACAAGGAGCCTGAAGATACACCTCTGCAGAACATACCTGAGATCAGCTCAAAGCAAACTGAAGAACCAAAAAACATTACTTGTGAAAAAAAGAAGAGAGGTCGGAAGCCAGGGAAAAATAGAGTAGCATTGAAGGATGAAGATTTGCCGCTTGACACTCAAGAACTCAAGGAAATTATTATCATAGATGTGGACGATAAAAAAGAAAGTAGCCAAGTTAAAGGGGAAAGCACACAGACTGTCAGAAGGCTGAGAAGATCAACCAGAGAGCTTTCACACAGGCAGGCTGTCGCTAAGGTCAATACAAATTCTAAATCCCAGAAAGAAAAGCAAACAAGTAAATCTCAGGATGACGTTTTTCAGAATACACCCACCCTGGTCTCAACTCCAAAAGTTCACAGACCCAAAAGGGGTATTTATCGAGCAGAAATGCTCTGCCCACCAGACATAAAAGGAAGCCCCATCAGGTAAAATTCTACTCTTCCTTTTTTTGTGTTTGTTTTTTATTGTCTCATCTCATTGACGTTTTAACGGTCATCTAACAGGATGAAAATTTCCAGAGTGCCCCCATTGTCTGCAACAAAAGCTGGGGATTTTGAAATATCAAGTCCTCTCTCAACACGGGTAAGTAAAGCTTTTCTTATGGAAAATTTAGGCATTTACATAAGGGAAAGATGTTTTTTAATGATGTAAATTGCAAATGATGTTTACCTAAAATTACTCGCTCAAAATGTTTCCTAGGAATGTAATGCACTAAAAAAAAGAAAACAAGCTAAAAAGCTGGTGGACAAAGCCAAGGCTCTCCAGCAAAGCAAAAAAGATAATACTAAGGTGAAAGAAACTCTACGGCGCTCTACGAGAAGCAAAGAGTCCAGCATAAATTACTATGAGGAGGAGGTATATATGCTGTGGATAGAACGTGGTATTTCCTTTCCTTTTATCAAATTGATGCTGACTATTTTATCCTCAGGACTCTGTTGTATTTTTGGATGAAAGTAAAAGATCTCCAGTCAATACGCGGGAAAGTAACAAAAGCCAGAAGAAGCTTCGCAGTTTAAATGAGGTTCTGGGAAAAGGTGCATCTCATAGCAAAGCTTGTAAGACACCTACAGGTAAATTACATTTTGACCAAACAGAAAATGGGATACTAAGTCTGTAGTAAATATTGTATATTTAAGAGTAACTTGATTGTTTTCTTGTTTAGGTGCTAAACCGGCCTCTCTGTTTGATGAAAAAAAGGCTCAGAGACCGTCAGGTGTCATCTCCATCTTTGATGATAGCAGGTATTATAATAACAAAACCAGACAAACTTTTTGTCTTCAAAGTATATCTACAATATAAAATCTCTTTTAATTAATGCATGAATTACTTGAAACTTTACCCTGTTAGCCGAGAGGCCTCAGAGAATTCGCAAGATGATGAGCAGTTCAGAGCAAAGCGAGAGTTTTTGAAGAGTGGCCTCCCAGATTCTTTCAAAAAACAGATTGCAAAGACCGCAGCCAGTCGAGAGGCTTACAGTCAGGCTTGTGCTTTATTTCAAACAGTGGTTCACGTCCAACAAAGGGCTGCAGGTAAGATTTAAGGTTTCATTTAAGTCAATTTCATTTTATTTAGTTTTTTTCATCTTAGTTTATGTGGGTGTAAGACTCTTGTGCTCCATTTAGAATTTCTAAAGCTTTTTATTTTCTCATCAGATTGTTTAACCTGGAATCTCCAATGGCCTACAAATCCTTTCCTGATGTGTTTAAAAGATTCTTATGATTTGCCACCTTTACCACTGATGTGTTTGGAGAAGTCCTTGGGTTATACTAAAGTTCCTACTAAGAAAATATTTAACAAGCTGGTTGGTAGTCTTTCAATTTAGTTTCATATATTAAAATTATCTCTGTAGTTTTTATTTACATGCTTTAGTTAACTGATGAAACAATCTCTTTTTTTCCCTTTTAGGTCTATAGTAGAAAAGAGATGCCAGAGGCGGTCAGACATCATCTTTTGGAGGAGATAAAGATCTCCAATCCCTCTTTTCCTCATCAAAGGTTCTTCATGCGGTTTGTTAAGAGACGTGAAGACTACCTGCTCCAGTTTTCTGCCCCAGGTGAGTGAAAAACACAGTAAATACAATAAAATTGTTGACCACATAAAAAAATAGCTGTATATGTCAGCGATGCACCTAATTGAAAGTCCTAGGCGAGACCGATAAAGAAAACTCAGATTTAACTTGGACATAAGCGGCAACAAAAACAAAAAATGTATTGAAGAAATTCTAGTAGTTTTTATATAATTATGCTAATTGCACTCACTCCAAACCACAAAAATGTGAAATAAAACACTTTAAAGCAAAACTTTTTCTAAAGCAAAAAGCATTTTCTTCCTTGTACATCGAAACACAATAAAATCAACCTTTTTTAACGTTTTTTTTGTACAAGAAGTTTATCATAACCATTTTAATAAAACAACAGGAAAAACCCAGAAAGGCAGTAAATCAGTTTATGTACACGGGCATAAAATAATATTCATTGATATTAGCACCTGCCAGATGACATTCTACGCGAGTTATAGTCAGTAACTGACAGATCGTTCAGCTGATCATTCAAAGCAATATGTATAGAGAGATGTATTCAAAGCTGGTCTCCTTCAAAAAATCAATGCACCGGATCTCTGACAAAAAAGAGACCAGCTGACACTTATCATCTTAACATCACTGCAAAGGATCGCCAAAAATTAAGAAACATACTTTTTCGAAAGCCAAATTTAGGTTCCTCACCAGTATTTTTTATTTTACTGTATTTCTTTGTATATCCAGTAGATGAATCTAGACCAATCTGTCCCACTGAATCATCTGATAGCATTGGAAGGAAACGGAAACGTGTAGATGAAGGAGAGGGAACAGGCAAAGTGGGGAAAAAGCCAAAGTCAAGTCACACAGATGATGAGGTCATCTTAATTGATGGCAACAACTCAGCTTCTGAGGCAACACTGAAGATTACTGAACCATTGCCTTCTGGCAGAAGTCGAAGAGGACGATTACAGCGACAGAAACAGAATAAAGAACCTAAGACTGCAAAGGATACATCACCGGGGAATAACCAGAATATCTCTCCAGAAGCTGTCTGCACAGAAGGTGACAAATAACAATTTCAGTTAGCAATCGGTAGGATTATACTTTAAAATGAAGCTATTTTCCAACAGCTTTAAATACATTTTCAAAGTTTTCATGAAAATTACAGTTGTTTTACCTAGACCCATACATTTGTATATTACAACAAATCCTGTGAAAATGGTCTGTGTCTCAGTCTGAACATGTTAATCAATGATTGTTGTAAATGAAAGAAAAGGAAGTTTATTATAAATTCAAATTTTTTTAAATTCTCCTAATCATTCAAAAACAATTTGGTTTATGTATTTTTTAAAAACAACAACAAAATTAAACTAAACAAGAGAACATGCAACAAATGACACCACTTGTATACTATAAATTTATATAAATAAAATAAATGCAAATGTCTAAATTTTTGGAAAAGAGCTCTTCAAATGCTCTTTAGTTAGTTGCTTTGTTTTTAAAGGAATGTCTTCCTTTCGTTTGGTCTTGTAGATGGAGAGAAGGAGGATATGCTTTGGACCGAGAAATATCAGCCTCATCATTCCTGTGATGTAATTGGAAATATAGAATCTGTTCGGAAGCTACACAGGTCTGGCCTTAAATTGACTATAGGTGTTAATTGTAACAGATTGAATCCTTAATTCCCGTTCTCTAAAAACATTTGTACAATGTTTTAATTTTAGCTGGCTGAAAGAATGGAAGCTTAGAGCTGACCGAGAGGAGAAGAGAAAACAGCAGGAAAAGCAGCAAGATGTTGATGCCGACGGTATAACTCTTAAAGCTGAACTACACATATGAGTCAGAGAGAGACAAAGAGTCGTTTTACATGAAATATTTAGAAAGTCAAAAAGTCATTGCTAATTGCCTGATTAATGTGTATCCAGAGTCCTGGCTCATGGGTGAGGGACTGGAGGACATGGAAGATCTGTGTAACACACTGCTTATCAGTGGACCCACTGGTGTGGGCAAGACTGCAGCTGTCTATGCATGTGCCCAAGAGCTTGGCTTTAAGGTCTGGTACACTTTTCAAATCAAGCCTCATTTTACTACAATATTTAGAAAAAGTGATGTTACTTAAGCAGTCTGTTTGTTATCTTTCAAGGTTTTTGAGGTGAACTCATCTTCTCAAAGAAGTGGCCGCCAGATCTTGTCACAGCTAAAGGAAGCCACTCAGTCCCACCAAGTGGACATTCAGGGGGTCAATGCCCATAAACCATCCTACTTCAGCAATTATAGCAGCTTAAGCATCAACACCAAGCCTGGAGCCTCTCCAAGTAATTGTTCCTTCTTTTGTTTAGCACATGAGCTTCTTGTCATCTAGATCATTTTAATACAACTCTGATCAAATACACAGTTGGTATTCAAACTATTCAAAAATTCAATTGATATTTATCCACTTACATTTTAACATGCATTATACTATACAATTGTACACATGACCATGGTTTTGCTTGTGCCATGCTCTAACCACCGATCCAAGTATGTTTGTTCAAAGCTGTAGATAAAGTCCTGGTTGTAAATTTTAATCTAATTCCTTTTTAAATCACAGGAAAGGTAAACTCACCCAGAAGGGTTGTGTCGTCCCCCAGGAAGCCTCCTCAGTCTCCTAGAAGCAATTCAATGAGGAGAGGAGGCTTAGCCCCTACATCTCTGGCCAGTTTCTTTAAAGCAGGTGCAAGACCTGCCAGCAAAGAAGCAAACAACCAGGATAAGAAAGCACAAACTGGTAACAATATATATTGCAATTTAAGTCAGTTGTTTTTTAAGTTTTTCAATTTAAGAGTTTTTGTTGTTAAAATGTATCTTCATCTTTTTATGATTTCCTTAATGTTTCTTCTTTAAGCATTAAAAACCTTTCCAAAGAAGGAGTCTGTCAAGAAAAGCACAGAGGGTGCCTGTGCTACAACAATGAGCACAAAGATCTCTGTAGAAGACCAGGGTAAGAGGGCAGCCACGTCCCTCATTTTATTCGAGGAGGTGGACGTAATTTTCGATGATGACACTGGATTCTTGGCTGCTATAAAAACCTTCAATGCGACGACCAAGAGACCAGTAATTTTGACCACCAGCGGTAAGTATATTTTGTAAAGGAAAAGGAAATGATATGTAGTGAATCAAATCAGTCATGAGTTTTTTTTTTCAGATCCAACTTTTGCAGCTACTTTTGATGGCTACTTTGAGGAGATCCATTTTAAAGCTCCTTCAGTGGTAATTTTTACCTCCTTTGCAAAGAGCATGTCTCTCACATCACATCGTGTGTCTGATGGTCCAATTTGTGGTCTTTTTCAGGCAGATGTGTCCAGTTATCTGCAGCTGCTGTGTCTGGCAGAAAACATTAGAACAGATTTTCGCGATATATCTTCTCTGCTGGATCTGAACAGGTGTGATATTCGTCAAAGCCTCCTGCACTTGCAGTTCTGGGCCTGCAGTGGTGGAAAGCAAGTGAAAAGGCCTCTACCTACCTCAGGTAAACATATTTTATGCCTTTAGTTCTATCATTTTTGTTGTATGTAAATTTGTATAAATGTCTTATTTCACCCCGTAGATGTCAAATGTGATTCTAAGGGTGATAATCAGAAATCTTTAAAAAGCGAGAATCCTTGTGGGGATGGTTTGCCACCCTGCCACCGTACCAGCACAGAAAGTTTTCTTGGTATCCAGAATTTTGAATCCGAGAATGTTAAAGAATTGTTGCTTAAGGTGGGTCCTTATAATAAACACTATATGTAGGGTTCTTAAAATGGTTTTTAAGAATGAATGTTGTGTAGCTAAAAGAATTTAACATGTTAAATAAAATTTAGTTTTTTATCAGTATTGTGCTAAAAATCTTGTGCATTTTAACAGAAACATATTCAGGTTGTTTTTAATGTAGTTTTACACATCAATACATTTAAATGTAAAACATCTGAAATGTTAATTTCAAGAACAGTTTCCTAATCATTTCCCATTGAACAGGATGGGTCGTCAGTCCCAGAAAGCATTAAGTGCTGGGATATCCTCTCAGAGGTCCAGAGAAGAGGGGTTAATCTTCTTTATTCAAATATGGAAAGTCTTCTACCTCTGCCCACCCATTCCTTTCTGCCCTCCACCATCAGATCACAACCAGCATCAAACACACTAATTAAACCTGAGCACTTACCTCAGACAATGAGTTTAGATGTTCTGGATGAGCCCTCGGATGATTGTAGTCCTCTAAAGGTGTCCTCCAGAATGAAGGGGAGAAAGAAGCTTGCCGTGGTCAATAAAGATGTATTTGATTCGGATTCTGAAGATGATTTCCTCTCATTGCCAAAACCCAGTAAAGCTCATTCCCAAAAGACTGAGAAAGAACCTGGAGATAAATCTTGTGAGTCGGAACGTGTTGCAGTAAAAAAGCAGAGGCCAGTTTTAACTGAAGCTGAGAGAAAAAAAAGCGAGCCCGTGTTGCAGTGTCTAAGCAGCTTAGCAGACTACATGGACCATATGTCCTTTTTGGACTCTTTTCAGTGTCAGCTCTCGCAGACGGAAGGGTTCTGCAGACCATACGACTGTGGCTGGACTGGGGCAGAGATCAAAAGTGGAATGACTGATGATGTTCGGTTGGATTGTGGGAACCAGGTGAATGGAATGAGGGCAGAGGAAATCCACGCCATCCTTGGGCATTTGAGCTTTGGAAGGTGTAGAGCGGATGTCTCTAAATCCTGGGACAGAGCACAGCAGCTGGAGGAGGACATCAGAAGGGAGGCAGAGGTAGAACTTAGCCTTCCTGTGGCTCAACATAGACAAGGTTTTAGCCTTGCTCAAACATCACTTTGTGACCCAAGGTGAGAATACAGTTTCATATAGTTTTATATATAATATATATACATGACTAATTACGATTCTGTGTCAAAGTGAAATATGGTTTGAGGTGGTCACATAGAACTACTGTAGGGTTGCTAATAGGGTTTTGTGACCAATTTGGTAATTCTCTTTATTTAAATGGATTCAATTCTAATATCGATTTAATTCAATATCCATTAGTTTTAATTTAATATTATGCTAGTTTTTCCATACTTGGTTTTCCTATTTACATATTTATGCTGGTAACTGAAACCAACTTACTCGGCTATATTAATAAAATACACATTTCCTTTAATAGTAAAAATAATGTTTTGAGTTACTGTTTGATTTTACTTTATAAATAAATAAATTGTGAATGTGAAACAGTGAAACCATTAATAACTTGACGTTCATTAACATATTGAAACATTGATATTTGGAAACAGTTTTCATAATTCTACCTCCCACCTTCTGGACAAGAGGTGATATAGGAAAAATATTTTCTAAAGGGATCATGTATTAAGAATTTAAAAAAGGAAGTTTCCAGAATTTTTTTTTTTAAATGAAGCTAATTAAAATTTAGAAATTTATCTTTTACCCAGACTTTGAGGGTAGTGTGATATTTATGTTTGTTTGGCAGGGTGACGGAGAGGAGAAGAGAGGCGATGCGGTCCGTGCTCTCCAGCAGATCAGCTGGAGTTTTGGGGAACCGAACGGCTGTTTCTCTCGATTACCTGCCCTCTCTACGAGCCATCTGTAGGTCAGAGAGACTGAAAGAGCAGGGGAAGATCAAACGAAGGTGAGAGTTCATAAACTCACTCATTTAAAGATGTGCATATTATAGGAAAACAGATTTTAATAAAATAAAAATTAGGACCTCTCTATATAAAGTTTGTTCTGTTGAAATCAGACTTGTCCACTTGGTGGAACACTAACAAGAAATTCATTCCGATCGGAGAGCTGTGATAAAATTTTTACATTGAAGAACACGGAGTCAGAATTTGAAAATACATTATTTAGGGGTTCTTGTATTTAAGTGCATTTAAGGGTTTGCCGAAGTATGTGCATTTTAGTCTTCCAATCATAGAAAAACAAATTTTCTTGTCTAAGATAAACTACTTGTAGGAATAAATGTACAATTGTTTATCTAAGACAGTTTGTAGTCTTAAACAGGATCTCTCACCAGCGTATTTAAAAATTTGCAGCAAAAGCCTTTAACAAAGAGGCAAGAAAGGGTCACACCCATATTGCGAATGGAGACCATGCACTATATATACCTACATTCTGCTCTCTGTAGCAGTGAGGTCACTTCCACTTATTCAGAAACCACATCGAGTTTAAACAGTAAAGGGGGTAAACACCCTTAACACAATGGCCACATCTCAGATTAGAAAAAGTATTAAGGGTAAAGAAAAATATTCATCAACAACATTAATGGTCAAAATCGCTTTGTGGTGTGCAAAGGTTAAATAGCATTGTTTTAAGGTCACTATGCAAACCACAGCTTTGCCATTGTTGACATCAACTTGCTTCTCAACAACATGTATACATTGTTCAAAGCTGTGCTATAAATGAAAGTTTATATGTTTTGTATGTTTCACGGATAAAATGTTAATAAACGTATAAAATTGAACATGGACATAGTGCATTGCACTTAATGACATGCAGTGAAGGGACAGGATGTGGGTTTTGCTCAGCTTAAATATAGCAAAGGTAATAAATGATGGTGGTGTAGCCCTTATCTAAATGTATCCTTTTTTTGCTTGCACATCTGTAACTGCGGAAAATTTATTTCTATCGTTGAAATTTGTTGATTCGGGTTTTCTCTTTTTCAGGTTCTTGCACTATTTGGATAATATTAACTTCACCCTTCCAAAAAGCACCGTGGAGTTTCTGGCCTCCGAGTTTCCTTAAGTTACACATCTTTAGGCTGCCACTGAAGGGCTGAAGTTAAATATGCATTTGTACAGTAATATATACTCAGATGAAGAGTGTGGTTTTATGTTGTCTTGTGGATATTTGTACTTATGTTTTTATAAATTTGCTGTGGCGCATTATAAGGATCATCATTTTGTAATTTTCCAGAATGTTTTAAGTAATAAATTTGCCATTTGCCAGCAAACAATTTGGTCTGTGAAGCTGATAATCAGATTGGTTTCCTTTTGTATTTAATGAGTATTACAAGATGTAAAGCTTATAGTAATCTTTTACTCTGTCCTTACGTTTCAAACCTGTATGTATGACTTTCTGATAGTTATTTTTAAAGAATCTATTTTTCATCTGCCTTGTGTTTATGTAACAGAAGTGAATGTGTGTCATTCTTTGGTCAACTATCTGCAGTATCATACAGGTCTGTGGCTTACATGAAACTACAAATCATCCAATTTTTTCTACAGGGCAGTTTTAAATGATGGAATATCATGTACATTTTATTGATAAACTTTTAATAAACAAGTTAAAAGTTGCAAAAATACATTTTACATTCAAACAATGTTCTGAATATTTAGATTGTAAATAATGACTGTCGCACTTATTGCATAGATGAACATTAAAGTTCTATATAAACACTATAGTGTGTCACAGACATCTAGAGGTCTATATGACATCTGTCAGAAGACATCTCAAAGATAAATGCAGATGACCCTTTACATTACACTGTAAATGAATGTATTGCAAATGATGGCCAACCCAATTTAATTTCACAAAGAAATTCTTAGGGCCTTTTGTTAATTGTTAAGCTACAATGAGATACATTTTAAATACATTCTACTGAAATGTTGCATTTTAATATGAATACGCCCACATCTGCTTGTAACTAAAGCACATGGAGAGTGTTTGATGTTGTAGTTTTGTCCAGGAAGTAAACACGGACGGGCTTTGACATTCAGTGCTCGCGCTCATTGAGCTCAGTCGCATCTGTGTATCGAGTCTGATGACACTGAACCAGCACAGACAATCGACTGTTCTCCAGAAACAACTCTAACTTTGATAACACCACGTGTGAAACAGGAAGCAGTACTATATATATATATATGTTTCTAAAGGGATTTCGCTTATGGCAAATCGGGAGAAGAATAAGAAGACGCTTCTAGAGTTGGCAAAGCTTCCAGAGAACAGCAGCTGTGCGGATTGTGGAGCGTCAGGTGAGGTCACTCACATCTATTACTGAATGAAAAGTTCTTTCTGTACTGTTATTATTATTATTATAATATTATTATTATTATTATACTATTATTATTATTATACTATTATTATTGAATGAAAAGTTTTTCTTTATTATTATTATTATTATTATTATACTATTATTATTAAATGAAAAGTTCCTTCTTTACTGTTATTATTATCATTATTATTATTATACTATTATTATTATTATTATTGAATGAAAGTTCTTTATTTACCGTCATTATTTTTTTTTATACTATTATTACTGAATGAAAAGTTCTTTATTATTATTATTATTATTATACTATTAGTATTGAATGAAAAGTTATTTTTTTACTGTTGTTATTATTATTATACTATTATTATTGAATGAAAAGGTCTTTCTTTACTGTTGTTATTATTATTATTATACTAGTATTATTGAATGAAAAGGTCTTTCTTTACTGTTGTTATTATTATTATTATACTAGTATTATTGAATGAAAAGGTCTTTCTTTACTGTTGTTATTATTATTATTATACTAGTATTATTGAATGAAAAGTTCTTTCTTTGCTGTTATGCAGTTGTATGTTTGTTAAACAATTTTAAGTCTGAGAATTAATTTGTCATTTTGTTAAACATGACGGAGGATTAAACTAAATGAGTTGTGTAACTGCTATAGCTGCTGTTTTTAAGAAAGATCATGATGATGTAACTGTAAACATGACAAAAAGACAAAGAAGATTCTTTGAAGAATGTCGGTAACTATACAATAGAAGTGAATGGGTGCCACTGATGTTCGATTACCAACATTCTTCGAAATATCTGATTTGGTGTTATGCATAGAGAAAGTCATACAGGTAAGTAAATATTAGAGAATTTTCCTATAAATAAATATAGGGTATAAAAATATATATTTTTTATATTGTTTATTCTGGATATGCTTTTAAATAAGATAACCAACTATGTTGATTCAGATTATTTGCTTGCAAATTTGAGAGTGGTCTCATGTCTTCATGTCTTCTTCGTCCCTTTTATCATTTGAAGAACCAGACTGGGCTTCTACTACACTTGGAATATTTGTGTGTCTGAATTGCTCTGGAACTCATCGCAATCTTCCTACAGTGAGTCGAATCAAGTCCATACGCTTAGACTTCTGGGATGATGAGCTTGTGCAGGTTTGGGAACTTTTGGAAATTATTTCTAAGTGATTGTTTTAGATGATAATTTATTAGTATTACTAAATCATGTATATGATCTCTAATCCCACTGTGCTGTAAAGTTCATGAAGGCCAATGGGAACTGTCCTGCCAAAAACTTCTATGAGAAATTTGTCCCTGTCTTTTATTATCGACCAAGGCCAGGAGATTGCGAGTAAGTAATCTCCCCTCTTATGTATACATATATATATATTTTTTGGTTATAGTTTTTTTTCGTAAATTCTTAAAGAAATAATTGAGATGAGATTTACTTAATTTTTTTACTTAATTGTACAAAATTGTATTATTTATATTTAGTTTTTATAAGTACGAATTGTTTCATGTACGAACAGACTCATATTCCTTTAAGTGTATGTTTTGGGAAGTTTTAAAAAAGGCTGATCAAGCAAACTTCTTACTGGCAGTGAAAATAGCTATGTGCTTTTGTTGGTCACAATTAAGAGGAACTACTTGAATTAAAGGGCTTTTATGGTTTTGAATCTTTAATTCTGCGAGTTGTCCTCCTGTGTGCTTTAGTGTACACTATAATTTTAACTTACTAGTTTGCTCATTTAAATTTGCTATATAGAAAACATTGTTATTGGTTAATAATAAATGGGTTTTGTGTGTATAGGGTACTAAGAGAACAATGGATTCGCGCCAAATATGAAAGAATGGAGTTTACAGAGCAAAATAGAGAAAGACCCTACACAGCAGGTAGTCAAGTTTCACATTTTAACAATGTTCTTTAAAAAATAAAACCATGATGTCTAGAACTATATACAAACTCGTGTACATGTGTTTTTATGGAATTTGCAAATATTGCTCTACTTATATTAATGAAGAACATCATTTTATGATTGTAGATGTATACAAGGGCATGTTATGGAAGAAAGGGAAGGATAACGGACAGTTTCTAGAGAGGAAGTTTGTTCTTTCAGTGCATGATTTTACCCTCAAGTACTACAAGGATGTGAGGATCAATTCCTTTCTTGAGCAATTCTTCAAAAAAATATATTTTTGCCTTTTAAAGGGATAGTTCACCTACAAAGGAACTTACTCACACCATTAACTTTACAAACCTGAATAATTTACTTTCTGCTTTTCAGGAATCTAAAGGGCCTAAGGCCATCATCTCTGTGAAGGACCTCAATGCCTCATTCCAACCTGAAAAGATAGGCCATGCTCATGGCCTTCAGATCACATACTGTATGGATGATCACACTCGAAATCTTTTTGTTTATCACAAGAGTGGCCAGGTGAATATAATTTTTGTTTAATCTTTGGAGATGCCTAATTTTATTACCATATTTCACAAACTTTTTTTGTTTTAATTCTTATTTTTAGGAAATTGTCAATTGGTTTAATGCATTCAGAGCTATACGACACACCTATCTGAAAACCGCCTTTCCTACAGCAAGTGATGAAGATGTAAGTAAGACTCAATGCTTACTAAGCTTCATCTTAATGTTTATAATTTTAAACATGATTGTTTTGTAAAACTTCTTTTAAAGCTCATTCTCCTGTTGTAACTATGCCTGTGTTGCCACATTAAAAGGAAGTTATGGAAGATTCCCCTTTTCAAGTACTTTTACTTCCTAAAACTAGCTTAAGGCTTCTCTTCCCTCACATTTTAGAACATAAAAATTAATTTAACAAATATCATACAGTGCACCACAACAGGTTTTGTGAGTTTCTGCATCCTTAGAATTTTTTTTTAATAGATTACTGTATGTGTACATTTTATACCCTTACTGTCTATAGTAAAGGCATAGTTCACCCATACAGTTCTCAGGAACCCTCCTGTAATGTCAAACCTTTGGGTGAACTATTACTATTAGTTTTAATTAATATATCATCATTTATTAATCATTTAACTTATAAAGATCTATGAATACATTTAGTTTCTATTACTATATCATCATTTATTAATTTTAACTTATAAAGATCTATAAATACATTAGTTTATATTACTATATCATCATTTATTAATCATTTAACTTATAAAGATCTATAAATACATTTAGTTTCTATTACTATATCATCATTTATTAATTTTAACTTAGAAATATCTATAAATACATTAGTTTATATTACTATATCATCATTTATTAATCATTTAACTTATAAAGAACTATAAATACATATATGTAAATATGTTCATATTTGCATATACATTTTTAAATATTTGTTTGTGTGTTTTTAAACAGAATAATACGCACAGTACACATTTATCAACATTTGTCTTTTAATACAAAAATATAAAATATTTCTGGATGAGATTGATCTTGAATAATGACTGACCCTTAACATGACCCTTATATTTAACATGTTTTTAAATGTGTCAGAGTGTCACATTCTTTTATACTGTAAGTTTCTTTAACAATTTTTTCATATTTTAAGCTAAAACCATGGATATCCAGAAATTATCTTAAAGAGGGTTACATGGAAAAAACTGGCCCACTGGTAAGAGTTTTCCCACACAAGTTGTAACATTGATCTTAAATGTCCAAATTTGTTATTTTTTGTTATCTGTACATTTTCTTTATCAATGTGGTTTTAAAACAGATTTGGTGCCTAAGCAATTGACATTGACTTGTGTGTTTATCCATGTTGAACAGCAACGAGAGCCATTCAAGAAAAGATGGTTTATCTTAGATTGCCTTGACAGAAAACTACTTTATTTCAAAACACAGCTGGTATGAAATGAACAGATCCTATAATGCAATAAAACGTGTTTAATAAATCAAGGGTTATGAAAACATAGCACTTCTTTTACTAGTTTGTTGTCTTCCCTAAGGATGCTGTTGAACTTGGGGTTGTTTTCATCGGCTCAGAGCATCATGGATATTCAGTGAGGGAGTGTGTGCCTAAAGGGACGAGAGGAAACAAATGGAAATGTGGAGTGATTGTGGAAACGCCAGATCGACAGTTCGTCTTCATGTGTGAGCAGGAGCGTGAACAAAAAGAGTGGGTAGAGGCCTTAAAGAAAGTAATTTCGAAACCAATGCTGCCACAGGATTACACAAGTAAGATTCTGCATCAGATCTACTTAATACATACAACAGGAAAGCAATAAACTAACACCTTTTCAAAACACAATTTCCAGCTGAGGCCAATATCCGGAGACGGAGATGAATTTGAAGTTGAAGACACAATGTACGACTGAAATCAGTTCGTGCATCCATTTTGATCCAACCTGTTTAGATGGTCAGAGAAATCATTTCCTAAATAGAACTTTGGACAGATTTGGACTTTTTGGGAGTTCTAATAAAAGCAACTGATAGTTAAAGCGCCGGTCCATTCAAAGTGACTGAAACAAGGTCAGAGAAGATACCAGGAAGATGAACACCTCATTGATTCTGATGATGTGAAGATGGACTCCGTCTTAAGACATCTTTTGGATCCGAGTATAAGGATGTATGCTGAAAACAGAACCGGAAGCAACAACAACTAAACCAGATAAGATTGAACTGTGTTGAATGTAAGGAACAAAAGAAGAATTTAGAGTTCTGGAAATTATCCATAAGAACACATGGGCCTCATTCATTAAACAGGTCTTCGGCTGTTTTTTGTTTTCTAATTTATACTATATTTTGCGAATAAACAGATATGAACTACTTAAACTAATTTGGGAATCTGGTATACAATGTTGATTTATTTGCCACATACCAAAGCTTACGGTATCATCTATACTAAAAAACGTAAAGCGTAGCTAAAGATTTTGTGTACAGTTTTGAGTGTCATAAATATACACACTACACCAAAAAAAACAGCATTATATTTTTAAAAAGAAATGTTTCAGGGCAGCACAACTTAAAAATAAAGTAATAAACTGGCCAAATTTAAAACCCAATTTCACATGCAATTGCAGCTGCTCTCCAGTCCTACAGGTGGCGCCGTGACGTAACCAACACCAACCGCAAACACGACATGTCAAGCGCGAATGAGATGCGCGATTGTCCGCCGTCGCTGCCCGTAGTTACCGGTTATTGGAGGTCAGCCGCCCCTGGCATGCGCTGGAAATGTAAACCCAGAACTGTCATGAACGGAGACCGAGTGTTACCTTTGTCTGCACGGAATCTGCTTATTTAAAGGCATAATTCACATCTTTGAGTGAAACTCCCGAGGTTTTTCTGGTTGAGACAGACGGAAGTTTCTTCGTCCGTTTTGTCCTACACGCCAGCAGTACGCAGGCCTGAACTGTTACATATAGTAACATTATTTATGATCAAACTGATTTATTTCTTATTCTAAACATCTTTCATCTGTAACAATGAGGAAGGACGTCAGGATATTACTCGTTGGAGAGCGTAAGTCACAGATTTCTGCATTTAATTTGTCAAATGTTATATTTTGTTATGTGTTGACTTACACTTAAATGCACAATAAACAGCAATCTTCCATTATGCAAATAATGCATTTGTGACCTCAAGCTCATAACAACACAAAGGCATATAAACCCTAAAATCTGTGTGTTTGTAGGTTAAAAGATGTTTTAAATGATAACAACCCTCCATCAGACTGGCATGAATGCCATTAGAGAGGGTGTTTTTATTTTTAAGAGATAGTTCACCCAAAAATAAAAACATTGTCAATACTTACTTGTAAACTTGTAAAAAAAAATTTGTTCTGATGAACAAAGAGGAAAATATTTTAAAACAATGATTTTAATCAAACAATATTGGACCCTGTTAACTTTACTTTTTTATCCATTAAACACAAAATGAGATGTTTTGAAGAATGTCGGACAGCTGGACGTTCCAGGGTCATTTTCACTCCCATTTCTACTATTTGTAGTCCTAGATTTTGTTACAAGCATTATTCTCAATAATATTTCTCTCTGTTTTTAAGAACAAAGAAGCCTATACAGATTTGGAACAACTAGAGAGTGAATTGTTGATAGAATTGTAATTTTTGGTGAACTATCCCTTTAAGTAAGTGTTACCTCTGTTTATCAGGGTTATTAATAACGGTTTAGGAGCGATTCACACCGGCCTCCAGACTGCTGCCAAACATTAGATAGGGCAGCTGAAGCTGTACGTGTCAGTGGAAGCGTACTGCTTAGGCCTGCCATCATCTGTTTCAGTGTCTCTTTAAGTATAATATATCTCAAAATGAAAATTCTGTCATTTCTTTTATTCTCCTGTCATTTCAAAGCTGCATTACTGTCTTCTGCTGAGCACAAAAGAAGATATTTTGAAGAATGTTTGTAACCGGCGCCCGTTGATCTGGATTGGTTTGGTGTTCATACAATAGAACTATATGGGTGCCACTTCTGCTCGGTGACCAACGTTTTTCAAAATAGCTCGTAGATTATTTGTAGGAATCTCTGAGAATGGTTTCATTCCTTTAGTTGAATTACATGAAAACGGTCACTGTGGATTATTTGTTACAGCCAAAGTGGGGAAGACGTCTCTGATTATGTCCCTGGTCAGTGAGGAGTTCCCTGATGAGGTACATTTCTCAACCTAATATTTGCATACAATCAAACTATACATTTAGTTTTTTATAGGGATACACCAATGTGGACATTTTGACAGATAAAGATAACCAATAACTCTTTTATTTTGGATTTTTTCTAAGCGTGAAACCGAAGGCAAACACATACAGTGAACATCTGATTTTTTTAAACGTCAGGAAAAGTTTTAACTGATCTCAGTGCAATAGTTACTATACTTTGCTATTGCTTACTCTTTTTTGCATAAAATCTATTGCTTGACAAAAATAAAGCATAAATTAAGCAAGTGATGATTAAATCCATCGTGGCCAGTAGCAAGCATCAAACATGCTTTACCCAGAAGAAATAATACTTAATTTATCGGCCTAAAGATATCGGCATAATTTTATTATTGGACAGATAACGATAATACTAAAAATAGGATTTGTTGGCCGATATCGTTAAGGCTGCCGATAAATCGCCCATCCCTAGTTGTTAATATTATGCTCAAGTTTCCACTGCATATACAAGTCTTGATAAGCTCTGTGATTTCATTGAAGGTTCCTCTCAGAGCCGAAGAGATCACCATTCCTGCTGATGTTACGCCTGAAAGAGTCCCCACTCATATTGTTGACTATTCCGGTAATGAAACTTCAGCTTTCTTTTGGATTCATGCATCCCGATTTACAGCATTTTGGTTTATATGGAAACCACCCTTTTGATTTATAACTGGTTCTCAATGTTTTAATTCTACAGAAGCAGAGCAGTCAGATGAGCAGCTTTACCAAGAAATTTCAAAGGTGAGACTGGTTTAAGTCTCCTTGCAGATGTGATTTTGTTTTTATCATTTTGTTTTTATTCATCCCCTTGGTGTTTTAATCTGTTCTTGCAGGCTAATGTCATATGCATAGTCTATTCAGTTAACAACAAGAAGTCAATCGAAAAGGTAGGTCTTGCTATCTTACATGTAACATGCAATGCCAAATGGTGTTCTGATGTGTCTTGTTATACTGGCATCCCTGTAGGTGACAAGTCACTGGATTCCCCTCATCAATGAGAGAACAGATAAGGACAGCAGGTGTGTGGCTTCTTGCCAGGCTCTCAGTGTTTTTGAACTATTGTTATTGTATTATTATATGTATAATACAATCTGTGAAAAATAAATGTTTCTTATTTAGATTATATTGGTGAAATTTATAATTTTTTCCTAAAAATATTACAGAGTACCTTTGATTCTGGTGGGGAACAAATCAGACCTGGTGGAGCACAGCAGCATGGAAACCATCCTTCCCATCATGAATCAATACTCTGAGATTGAGACATGTGTAGAGGTGAGAGACATGAACTCGTTTAGTTTTGTTTTAGCTTACAATCTCACCTGCAGGTAAAAATAAACTGAAACTCACGGGTGAAAATTCATGCCTCTTAGTGCTCCAGTGTCTGAGCGTGTGCAGAAAGGTGATAGTATCATGGTGGCAAGTATCATCACTTAGTGGGCAATGTGCCTGTTTCTCATTCCTGCTATACTTGTGCTGTTGGTTTCAGTCTGAAAAGAAAAAGGAGATCTTCCACTTTAATTTTAATATAAATCAGTCCTTTATTCTTGTCTTCAGAGATTTCCTTTATTTCTGCATTTCTTATTGTTCAGTCATCTCAAGCACAAAAAGCTAATTATTCAGTGTTTTAAAGAAATGAATTGAATTTGTTTGCAATGTCTTGACATCTAGACTTTAAAATAGACAGAGAGGAAGAGAAACAAAGAAATCACTTTTTCTTACATTTAAATACATATTCTTACACCTGTTAAAGGGATTCTCCATCCAAATGTGACAATTCTTTCATGAATTACTCATCCTCAAGTTGCTCAAAACCTTGCCCCGTTGAACACAAAGAAAGATATTTGTAAGAAGGTTGTCTGCTGAGTTCTCAGGGGAATAATTGACTACAATAGTTGAAAAAGTGAACAGGTAGTAAAAGGTGCCCTAGAATTTTCCTAGATTCTTTAAAAAAGAAAAGTAATGTCCTTTGGTGGTCCATTTAGTTAGACCTACAGCAGCTGTTTTTTTGTTAATTTATGTTTAAATGTTAATTTAAAATCATTTTTGTCTCAGTGTTCAGCCAAAAATTTGAAGAACATCTCAGAGTTGTTCTACTATGCCCAGAAAGCTGTTCTACACCCCACTGGACCTCTGTACTCCCCTGAGGAGAAAGAGGTAAGAGAAGTTGGCATCACCTCTATATTTAACCTTTTATTCAGGCCACGAGAACTTAAATATAAGACATGATTTGCAGAAAAGTGTTTTACAGAAGAAGATTTGCAAAATCCTTGGAACACTGAATGAAAGTCACAGATTGGAGTGGTGTTTTAGCCATAAAAAGTTTCTTTTTTTGTCTGCCCAGATGAAGCCATCTTGCATCAAAGCGCTTACACGTATTTTCAAAATATCAGATCTGGACAATGATGGAATTCTGAATGACAATGAGCTGAATTTCTTTCAGGTAACATCAGTATATAATTGTATTTCTTCCCATGCTCTCTGCCAAAAAGATTTGTTAGTAAAGTCAACATGCTCATTCCTCATTGGTCCCCCTACATTGCAGAGAACCTGTTTTAACATCCCTCTGGCTCTTCAAGCCCTTGAAGATGTGAAGAATGTTGTGAGGAAAAACATGTCGGATGGTGTGAAGGACAACGGACTCACGCTTAAGGGTGAGCAGATAACTTCAGCCGTGAACTGTAATGGCTTGCATGTCGCTGATCTGGCCTGATCATTTGTATTTTTCCATTTTTTAGGCTTTTTGTTTCTTCATACGCTATTTATTCAGAGAGGAAGGCATGAGACGACGTGGACCGTGCTGAGGCGGTTCGGTTATGATGATGACCTAGAGCTCACACAAGAATACCTGTTTCCAATGTGAGTCCCAAACTTGTGAAGAAATATGATTCCATGGTCTAAAATAGCTATATTCAAGCAAGGTCAATGATGATGTCTTTTTTTCTAGGTTAAAAATACCTCCGGACTGCACCACAGAACTGAACCACAACGCCTATCTCTTTCTCCAGAGCGTGTTTGACAAGCATGACAAAGTGAGTTCCGCAAAACACAATTCTGCTGCCCAAACAGCTGAACTGACAGCTGGAAGTGTTATGTAACTTCAGTCAGTGAATGTTAGTTTGAATACAAAACATTTAACTTTGTCCTGGTGTTTGTTTAATTATGTAATCTGAGGGTGTGTTTACGACACCGCCCTGTGGATAAAAACACTGGTGTCTGTTCACACAGGATGCGTTCTTTTGTTTAAAAGCAGAAGAACATGGAGATTTAAGTTTATATATAGAAATATGGGTATATTTTTTGTTTAGCTTACTGTTATATAAAATTTAGATCTTTTAATTATTGGTTTGTGCAGAACAAATCCGATCATTGTTCTTACGGTATGATTTTGGAATACAGCCTGAAAGTAATATAAAATCACAACCCAAGTTTTTACATATGTATTTCATATGCATATTTTGCATTTTATTCAAAAACATTTGTGCTTGTGCTAGGATCGAGACTGTGCCCTGTCTCCAGATGAGCTGAAGGATCTGTTCAAAGTCTTTCCCTACATGCCCTGGGGTCCTGATGTCAACAACACGGTGTGCACCAATGAGCAGGGCTGGATCACTTACCAAGGCTACCTGTCACAGTGGACGTGAGTACTGGACATGGAAATGGTCAGGAAAATAATTACCCATGTTATGTAACTATATGATAATCTTAGAATTCTTTGCTAGGCTAACAACATACCTGGATGTGCAGCGCTGTTTAGAGTACCTGGGTTACCTTGGCTACTCCATTATTCAAGAACAGGAGTCACAAGCATCAGCTATTACAGGTGTGAATGTTTAATCCTTGCTTGTTTTAATCAAATGTTTTAGGTTAAATGCGTGTTAAACTTGATTAACATTACATCATGCAGTTACAAGGAATAAACGCATAGACCTGCAGAAGAAACAGACGCAGCGCAGCGTGTTCCGCTGCAATGTCCTGGGAGCACGTGGCAGTGGCAAAAGTGGTTTTCTGCAGGCCTTTCTGGGCAGGAACCTGGTGGTGAGTATATTACTCATGCCATGTATACTAAATATCATGTACAGTACTGTGCAAAAATCAGGCTTTTCACCCCAATGCATGATTAAGTGAGTTATTTATAACATTTAGAGTACTCTGTGTTTATAAAACATGAGTTTACCTTTCTTAACATTCATTTTAGCATTATTTGTTAAAATCCAGTTCTCAACACAGATATCTGGTGTCATCATTTATTATTACTTGATATAAAAGAGAGAAGAAACTAAATCCAAAAGACGTGTTAATGTTTTTAAGATGCTTCAAGACATCTACCTTGAAAGTGAATTCACAGTACTGCAAAATAAAATTCTTACTGGATTATTCAAATAATGACAAAATAAATGTTAACTTTTTTCTAATGACACACTACTACAAATGATGTAAATGTACAGTTCTTAAAATACTAAATGCATTTGGCAGATGCTTTTATCCAAAGCTTGCAGTTTAAGCAATACAAGACTACTTACAATAGACCTTTTCAAAAATAATACTCCTGGCAAGATTTTGGGGTTTGATGAACATGTTTTAAAATGATGGAACTTGATGGATTAAAATGAGAGAAAATTATGTATTTAAATGATGTTGTTTTATTTTATTGTTATTGTTTATAGGGTGATTTTCTCTAAATGTATTTATTTATAATATTTTTATACTGTTAAATTGTTTGATTAATACATGTAATAAAATCAACTAACAAAAAAGTTTACATTGAAAAGCCTTTGGGTTACAAAAATAGATAAATAAACAATACATGCATACAGACTTAGGATTGCAAGATTTTTTGTGCGAAATGATTGTGTGAAATGTCAATTTAAATCTCTTATTTATATTCCAGCGTCAAAAGAAAATCAGAGAAGACCACAAGTCCTACTACGCCATCAGCACCACTTATGTTTATGGACAAGAAAAGTACTTGCTCGTAAGTCAAAGTGTTTTGTGCTTTGATCTAATGTAAAGATGCCTTCCGCACAGTCAGAATCAGAATGTGCTTTATTGCCAGGTTTGCGTACACACACAAGGATTTTGTCTTGTGAAAAAACAATGTTAACTGACAAGAAAAATCAAAAGTAACATGGGTAGCAAAAAAGAAAAAAAATGTAAGACTGTGTCTGGATTGAATGATATATGAATAGATTAAGTATTAAAAAATATGCAAGTTTTAGGGTTCGATATGCAAATAGTGTAAGGCAAAGTATTTCATATGTTTATTGCACGATAGGAGAACATTAAACTGTTCATGAGGAAGATGGCCTGAAGAAAGAAGTTTAATTTGTGCTTGATGTAAGGAGTCCAGAGGGATTTTGCGAGCCCTTTAACTCACTCTGTTTACTGTTCTTGAAGACCGGGAAGATTAGTACAAGTGAAACATTGTGTAGTCCAGACTATTCACCGTAATCTTCGGAGGTCGGTTTTAACAGCTGAGCCGAACCAGACAGTGATGGAAGTGCCGAGGATGGATTGGATGACCATGTCTAGTTGCTGATAATAACTGTTTCTTTCTTAGCTAAATGAGGTGCTTCCAGACTTTGAGTTCCTCTCAGAAACTGATCTGGCCTGTGATGTAGTCTGCCTGGTGTATGACATCAGCAATCCTCGTTCCTTTGAGTACTGTGCTAAAGTCTACAAGGTAAGGTCTACACTATATAATTTGTCCATTGGTCATTTAGGACTTGCATTCAGGTTTGGCATACATATTTCTCCTTTGTTGTCGTCCATCCGTAGAAACACTTCATCGATAGCAAGACACCTTGTGTGATCATCGCTGCTAAATCAGACTTGCATGAAACCCGTCAGTACTACGGCCTGACCCCGCTAGATTTCTGCCGGAAACACAAACTTCACCCGCCACAGATGTTTACCTGCAACTCAGCTGAGGCACCCAGCAAAGACATCTACACCAAACTTACCACCATGGCCATGTATCCGTGAGTACAACCTGACTACAGGGCTTTTTACACTTGAATTTTTAAAGGCCAGACATTTTAAAACCTGGGTTATATATTTCATATTTATACTTCTTATTGTGATAATTCACCCCAAATTAAAATTCTGTAATTTTCTCATTTTCTTTACTCAAGTTGTTTTAAATCTGTAAGAATAAAACTGATGAACACAGAAAAAGACATTTGGATTTGGAATGCTTATAACCAAACACTTTAGGATCCCATTGACTACTATAGTAGAAAAATACCTTTATATTACTTTATATTTTTTTTTATCTTTCCAAATACAAAGATATTTTGAAGGTTGTCGGACAGCAAAAAGTTCTGGGGTATTTTTGACCACCATTCTTTTTTACTATGGTAGTCAATGGTTACAAATATCTTTCTCTGTGTTCACCAAATTTTATTAAGCCTGAATTATTTTTGAGTTAACAACCCATTTGAAGGGATAGTAATTTGCGTTTCACGTCATGATTGTTTGATTTGCTTGTGTTTTGTGTATGTATATCTGCGAGAGCAAATTGCAGGCTTGAAGTTCCTGTAACTGGGATTAAAACCATATCTAAAAATAACCTGAAGTCACCTGCAGTTTGAAAAGCTCTTATATTTGCCGGTCAACCTCTTTAGATCCTTTCAGATTGTTTTTGTCCTTTATGCATGTCAGTTAAGCCGTTGCCACTGTTGTGTTTCATGCCGCTACAAAATATGATTACTCAATTATTTAAAATCATCTTTACTGTAGTGAATAACAAGTTCATGAAACCTGTATTGTATTCGGGTTGTTGAGGATGTCAGCAGTGGATCGGTTCTTTCCTAGGTTTGTGTTTCGGAACATTTGTTTGGTAACTAGATGAAGCTAAACTTTACAGCAAGACTTCACAAGGACATCACAGAGTGCTTCCACAGTTCGTGGAAATCAACTCTTAGGAAAGAACTGCAAACCTATTGACACAGGAGCTTTACTTTGTTGCACCAGGTTGTAGAATTCTTCCTTCAGATTTTATCTTTTACATCTACTGTGCTATTCTCCTCATGCTTTTCTCTGTGTTGCTTGTTTGTCGGTAGGATTTTGTCCAAAAGAGACCGTTATCAGTACTGTTTTATGAAGATGTTATTTGTTGTGCTTATTTTCCTGCACCCCTCCATCTCCAAGCCCAGCTTTCGGTTACCCGTGAGAATGGGATAGCAAACACATTGGGATCCAGGTCTTGTGGAAATGCATCACATGGCACTGACTCTTCCTGTCTGTGTGTTTCTGCAGCCACGCCAGGTTACGCTGCATGTGCACCTGCAACAGGTGCACCTTTTGCATCTATCACAACCTTCTCAACTCTGAGCTGGTGCGCTCTGTAAAGGCCAAACTCTACAGTGCTGTTCTGACCAGGTCTCTAAGTATAGCCTATTACCCCCCATTCTCCCTCTCTGCAGGGCATTCTGTAACTTTAGCTTCCTATTACGTATTTGTTTCCTCTACTTATGGTCCTGGCCTGACAGTTTTACATTGCATATCCACAGAGGGATGAATTGAAATATATATATAATGAATATATCATTCAATATATAATGAATTGTATATTGAAATATTTTTCGGTACAGATTTTTATGTCATAAATTGGCATACTTTTGCCTTTGCTTTTGCCTCAGTCATTCAGTCATCTTAAATCGATCCTATCAATCGTACTTTAACCCGTAAAGGCACTCACTAAGTTCTTCTTCTGCACTTGAACTTTAACCCTGCCATCTCATTTCAATCTAATCTCCAGAATAATACAGTCTTGTTTTAAAATTTTTATTTTTTATCTGCATGTGGCTCCTTATATTACCCATCAATGTGTCACTTTAAATGTGTGTATTTTTATAAATCGTCCCATGCCCGGAATTTAATGTAATGTTTTATGTTTAACTATTTTTGTTGGCCGTTTGTTGGATATGAGGTGGATATGCAATCAGTAAATCTGCACTAATTTACTCATCCCTTCCGGGACAAATGTGGCTGTATGTTTTATTTAACTTTGCTTTCTGGTTAAATTTGTCCCTGAATCATATTGAATGGTTTATTCCCTTCTTGTCTTCACATTTTGCTATCTAACTTTGATTTCACCTTAATTAAAATAACAAAATAAAACATTAGAATGCATGGGTGTATGTATTAAACCAGAAAGTTAATCTAATAACATATCCTGCAATATACAAATTTATTTTCCATACTTTTCTCGAAAGCATGCCACTTTCTTGACATCCTATGTTTTTAACCTCAATGAATGATCATTTTATTAAATTAAGTTAGATTTTTATGGTTTAATTCAGTCTATGAAATTAATCATGTGAATTCATGTTTTGTTTTGTTCTGTCCCTCCATAGGTGTTCCTTTTCATTTGTTTGGTTGGCCCTTATCGTCTTTGCTTTGCATCTCTTTACATCATGTTAACATTCCAGCATCTCTGTCTCTCTAACAATCTAATGTTTTTCTTGGTGTTAGATTTAGTGTATGACCTAAATGACAAACATTCCTCACCCAAAAAGACTAACTGACACTAACAGGTCATATTCAGGGATTTGACATAGAAGGGACTTTAGTTGTTTGATTCGTGTCTAACCTGTTCCTGCTAATATAGTGTTTCATTTGAAATACACACACTTTTTATGCTATTGTTGTTTGAGGCTTTGATGGATGGGGTTTCATTTGATTTGTACTTCTGCATTCAAGTTCAGAGATGTTGTCTATTTTGTCTTCATTTTAAAGAGGTTGCTTATATGATTTGAATTGTCAATATCATGTTGAAAGACAGAATGTAATGGATTGACCGCCTCTGTTGTGATTCATGTTCATAGAAAAATAAGTATTTTGAAACCTTTATCTCTTAAGATATTTTGAAGAATGTTAATAACTTAAAACTATTGGTTCCCATTGACTTCTATTGTATGTACACAAAACCAATCAAAAGTCAATTGGGACCAATTGTTTTCTTTTCAGCATTTTTAAAAATATCTTGTTGATTTTGGGGGTAAAATATCATAAAATGACAACATTTTCTTGCTTGCAATGTAGAACTCAATAGATGGCAGCATTAAACAATTTTCATATCAAAAAGTCGTTGACTACAGTAGTACAATAATGGCATGGCACATATCTGTATGAAAACCATTTAAATTTAAATGTGTAACATTTTGCACGCATCTCATAATTTTAAAGTATATATTATAGTTATTTGTTTATTTGAAAAGTGACTTCACACTAAGCTGTTGTTTGTGTATCAGGAAGCTCAGTGGTGTGTAAGAGCGTGTATTTTTACCGCATGTGGTGGTCAGCGGGGTACTGTGGTGTTTGTCAGGTGTGCGGTTTGATTGCCATGCTGTGTGCATGTGTGCAAGGTTGAGGCGCTTTATACAAGACATGGGAACGTTTCTATTTGCTGATGAGGAGTACAGCCTCGTTCAACAGGTTCATGAGGTCAGCTTTGTTGGGGACTCTGTCTACATGGAGTAAACTATTGACCCGTTTTGTCTGTTTATGACAGGTAAAGATCTCCCCGGTATCACAAGTGGTAATTCAAATGCAAAAATGTGTAGCGAAAGTCAGTCTATGGGGACTTTTTGTTTTTGGCAAGATGGTTCAATGAATTTGAATTATTCATGTATTCTTAAAGACCAAAATTCTTCAATATATTCTACTGTGAATTATTTGTTTGTGAAATCATTACCTGGTTTTATTCTTCTGTGTTTCTGCATTTATTTTTTTATGGACTTAACCACAAACCCACAACAATGCTTAAAAGTTTTTTAATTTTGTGCACACTTTCATTCCTCTAGAAATTGTGTATTGAGGCTACTTATTCTAGTATCATCTCTTTTTATCCATGACTCTCTCATCAAAGCAATGCGTCTTGTTCACTTTTTATTCCCTTTAAGATATTAACTGGCTCTCACGCTTTCTCTGCACATTCATATGCTGCATCCTGTTCCCCATTTAGTTCCTCTGCCTTTGCTCAGTATATTATGGGATGTCTGTCAGACAAATTTTTTTTGTTCTAACTCTTATGCCTTGGATATGTCTATCTGTAGTATCTGGCACTAGCTCATGAGTCTATAGAGCGATCTACAAACCTGCCCATTTTTTGAAAACTTTCTATATTTTTGACTAAATGTTACTGCTTTTTTTACAACCAATATTCTAGTTGTCATAGTAACACACCACATTTCTTTCTTGTTCTTAAACTCTTACAGACACATGACCCAAGCTGACCTGAAGAACTCTACGTTTTGGTTGAGGGCCAGCGTTGGTGCCACCGTGTTCGCTGTCCTCGGCTTCGCCATGTACAAAGCTCTACTAAAGCAGCGATGATCGGCTAAACCGGCATGCTACAACATCCCTGTCCTCCCCTGATAAACTACAGTACCCAAAATCCCTCTTAACTGCATTATTTCCCTATGAGAGATTACTAAATACATAGTTATAGTTAGCTACATTTTGTATAGTTTAAAAGAAGACTTCAGTAAGCCATGCGTCTCCTTCCATGAAGTATTATAGGACTCCTCTCATCTGTCGTGTGATGGAAAGGGACATTTACCGTCCGGCAGAAGCTGGAACAGGGACAATATGTTTTTAATCGATGCACAATGATGTCAGGTCAGTATTAGTTGGGTGTGACCTATATTGGGCACAGCTGAAAGGCAGGGTTTACTGATGGATATGTTTATATATGTATATATATTAAGTTTGCCTGTAGTAAGTGACAAAAATCATATTTCACCTGTGCGCATGAAAATGCAGTCATGCTTCATAGAGAAGCACTGAAACAAAGCTATTTCTCATATGTAAAGGTCATTTTCCTCTTACAATTGTGTTAATTTATTAGTCACTTTTGCCATTGCGTGAACAAAGGATTATTTTTATGCAACTTTTTGGTTTTTATTTTGATAAATTATATGATTTTCCTGTTTACTTTATGCCTTTATGAAGATCATGCACGATAAATTCGCACAATTGAGTTCTTCCCTATGTTATGTTCTGATATGTCATGTTAAGTGATGTGATGGAGTATTTCTATATTTCAAAAGCAAACTTACTACATCACACTACTCTTTATTTCTGCTCATCTTACAAACATGTGAAGACAAAGTAAATAAAACACTTGTTTTGCTCTAATGCTTCATCTTTTATGCACATTCATCTTTTGATGCAATTCTCCATGTTAAAATGATGGAACCGTTTCACAAATGAATTTACAATAAAGAATGGTGTGAAATGTTTGTTTATAATTCTACATTGTTTTTGTGTGGTTATACTCCTGGGAAGATTGCGTATATAGTGAATAACATTTTTAAACCACAAAACAAACACCTCCCACATAATTTTGGTTTAAAATTAAGGGCAACACAATTTTTTTAAATATGACAAAAGTGAGAATATGACAGTTACAGAGGAAGTTGTGATGTTAATATGACTATTCTGAAGTGTATGCGCTCTCACATTTGAGATGAGCATGTCGACTAGTGGAGGGGTGCTGACCCCAATCTGCCAGGGCTTTCTGAAGAAACGCAAGGATAAAATGGTATGAACATATTGTCCATGTGGATGCTTTAATGTTAGGCTTGTTAACACAACTGCCAAAAAAATTGTCTTTGGACAAAAGCTTGCAGGGATTGTTCATCCATTGATGAAAATTCTAAATTTGTTCAAAACTTTTATAAGACTCTACTTTGAAAGATGAAGATATTTTGAGGGTCATTAAAAAATTGATTTTTTTATTTTTAGGAAGAACCCTCTAAAATAGTTATATTAGTTCATTTTAGAATTCACACTCATTTCTTGCATATTGAGTAATATATTAATAATATATATTAGTCTCAATATGTGACTGCTTAATTTTTATTAGAAGCTTCGGTGGGTGACGTACTGGTTCAGACTTTACAATGCAACACTGTTTTTCTACACAAAGAAACATGGCAGTGCTGTAAGTATGTCAGTGATGGATTTAGTTTCTTTGTATGTCTTTTTTTGTATTAATAATAGATATATATGATATGGTTTTACTTAAAGTTTGTATTTGGACAATTCCAACATTATGGACATGACATTTTGCATTATGGATGTGATTTAAAAACACTTTTATAATATAAAAGTTGCTAGTAAAGCCAACCAACTGTTTATATTATACAAAACCTTTCTGATTGTGTCTAAACATCTGTCAGTCTATGCAATTTTAACAAAGGTTAATAAACCTGTGTTATGGACGTGACAAAAAGGACAGTTTTTGGCAGACAACAAACTTTTTAAAATTATTTGAATGGAAATGTAGAAACCAGAAGCAATAATATACAAGAAATTGTCAGTGGTAAGGTCTTTATAGAACACAAAGTAACTATCTATGCTATAAGTGTTCAAAAAATCTTTGGTAGAAACACCTTTTCACAGAATTTCCCATTCAGTTCCTATGGCTTAATTGCATGATGAAGTTAAATTAGCATTGACTAATAAACATCCTGATGTTCACCCATACAATAGCTTGTAGTTCAAAGTAATTTTCTTTAATTAGTCCTATTTATTGTGCAGAATAGTTTTGGTCATCAAGATATGTTTTTTTTTCTGACAGTTAGACCTCAGGGGACAATATTACATATATGAGGTAAATATCTTTGTTTATTTTCTGTACAGATAAAAAAATAACCCTCTACTTTAGAATACTGTTTATTACATTTAAGAATAAATCATGTTTAACAGGTTCAGTCTGTGCGAGAGGTGAGAGGGACAGAGAACAAACACTATCTGTTCGAGATGACAATGAAAAATGGGAAGAAGAAAATGCTGGTGAGTTTCCTAACCTCACAATCTCATCAATAGATGCACTGTAGTTGTGTTTGAGGATGTGGTCACTGATCATCCCTTATTTTGTTGAAATTTAGCCCTCACAAGAACAATTATATCTGTTTCAAAAAGGAACATATATTGCTCTTATGAATTCTCCCTTTGTGTTCCTTTTGCTGAGCAAAATGTGTTTCTTTAGCTAAATGTAAAAGAGAATATGTGTTTATAAGATAAAAGCATCTTCCAAAGTCATGTCAATTCTGTGCAATGTAAATGCAACCCAACACAATTGATTGCACTTGAGTTCAATTGTGACATTCTGTATGTGCTTTAATCTGGATAAACATTTGTACTAGTTGAGCTTCATGAATGAATAAATATATGAATAAACTACCTGTTAACCTAAAGAAGTGTGCATTAACAGGCTGCAGATACAGCCGATGATAGACAGATGTGGATGGAAAAGCTGTGGAAAGCCATGATGGTCAATGGGTCTAACAGGACCGGACCTGGGTAATGCCGCCCTCCAAGACAATTGATGTCAATTACGGTTCTTGGATGACATTTTTAATGCTCAGATTTATGTGTGTGTTTGTGTGTAATTGAGATTAGTGAGCAAATGTCAGATAGTGGGTCTGAAACTCAATCTGAAGACACTTTTAAAAGCGACAGTAGATGTTTTTCGATTGATCAAGAGTCTTTCCATTCCTTAAGAAGTAGTAAGTATTTACAATTCAACTTTTCAGTCCTGATCATTTTTGCAATATGACCTTTTTTATATCAATGTTTACTTTTAAATGACAATCAAAGTCACTTGAATAGAAACATATAATAAATTCCATCAATATGTTTTCATGATATGTAAGCATCCATTTCTCTCAGATTATTTTAACTATGTTTTTCTCAGATGCTGATGACAAACAAAGTCTGCAAACTGAGAGTGAAATGGAGATGAGCACTGAAGAGTCTTTACTGATAGACTTAGACAGTCTTCAGCCTCATAAACGTCTGCACATTCTTTTCACCCCCATGCAAGCTTTACCTTCACAATATGGATTAATACTTTATAAAAAAGTGTGCACTATTTGTGCTTTGCCTTTTTATATTCTGTTAATAATTTTTAATGTTTGGTTACAGTTACTGAAGAAACCGTCTATGACTTACCACCCAACAACTGGGCGACTAATAAGACAGAGGATGGTAAATCTCCGACCTGTTTTTCCATTACATCCCATTGTGATAACTATACTATACCCTTTACTATCTCATATGTAATTTAACTGCATTTACAGAGGCGTCTGACAACGGTTATGATGTCCCTAACCCTATGATAAGAAAAAATTCAGAACAGACAGTTGGTAAGCCATTTTATCTATCTGCTATGTTTTGTTTGTGCATTCATTTAGGTCTAATGGTTAAACTGATCTGTTAAGAAAATAAAATCAATCTGTTTTACTCTTACAGGATGTCACAACAGTATTGTAAGGCCTGAGAGTCAAGGTCTTCTCCGTGATATGATAGCCTGTTTGGGGAGTGAATCTGCTGCTTGGGTCAAAACTGCTCCTCTGTGATTTATCTGTAAACCTCAGACGATCGCAGAATTAATGTATTTTATGTTGTAGTTAGTTTTAGTATTTTAAAGTATTTTAAAAGGATAAAAACTGCTCATTGTTAATGTTAATTCTATTATCTCTTATGTCCTCAATAAAGCAAATTAAACTTAAATGAACGCAGTTTGCCCTTTTGAATGTTTACACCTCCCACAAAAGGAATTATACTGTTTCAAAAAATTAAATATTCATCTAACAAATGTTAGTTTTAATAAAGTAGCACAGTTTGAGATTCTCTATATAGAGAATGTAAAGGTGACATCACATCCTATGTTGCACTGTTATTTTGACATTATTTAACACAGAAAAAAACTACCAGCCATGGTTGTATTTCATAATGAAACAAAAAAAAGTAAGTGAGAAGTGAGAGGAAAGAAAAGAAAAGGAGGGAGGGGGCAGGGAGAGTAAACTACCAGTTATAAAACTGCATGGGAAAACAAGTCTATTGAGTCTAATGTTGATAGAAGAAATAATATTTTACATTAATTATATCTTAGAACGAACTTTATTATACTTATATAATAGTGCCTTTTACTTACCTGTGTATTGAACAGCAAGATATATTCAAGAACACCACAACTGTTCCTTGTGCATAGCATGACTAATACAAGCCAAAACATAATAACAAGACAATTATTAGAAGTATTACACTAACGATTATACTAGGTAATAATATATTGTTTCTTTCCTAATCTAAATTATTAAGAAGAACCCCAATCTTGGGTCAAACTTGATATGTATATATTTTTTAATTTACCCATGTTGATGCCACAATTCAAAGCATTCAACAAAGGGTTCGTCGATGTAAAAAAAGCTTACCTGTGTCAACTACAGGAGTGTGCTTTTTGAAACCAGGGTGAAGAAACAAATGAAGATATAAGGGAGCAAGAAGAAATAAACAAAATTGAGCAATACATTTACCAGGGTGGAAAATTGACTGGATGAATTTCTGGTTGGCTGACAGAAATTAGTGCAATGAAGTAATCATACGTGACATATGTGTAGACATTTAAACAAAATGTTACAAGACCTTGTACTATGTAATACATCAAAGAGGACAATTGAAAACATTAACATATATCATCAACCTGGCAGTGGTGGAAGCACAGTTGCTCGACAGATTCTCTGGAATTGGAGGAAAAGGTGCGATGTGCTGTAGTTAAACAGTCATACCAGCCCACAATTGTGTGTGAATAGGCTGTAATGCTTCGGAATTATCAAAAGGTGAATATCAATTCTTCTTTACCTGTGCTTTTATTGCTTTAGGATTGCAGTACTGAGTATCAGCATGACCTCAGAAGAGAACTAAGCAATGCTGTTACATCCCTGAAGAAGCTTTGCCATTGCGCTCAGTTGCAGTCACGCAAAAGCTATCATCTAAAGAAAAGAAGCTTTTTTCAATGAAAGCAGAAAATCTCAAGTCAGCGTTTGAACCAGAGTTTATCCTCACATTTGTCCTCATGAGCAACGAGTTTCAACAGTCTTACATCACAGATTGTGTTGGAAACTTGCTGAAGGGCATTGATCATTCAAGTCTACAGACTCAGTTGATTAAATTTGTGCCACTTCTGAACAGTCACATTCAGAACTCCTACCTTTCTATATCCCACTTTGAGGCATTTCTGTGTTTAGGGATTCAAGGGGGAAAAAGTTAGACATTCTGCGTTTGGAAATTATTTAAGTGAGCAAGCTAGGTTTTTCTCATAGAGCTTAAATCTAGTGAAACACACATGGACTGTGTTAGGATAATTCATCATTTAGTGGCACAGGAGATTCTGAAACAACTATCGGTTTGGTCATGATGAATTGAAAAAGTTTATCAGAGATCTGTTTATCAAGCGGACTAAGAAAAGCAAAGGGGATCCGAATGACAGCTGGTTTTCTCCCTTAATAGAGCATGTTTGGAAGGAAGAAACTCTGGAGAAGGCTACTGACCTTTTAAAGGTGGCTTATGAGCGTTTGGAAGAGGATGCCTTTTGTTGCCCAACAACTAGCTCGAGTCTTTAATGAAGACAAACGGTTTGAAGAAGCTCAGACCTGGGCTGAGAGAGCAAAATCTCGCCTTCCACAACACACATATATACTTGACACAGTGGGGCAAGTGTACAAACAGTGGTTCTATGACAAACATGATACAATTTCAAAAAAGGATAATATTAAACCAGAGGACATTACTGACATCATTGATAAGGCTTTTAAGGGTATCAGTGCCTTTAGAGCATCAGAAAATAGTCCACAGTCCAAAAATGCCCTAAATAATTCTTATTTTGGAGAAGTTGATATTGGTTGTCGCTTGCTTGAGCTGCTGTCATTTGTAGACATTTTTGCAACCGAAACTGGAAAATTCCAACTGGTAAATTACCTGCTTACTGAACATATACCCGAGGAAGACCAGAAACCTTGGCAGAAGTTTCATGGCTTTTTGAGAGGAATAAACAACAGCATCAGAGATGCCCTGGAATGCATTTGTGAGGACCTTGCTCGCTTTCAGACTCACAGTTCTGAGGAAGAAGAAGAGATGAATGAAGGAGAACCTGATAAAATAAACAATCCAAGAAAATGGCTTCTGAGGAAGAGTGCAGTGTATGCCAAGTTTTTCAGTGTTGACATTCAGAAGGATGAGGCCGTCGGTACTGATACGGTCTCTCCGTTTATGAGACAAATGAAAATTTTCCAACGTGGAGGAGGTAATGTTACAACAATTCTTTAACTGATCTCTGACAAGCAAACCAAAAAAGCTAGAGAAAACCTTGAAAATATAATTAGTCTCTATCCTGCTGACAAGGTCTTGACAAGACTGAGGTCATAAATTTCATCTTCTGCCAAATAGCCCACTCATGTGCATCACCTGGCTCTGGGAAACTTCTTTCCATCCAAAAACTCCAAGAACTCAGTAGACCGTTTTGCAGTGTAAGAAGAACTGCCTTGCCAGCATCTGCATACCTACTCCTTTCACTCTTGTTCTGGCCTGAGGATTTACCAGGCAAAGAGCATTCTACTGCAAGAGTTGAGATTGTCGCAAATGCAATAGGCAACCTCCACAGATACTATGGTGCCCCGAGAAAAGGTAGGATTTTCACTCACTTTCTCCTTGGAAAAGGAAGAGGCCTTTATAAAATTGTTCACAAGACAACAGTTGAAAAATTTGGTGAGGTTTGGACAAACCCAGATGATACGAGACTTCTAAAATGAGTTGACGGATACACTGAAAATGGAAATCTGTTTGTTCGAGTATCTGATTCCAGTATCAAAGTCATTCCACTTTTTTCAGCATCTTTACAGAGCTCAAATGAAAATGTCAACTTCTATCTGGGGTTTTCTTTTCGTGGAGTGGTGGCCTTCGACATCAAGGTGTCGTAGACACATTTTGATTATTAGTAAAGGGAGATATGAGATTCACTTTAACTTTATTAGCATTATAAAATCAATGTTATAGTATGATAAATTTTGTATAGCATATCTGTATCTGGACTGTTTTGAAAATGTATGTAAATTTTTTACATTTTGACATGGTGATACTTCAGCCGATACTTGGATGTTTAAATATATTGAAGTGAATTCAGTTAGAATACAGGTTTAGTCGCTACTTGCTGTCAAAACAATCATTATATTGTTATAGAAAATGACAAAAGGTAATTAAATCTACTTGTCTGCGAAAAATTTATTAATTGATTGCTCATGCTAATATTTCTTGTGACTATTTGCGCAGTCTACTTGGGCAGTCTACTTGGGCAGTTGTGGCCTGGTGGTTCGAGTCTTGGGCTCGTGATCCGAAGGTTGCTGGTTCGAGACTCGGAACCAGCGGGAATACCACGACTGAGGTGAGTCCCTTGAGCAAGGCACCGTCCCCCCCACTGCTCCCCGGGCGCCGCAGCATGGCTGCCCACTGCTCCGGGTGTGTGTTCACAGTGTGTGTGTGTTCACTTACTGGATGGGTCAAATGCAGAGCACAAATTCCAAGTATGGAACACCATAGTTGGCAATACGTCACTTCACTTCACTATTTAGCCATTATTATGATTCATGTATTATTTAGTGTGAAAAGAAAAGTCCATTACTTGTCTGGTTATATTGTTGTTAATACAAAGTATACTTAATTAAAATAATAAAAAGCTTTTCTTTTGGAGCAGTTGGCCTGTACTTGTTTTTTAAGTTTTGTATCCTGAGCTCCTTCTCATCTGCTCTATTGCTATTTGACTGCCCTCTAGAGGGATTTATATGAGAGCCCAAAATATGCTAAAGGCACAACAACAAAACATTTGTATAAAACTTAGGGCAAGGATGCAATAGGTAATCAAAAATGTACATTTCTTTGGTTAAATTTTTTAAGACCATAAATTAAGGTCAACTGAATAAACATTATTTTTTAATTATTAAATGCAGACAGAATAAAAGGTTGTTGGAACAAATAACCCATAAGGCAAGGAAGTACAAACGCATTACTTTACATTATACCTTATCAGTAGACACCATAACTTATTTATTGCAAGACCCAAAATTACTTACATTACATTTGTATGATTGCAATTCCATTGTTAATAAGATAAAGGTTTTGAGATATTTTCCATCTTTGGTAAAAAAAGAAAATGATAGGAGGCATACATTAAAAATGCTGAACATTTGAAGCTTCAGAAATGAAGTTAAATAAGTTATTAATATGATCACACTCATCAACAAGTGTTAAATGTTAATATTGGCTTATGTAGTTTCTAGATTATGTGAAGTATTGATAGATGATACGAACTAAATTGCTTAAAATCACTAAATTTGATGAATTCTGACTTCTGAGTACCGACATAAAAATTGTGCTGTTTGTGATTGCTTGTTTTATTTTTCTTTATTTTTTATTAGTTTTAAACAGTAGTATATTAGTATTGTATTCTGTATTATTGTTCCTATTGTTATTTTATCATATGTTAAATGTCGCATTATATTGTCTTCACAAGTAGACACGAGTGTTCAATGGTCTCATTCTTAAGTTTCTTAATAATGTTAGGAGAAAAGCTGTGAAGCTGTAGTTTTTCCAATCTCTGTTCTGGGTTTATAAAACCTTCTAAATGTATTTCTAGGCAGACAAATTTAAAATAAGATGGATAAAACAACAATAAGCTAGAATTTCCGATGGAGCTCTGGACAGAGATACCATGGACTAGAATAAACAATTTATTTCTTTC
>CM065661.1:4605391-4909922 GCA_033220385.1 Triplophysa yarkandensis
TCACAGAGCCGGCAAAATTGTTGTGAATCTCAACGGGAGGATTAACAAGGTGAGTGTGGTCACTACAATGTGAAGATGCGTCATAAAAAGATGAGAGACAGCGACGTGTTAAGATTTATAAGATGGCATGCTTTAAGCCTTAAAGCAGCAGGTTTTTCGCAATGGCATTCATGAAGCAGATCTGAAAGGGTTGACTTTCTGTCAATCCACCTTTGAGATCTGAAACAATATTAATAAAGGAAAGGAAATTACTTGATGTACGGAGTTTTGGAGAATTTTGTTTTGGTTTATTTTTAATATAAGTTTTAAGTCTTGGAACCCCCACACACTTATGCATTTATATATTCAAAAAGTATTAGACGTTCTCCCTGAGATCCTTTTTAAATATTCAGCCAATGTTGTCAGTTTCATTACATTTAAGAAAATATTTTATTTTAAGATTGACATTTTATTTTTGCTTAATTATATTTTAATCAAGTGAACTCATTTAAGACATTTTGGAATGCATATTTAGATGAAAAAGAAACATTTCAGTCAAGTGTGCCAAAACTTTTCTCCATTATAAGAATGTACTTTAAGCTTTATTATGTTAAAATGTAATACTGTTTAAAGCTTAACTTAAGCTTTAAATACTGTTCACTTTCAAACCATGTTAAAAGTGATGTTGGAAGAATAGAGAATAATACATCCTGGGATAAACATTCACTTTCTGAACTTGTCTTTTGTGCAGTGTGGTGTTATCAGCCCACGCTTTGATGTTCAGTTGAAGGATCTGGAGAAGTGGCAGAACAACCTTCTCCCATCCAGACAGTTCGGGTGAGTATCTACCAGTGTCCAGGATCTGTATAATAGGGCATCAATGTTTGAGATGTCCGATGCGATAATGTGGTACAAGTTCAAACATGCATTATATGGTGTTAAACTAACGTGTGGCTCACTAGTTAAATATTCTTATTAGATACAATATCATTTATGGCTGTTTATCTATGAAATACTATCAATATCCCCAACCATAGTTGTGATTGTCATTATAATGAGATTCATTTACATGAAGACAGTTGGTTTTAATGTTAATTTGTTTGTGAAGTTATTACAGTTGTTACCCTTAACATGGGTGTAAGACAAAATCATAAGGTTTCAAGTTATGCAGTGTTTGAACGGTTTGAATTGAGTGGACAGTCAATTAATAAGCATTGATATGATCCCCTGTTTAAATTCGGACAGTAATTTAGACATAAAGACATGCATATGTCTTTTTGTAATCGGTTAATTTTGTGCCGTCTGACATTGACAACTGAGATTGCACGCTGTGACCTGGCTTATAGATTGGAGAATGTTAGTAAAGTCTGACGAGCAAAAGAAAAATTAAAAATTTGTAAAGAGCATCTGCCTTAAAATTTTATTTAGTGATTATTTCTTGATGAGACTTGTCACAAGACATGATGGGCAGTACATTAACTTTTATTTATTCTGCAAATGCTTTTACCCAAAGCGACTTGAGTTGCATTATACAAAACATTTTTGTTTCTGAAGAATATCACCATCACCATCCACTTTCGCTACAGGACAGCATATTCTATATATTGGACTTGGCAGTTCAGAAATATGTTATATAAAAATAAAAAATTTACTTTTCAGATGTTGATAATATATTAATGAAAGCATTTTTTCTTAAACATATGCTAAAATTGCCAGTGCAGCAGTATTGTTTTGTCATCCACACATCATGGCTTAGCATATCAACCCCACCTTTTTACTATGTTTTTAAATGTTACATTGAAGGAATGTGGTGAGACCAATTGCTAAGAGAATATATTTTCTTTTAAATTGTTTGCTATGGTGCTCAGACCTGTCTTTGAAAACAGCGGCCTAGTGTAACATGCATTTAGAGGACAACACCTTCTTGAACACTTTGTTCATGTTTTCTGTCTGTTGTTTTATTACAGTTACATTGTTTTGACAACCTCAGCTGGCATCATGGACCACGAGGAGGCCAGACGAAAACACACAGGAGGAAAAATCCTTGGTTTCTTTTTCTAAACATGTAATGCTGCCGACAAATAAAAACAGTGGAAGACATTGTTGTTTGTGTTATGTTTTAAAAAAAAAAAGCCTTCGTAATGCTGTAGATATTAAGGTACTTGCTGATCTTTTGTTGGATGCGACATTAAAAGGCATTACATACGCTCACGTGGCAATGACGTCCTTCCGCTAAACTCTGCTGATTTAATTGACTGCGTGAATTAAATCAGCAGAGTATATAGCTTATATAGCTTGAAAAGTTTTAGTTCTTCATATGAATACAAATTGCACAACAAAAAATATAGATAAGCGAACCGCAGTCGTCTTTGATTTTTTTTTATTCTGGATAAAAAAATTAATTTCCTTGAAGGATCTCTTTTAATTAAGGATTAATAGCTTTTTGCTAATCCTGACATGTATGAGAAACTAAAATAAAGGAGAAAAGAGACTTAAGGTGTTTGGTGTAATGTAAGTGGCAACATTTAATGTATGAGAACTGTAAGAGGAATGAAATGGTGTGTATTAATGGAATTAATGTTAAAATACACATTCCTCTGTGTTTGTGGCCTAATTTGACTAGATTGTGGTTTGGAAAGATAAACTTAACTGTGAGCCTATCCATGAGGGATGAAAACTCATTTAAATGAATATATTTTGTGGGAAACAATCAGCACTGCCTGATGATGAAGACAATTAATGATAATCAGAGATTTTTCAGTTATCTCACTCAAAGATGTATTTTGCGTATAGTCTGCAGTTATCAGCTTTGCTTGAAAGAACTGTATGGATTCAAAACCCTTAAAATAAATTTTCCCATATTGTAATTGTAATGTTAAACATTTAGATGTTAACAAATAACTGTTGTTGTTGTTTTTTACTGGAGAACTTGCTTTTGAACCTAAGTGTTACAACCCTCCCAAAAATGTGATTTTTAATTCATCACTTATTTCTGAAGTTGAAACATGAACTCTTTAATATTTAACCACAATTAAAGTTATGTCCTCATTTACTCACATTTGGGTTCAAATCCGTATACAACTGTTTGTATACATTTTTTTAAGGACAACAAAAGATCTGGGATAGTTTCAACTAACATTAACATTTTTCTTGCAATGATATTGACTGGGGTTAAAGAAGTGTGTGGTTACATGGATTCGTCCAAATCTCTCTCTGTTCATCAGAACAAAGAAATGTACACAGCTTTGGAACAACTATAGATTGATTAATTAATGACAGAATTTTCATTTTTCGGTGAACTATCCCTTTATTTAATCACTAAAATCAATTTAAAGTCAGTCATGGTTCTTAAATCTACCAGCAGGGGGAGCCATGTGTCTTTTATTATGTTGGACAAGATTGAAGGATTGTTTTCTTCAGCAAGACCTCAACAGTGAGACTATTAGACAGAAGGCTTATGTTTAAATCATTATCATGTATGTATATTAATACAAAGAATGTCAACAAGCCAATATCCTTGTCAAGCACTGAGAAAGGTAATGGCTATTAATGTTTGTTGTGTTAGAGACTGTATAACAAACCATTAGTTGTCCTGCATTGTTCTTTAGATAATAGTGTGAGACAATGAATGTCCAGGAGCAGTTTTGGACACCTCTGGTACCTGCAAAATGCCTTTGACCTTATTCTGCCATGTGAGGAACCTATAGACAACCACAAGGGACGAAACATCTTCATTATCTTCACTCAAAATAAAAGTCATGTTATTTTCGTAAAAAAACTAACATAAGAATAGTACGTTTTAAAGCTAGCATATAAATTAAATCTGCAGTTTCAATTTGTAAAAAAACAAGAAAATCTGATTAACTAAAATATTTATATTAGAATTTACCAAAATATATATAACAAAAATATTTGTATATCTTAGAGAAATTAACTGTTGGATTTGATTTGTAATTAATTCTTCAATATATATCGATTGAAAAAAGCTATTGAATGTTTTCAAAGATTTTATTAAGTTAATATAACTTATTTTTGTGACCTTTACTAAATCACATGTATTATTTTTTGCAGCATTTCCTTTATTTTTCTATAAGCCTGTTTCACTGTAAAGTCTTTTCCACCCTTAATGCTTATGCATGAAGCAGGTGATCGTTTGACCTCTGAGTATATAATCAATATTATAATCAATATAATAAATGTAGACAGAACAATTTTATCGTAAACTTTGTGTGACGTTGGTAATTTGCTTGGGATCCAGCAAGTCTACATCTGTATTCACTTCGTCTGCTTGAACCCAATATTTTTAGGAAACGCTTCATTGTTCTCATTGTGGGATGCATTAGCAGCAGAGATTTCAGCTCTGTATGACTGAAACTGTGGCAAGTACTAACAGGAAAGCTCATTTGTAATGCAACAAACAAAACAAGTTCTTTATGAAATCCAGTCACCCCTTTCTCCTCCCGGGTATCTTGTAATAACTTTTCTGGCGAGAATGGACGCTGTAATATCAGATGTGCTCCTTGTCGAAGACAAGTAATCAGGTCTAGGCCATTGCCCCTGCTGGCTAAGGGCTTATTTGATGAGCATAGATGTTGGTTGTTTGAGTCCATTTGGTCGTTCGTCTCTGCATGAAGGGACCTTCTCAGTAGTCTGATGGGGTATTGCTTGGGATCTCGCAGATGCCGCTGCTGTAATGAGCACCGGCCTACAGCTGTTCCTTTGAGTGGGCTACACGGTGATGGTTTAATGGTTTTTCACAATGCCCCGCTGATGCGGAGGTGATGGGTCCGCCCTGAAACACGTCAGTCACCATTTAACGCTCATAATTACACCATTAATCAAACTTAATGCTCTATGATTAAAATGACATTTCCCTGATTCATATCCTCTGTGCGTGCATTAGAGACGTAATAAAAAGCTTATTCAAGAACAGGTTCTGGGGAACCTTGCATTAGAGCCCACAGCACAAGGAACTGTTTGCCTTAAAAAGAAAATATTTACAGATACTATGCACTTTAGAATTTGGTAATTTAAGTTATAGAAATGTGCAAACCGGCTCTCTGTAAGTTATTGCTTGAATACATAGTTCACCCAAAAATTAACATTTTGTCATCTCATGCTGTTCCAAGCTTTAAGGTTCTCATCTACAGATTTTAAAGGGCATGAGGATGAGTATATGAAAGAAATTTCATTTTGGGAAAAACCATCTCTTTCAAAATCTAGATTGAAATCGCCTAGGGCTGCTTATTCATCTTGAGTTCTAATATAAGGACAACGATTTGGGACAATTTATTGTCATAAAGTTTAGAATGTTAACCTTGGCGAGATCTTCTGTCTTACATAACGCAATTTGTCATGCTACAACTATTTTCCGCTACAAAAGTTTCCTTAAAATTTGAATGATCATAATCATTATAACTCTATAAGAAGTGCCTCATTTTGTGCTTCTGAAGTTTAAAGTGTATAATAGTTGGTCAAGTGTAATAAAAGTGCATGCTGGATGGCTGTAATGGATGGTGAAATGAGTAATTGTAAGAGTAATTGATGCTAATTTTAACTCTTTGCCATTAGTCAGATTGTAGAATACTACTCATTAATGCCACTCTATGTCTTCTGTTCAGGTAAAGATGCTTGCTTTTAATACACCCAAAAGTAACTCCTATATGTTTGTTGATCAGTCTGGCCAGTGCCTTATAATATAAATATTTATAATATAAATTCATTTATTTTATACCTTTGATGACGTTTATAATTATTCTTAATTGTGAAAAATACGAATACATGTCCAAAAATCTTTTGGTTTGTCCTGTTCTGCATTACATTTGTAGCATAAACACATTGAAAGCAAAGACCAAGGATAATCTTGTTTTATTGCAACCTGTACCAGGGACAACACAACTAGTAATTAGAACAACACAAGAAGAGAACAGAGACAGAAAGTGTTGGACAGCCACAGCATGTTCGTATACAGGCACCATAAATAGATTATTATAGCTCTGCAACCTTGTCTCTGACTTCCTGAATAGCTGCTTTTCAACTATCTTATCAAACCTTTCTATCGTGAAAAAGGAGCTGGTTTTCTGTTATATGATAAAATGTGTGCCTGCACAAACCTCCATTAAATAACCTGATCACATTATGTCCCAAAACTTAAGAGTTTTAGGAAAACCGCACACTCAATCTTTGACTTTCCTTAATTTATGCCCATACTGAAATGTGCACTTGCCATCGATTGCTTCATATTAACTATATGCAGTTATAAGCCGTTCATAAATCACTCACTTAGATCAATATTCTCTTTAAGCACAGCACTATCACTCGATTCTCTCCGATCGTGATGAGAGAGAAGACGTCCCGTAGAGACCACGCAGCGGACAGAAGGCCTGCCCTCCTGCCTGTCAGAGAACCATATTGTCAGCATTAGCTGAAATGGCCGCTTTGGCCAGGCCAAGCATGCCGCTGATGAGTCAATTAACACAATGGCAGCGGAAGGGCAGCCGACCCTCCTGTTCATCATAGAAAGGCTGAAATCAAACCAGGAGCTAATCATCATCATTTATGAATGAAGCCAGGTGATTTTTTCTAACGCGGTCTCTCACATTCGCACGTTGGAGGTGAAAATGAATTGGCACAAGCTGGGCTGGGAAAAGAGCTGTTTACAAAGGCAAAGGGCCCGTCTGGACCCAAGGTGACGTTTGGGACGTGGGCAGCCTGTAAGAGCTGAACAGAGTGTGCTCTGTTGACTTGAGAAAACTGTGGCCTGGAGTTGCAATGCCTTGTTTTTCTGAGATATGTGTGAATAAACAGCCTCTTGTCTGTGAAGAAGCGCTTTCATTTTGTTTAAAAGGGTTTCTGTCTTGAAAAGGTTTGTGTGTTGTAGTTGTGAAAAACAACTTGATGCAGCAAGCTTCAAAGATGACAAGAAGATGCTGTTTTATGAATAGGCCAAAAGATTCCTAATGTCTTGCATCACCTTGTGGTTTTGAGACTGTAAACACATCAAATGATGATAATAATATTAAGAAGTAGAAATCAACCTGAAATAGAACTTTCATTGTTTAATTTTAGTGTTTTCATTTTCATTTATTTTTGTTAATCGTGATTAATCGCATTCAGAAGAAAAGTTTGTTTTCCATTATTTTTATTAAATGTAATGTTTAAGTATTTTTAAAAACAAAAGGAATTTTTGTTAGACATTATATAAACACAAACTTTAATTTTGGATACAATTAATGATGAGTCATCAATTTGATAGCATAATTAATTTCTTCACTCTGTTATAATATAGTGAAGATAAATTTTTTCTGTATAATAATTCATTTTACGGGCTTTGACGCAATAAAACAAATTTTTGTTTAAAGAAAGGCAATGTTGAGCAGGATATACTATTTATTGAGTTAATTCTAAACCCAATAAATCAACTTAATTGATTTGAATTCATACACAGACAAAAGTGTATGATTTCATGAGCATGAAGTTCTAGTAACAGAAACTAAAAATACATATAAATATTTGTCAAAAGTTGGTTTAAGCTCAACATACACCATGTGGTGCATCAGTAGGATTCAGTTCTTCAGCTAAAGGCCTGGGGGCAGTAGTGGTTTTCTGTAATAATACCGAAAGATACAAACCTTACTCAATGTATCAGTGCTCTCTAGCCCTGTTTGAAAGGCTTAAAACCCCAATTAAGATTAGTCGGGCTGATAGCGGAATTAACATTGTGATGTCGGAATGGGCCAAAGTGAATCTTTTACTCAGTGGTTATCAAACGCTTGTGTTATCAAACCGTCTGCTGCTCTCAGATTTAAGTGAATAAATAAATAATGGTCAACAAAATGTCACCCCTGTTATATATTAGGCCTACAGAATAGATTATAAAGTGATTGGAGATAGGAGTTTAGTTTCTAGTAGGTTGGTTCAAACTGGTCAAGTTGGGCTTCCTGGCCAAGCTTTTGCTCGGCTGTTTTTTACAGACTTTGGTTTTTCTTTATTCTTTCATTCTGTGGGACTGTGTTTTCAATACAGAAATAAGTAATGAAATAATATCGCAGATTAACTGTAGTTTCTGTGGAGGAGAATAACGACTGTGATAAGAGCTTAAGACATAATACAGCAATAAAGAGAGGCGCCATTTCGCCCAAAATGGGTTCTTTTTATAACAATGATAGTAATACCATCATTTATACTACGCAATGCCAAGCTACGTTTCAACTTCAACTTGAGGAATGGAATAGTACAAAACATCAGAGACATTATCAAATATAATCAAATTCATAAATAATATATCATGCAGTACAGTTTGTAAGAGATTACACAAATATTTCATCACAAAATACCATTATAAAAATAACATATTTTTCATCCCTACTATAAGTATAAATAATTGTGTAAAAGCTTGACGATTAAAGAAAACATCCTGTTTGTCTCCTTGTCTCAGCTGTATCTCCCCGGGGCAGTTTGTGTACTTGTGACTTCATGCAGCTGACTTTATCTGTTCCCCTGCGTTGTACACCCATATGCTTCCTATAGCTTTCCACTTACATTCTGTCATCGATGGAGTTTTGGTTCCTTGCCGCCCTCGACTCTGGCTTGCTTAGTTGGGGTCACATCATTTACAGCGATATTGTTGGCTTGATTGAAAATGAATGCACATACATTATTTAAACTGAATAGAGATGATATCACTGAATTTAATGATGAACTGCCTTTAACTATAATTTTCCATTATGGACACACTGTTTTACCAATAAATGTTTTCCAGCTGATTTGACGCAATGTATTTTGTTTAAAGCCCTATATAATAAAGATGTCTTGCCTTGACTTACAAGCTTGTTACACTGAAGATGGTATAACACTAATGCCATCTAAAGCCTAACAATTAGAGTAATTTAAACCCCACTATTAAAGAAGAGGGGTCCGAAAATATTAGCACTGGCACAGATGGATGCTGGGGTGCTGACTGGTCTGCACATGTGAACCGACTCGCTACCTGTTGCTGGTTCCTGTATTGACTTGATAGGTTTACTAATTAAAACACAGACTGGATGGGATGAGGGATATGACTTCATTTCAGCCTTGAACTGTGTGATGGATGGGAAAGAGGAGAGGGAGATGGATGTTTGCTAAAAATAAGATTTACTGTGTTTTTAAATGAAACAATTTACGCACCAAACATAAGTAACTTAAAATAAATAAAATTTACCTGTGACATTCAAATCTACAAATCTACATTTGTTAAATAAATATTTTTTCATTAGAAAAACGTTGTTAAAAAATATTTATACATTTAAAAGACTGTTAGATATTTACTTAATAGTTTTTATATTTTCTACAGAACAAACATATTTAATGTTTTTAAAATATTTTGTGAAATATACTTAGCCACATTAAACAATTTCACTGTATCTTCAAAGATCATCCCCTAATTATCAATCACTAATAATTTATATAGTATACAAATAGATACATTTTCTGTACTGATCATGTGCAATTTTACTAATCCAAAAATTTTATTTAAAATGTAATTTTAATCCTTTATGATTTATCTTACTATGAAGAACACAAACGAAAATATTTCGAAGAAAGTTGGCTACCAAGCAGCAGTGGCAACCCTTCCTAACATTCTTTAAAACTTCTTAATTTTTGTTCTGCCGAAGAAAGAAAGTCTTAAAGGTTTGAAATGAAAAGATCTTTAACATCCCTGTGCATATCCTGCTGAACTCAAAGAAGGATCGATGTTTCAGCAGCTGGTTGTGTTATCTCTCTCCCCTTCTCTCTCTCAATGATGCCACTGGCATCTCTACATCTCAGCTGACGACACTGCTGGGAATTGCTATCAAACCTCCCAGATGCCAGCGTGTTTATCATTAGCTTGAGTTAGGAAACCGAGGCTATTGTCGTGGAACTGTTTCACATGAGGAGATAGAAGAGCAGCTGCTGAAAGCACTGGCAGACGCACGGCGCTCAGACGCTCCTGTGCTGGCCACGCTCCCCTCTGGTCCATTTGAATCCCGACTCCGCAGCAGTACACAGTAGTTTTAAAAGCGTGTGTGTGTGTTTATGGGAAATATGGGCCTCCCTCAACAAATACGGGGAAGTGTTTTTGTGCTTGGCTGAGCATCCTCACATATTTGACTTCCATATTGAATTTCAATTAACCTGATGGAAAAACAATGCATAGGCAAACAATGGGGCGCGCTTAGCTACGTAAACATTTAGTCCTTGTGGAGGATCTATTATTATCACATTGTAGCGTGAGGGCATCCATATAGTTTGTTAAGAATGGTTAAAAGATATCATAACAGTGGTTGAAATATTATGGAAAGATACATATGAAGTGAAGTATGTTAAATTCACTGCAAGACCCTTTGGATAAAGTGCAAAACAAATGTGTGATTGTAATTATATGTGATGTTATCTGAGGCCTTAGGATTGCGTTGTGTGAGAAACCAAACGATTCCCACTTAATCTTTCACTTCAGTGAGCTGTGAACTGCTATGAGCGGATCTTTGAGTTTACTTGACTTAATAAGATCAACTAATTTATTAAAAAGATGAATTGTTTGTTCACGGAAGGCACATTGTTACTTTTAATTCTTCTATTCTATTTTTTAAAGAAATCGTGCACTAATGCCATGTTCACATAGATTACATTTATAAGACTTGTATTGTTTTATGTTAACGCTTGAAAGCCCAACACTTATTCACTTCTATTATGGCCCAAATTATTTTGGGCTCACACAAAAGGTCGATCAAACAGGTTTGGAAGTACAATTGTTTTTATTTTATATAGAAACCCTTCATTTAATTTGTCCCTCTAAAAGATATAAACTACCAGAGCCATGACATTTATCATTACACGGGTCATACTGAGGTCACTCAAGCAAGCACGCTACCCCCACAGTCAATATTTGTATGCTTTACCCTTAATCATAGAAAGAAATAGCACGTTTTTTTTTCAATTATATCATTCCGACCTCAAAGGTGAGATCCTGATCAGCGGTGGTTTTATTCCCGTTGGGTAATGCTGATTTGACGTCTTGGTTAGCTGGTTGTTTCTGCATTTAATACAGGTATGTGATTGAGTCAGTCAGAGAGACAGAGGAGTCACGGTTATCTCAGCCACCTGTCTCAGAACGACACTGAGGGGAGCCTCATATTAGGCCTTGGCACAGCAGCAAGCAATTATGCTGCCATAACAGGTGACTTGTAGCAGATTGCCGCTTTGATGCGCTGTGTGTGCTCATACATGCGTGTGCAAATCAGATGTTTTTGGTGTAGTGCAGGGCAGGTGCCACTGTGCATCCTGGCTGTGCTAAACAAGCGCTTACCTCATAGACAGAACTAAAAAATAATTGGTGATAGTTTTCCAAAATAAAATATTTTTTTCCATTTATTTATCATTTACTCCCCCTCTTGTCATTTCACACCTGCGTCCCACAAGACACCAAAGAAAATATTTTGAAGAAAGTTAATAACCGAGAAGCAGGGGCGCCGATTTGCTTTTATTGAATGGACACAAAACCTATGCAAGTAACATGCCGGTTAGCGACATTTATCAAAATATTTTCTTGTGCGTGTACATCCTGTTCATTTGTAGTTCAGTCACTAATTTATTCCACAAATAAAACCAAAAATATAATAAAATTTTAATCTTAACGTTGCAAATCAGGTTGAAGTGATAGTTCACACAAACATTTTAATTCTGCAAATATTTACTTTCCCCCCTGTCAATTGAACACTGTATAACTTTCTTCTGCAGAACATAAAAGCTATTTTGAAAAATATCAGTAACTGAACATCTAGCCTACCTATTGGTTTTGTGTCTGTACAGGTTTAAAAATGACAAAAGGGTGAGCAAATGATGTAAGAATTTCCCTTTCTTATTATTTCTAACCCCTAAAAGTTTAAGATTGCACTTTTAAAGACATACTTGTTATAATAACACATTTAACTGTGTGAAATCATTCTGATGTTGCAGCACACGTCCGCTTGACATACACTGTGTGAACAGGCCTACAAATTTGTCAAACAAAAAACACTATTCCATTAAACCGTATTCACATTAATACCTTCAATAAAAAGTGTCCTTGGATGTCTCTGAGCTCCTGCTGTCGGGCATTGTGGGCAAGCGAAGTCCTCGACGGGTTCCAGGCATGAACTCATCTACTGCTGCCGGCGTTGTGTATTGATCGCGGCTGTAATGGTTCTTCCTCTGCCAGGTGCTGATGGAGCTCCAGGCCAAAGCCAGCCGCAGTATAGCGCTATTACCGCTGGATCCGAGCCCGCTGACGTCCCTCTCCAGCCATACCAGCCATGTCCCAGAATGCCTCCTTCCAAATTCACCGGGTGTACTGTGCAGAATAGACACCCTTTGTTCTTAATAAGGGATTCAGTGTATTTTGTGTGTGTGTGTGTTAGTCTGCTGAGTCAATGGGAACTGTGGTTTGCCTGCACTGCTTGATCTTGCTGTCTGGTTTGGAGAAACAGTGTGTCACGTATCTGTGTAGAGCAGACGGTGTGGTTGGAACACTTGTCTGGTATTGAAAAGCTCTGTGTATTCAGGTGACTGCATTGTAAGGTTATTAGCTATCAAGGACGAGTATAAGAATCAGTCCTGAGCTATCATCTTCTCATTATTGTTTACTTTTGAATAAAAGCGACTGTCAAGGTGACTGTCTTTGCTCTGAGCAGCATATTGAATTTTCTGATGGAGTGCCAAGATCGCCCACTGCTCCTTATGCATATATTTCTTTATAGTATAAAGGTGAACTCAGCCATTTAAGAAGTGAAGGCCTAGAATCTTTCCCCGGGGTCTGGTGTATTGGTGTCTTGTCCTTTAATACAATGATTAATACTTGATTCATTTTAAGGCTCTCACATCTGCCCTTTAGGGTGCCATAACCCATGCCTACCCATACTTCTTTGCTTCCATTATCTAAAAATGTAGTGATGAAGACCATGGTTTTTCTTAACCTTAAATCTGTCATTTATAACAAGATAATGTTCCTTGACAATTTTAATCAACACGAACACAATTATTGTTTCATGTTGATAACCTAAGCTAAATCAATCCAAAAGACTTCATTAAGTCATTGGATAATATTAATAACATGTTTTATCTTTAAGTGTGTTTTTATTTTTATCTATTAAAAATTTTGTTTATTTGTCATATGCAAAGATTAGTTATTATTTATATAAAATATTAAATCAAGAACTTCTAGGAATTTTTCCATTTGTGTTTTTTCCTTCAAAAAACATCATTCTAATGCAAAATACTCACCAAACAACTACTATCCCACTGACACGGGATAAGATTTCATCAAACTCGGACTTGCTTGAAAGCAGCACTGAAAGCGGCCGTCATTCAGGTGCCATTGCTAGGGTTGGCATCTGATGTGAAGCAGCAAATAAAGCAAATTTATGGTTTGCAAAGAGAATCAAATACACTCCAATTTTAACACAGCAATGATGCATAAAATCGGTGTTATTAATACAAATAATACGGTTAGTTAGTGTGGGAAAAATGTTGCATATGGTAGAATAACACTTATTCAAAGTGTCGATAACTATTTTTTACTTGTAATAAATTTGTGATCAGTTGTAGGTCTTTGAATTGTTTAGCGTTTGTGAAACTTATTTTCAACCAGAATGTAATTTTATTTTATGCACATTCATTATTTTCTGTAAATGCATATAAACTCTTTTCACGTGAATTAGGTTTTACACATGTTAAACTGACTACTGATGTGAACTTTATGTTTTAAGTATTAATTATTATTGATACTAAAATTGCTCCAAATCTGGCCACTTGCTTGGACTGAACCGATGAGCTTGAAGAGCTCCCATTGGCTGCCAAACAGTAGGTTTCAACCATTTATGTAAACCTAGGTGGTTGACTTCCATTTCTAAACTCCATGAAGCCAAAATGCATGAAGCATGAAAAGGAACCACTTATTTCTTACAGATTAAGGGCTAGACAAGTCATCAACTCACCAATCTAGATATTCAATCTATATATAACTGGCTAAGGCACAAAAACAGCGGAAATTGCCACTTGAGATCACACGTAGACTATGTGTTGCTTGCGAGTAAATAACTTGAGAAAAAAAAAATTCTGTGTTTGTCTGATCCAACTGGCGTTCCATATAAATTGGATGAGTGAAGGAAGCGAATAAACACACAATGTTTAAGCGTCCAATGCGAAAGTAGCACGGTTTTCATGCTGATCCAATTTGGTGTAACATAACAATATTTTACTGTAAAATAGTTTTTAAGCTGGAATTTGTACATATTTTTATTGTTAACTGTGCATATATTTTTATTATTTGAATGTTGTTAGTAATACATATAAATTAACAACATTCAAATAATAAAAATATATGTACAGTTATTATTGAGCATCAAATTGATGATTATTCTTCACATTTAACATATACAGAGCACAAATCTATCTTATTTTCAGCTGTTTTTAAACTGTACTGATTATGGATTGACGCATCTCTTTTATCAATATTTATTAAGTGATTTTAAACGGTAATTTTAATTATACATTTTCAGTCAACTACTCATGCACATGTAACATTTTACATAGTCCCGCCTTCATCCAAACTATAGATTATACAAAAAAGTCTGAGGTTTCTGATTAAATATTACAAGGACATATGAGTTAAAAACATCATGTAATCATTCAAGACCAAAAAATCCCCCCAAAATCCTCCCAAAGTGAAGTGACATGTCGCCATTATGTTATACCATACTTGGAATATGTGCTTTGCATTTAACCAATCCAAGTGCACACACACAGTAAGTAAACACACATCATGAACACGCACCAGAAGCAGTGGTCAGTCATGCTATGGTGCCCGGGGAGCAGTTGGGGGGAACAGTGCCCTGCTCAAGGGGCTCAAGGGGGAGGGTGCTGGATATTAACTCTCTCCACCTACAATCCCCGCTGGTACCAAATATCAAGCCAGCGACCTTGGGATCGTGAGTCAAACACTCAACCCGACAGGCCACAACTGCCCCTCCAGTAATAAGGATACAGAATATATGCAGAATATTTCATGGAAATATTCATTCTCTTGTCTTAAACTCTTAGGCACTTTGTTTATAATGTAAATAAATACAGGTCCAAAATCCCAAAACTGCCATTTACTACAATGCTAATCAGAAAATTCTAATTCACTGAACACAGGTTCCTATGGTCTCTTGACGTGTTCCAATATTGATTTGAACCCCCTCTCCAGTTATACTTGTGCGTGTGTCCTCGCCTGCCTCTCCATACTTTCTTCCACAGCTCCAGCGCAATCAGATGTCTGTACCTTGCAATGACGTCACCTGTCTCAGAGGTGGATGACAGAGTGGATCCAGGTTCGGTACGAGCCCCAGGGGCTTCACGTTAATATCGTGAGTCCCTCTGAATAATGACTTTGGGCACACAGGGTTGACGGAGAGGAATTAGAACATTTGCTAGCTCTGGTTATATAGGACTGGGACCGCAGACTGCTACAAGGAGGGTTAATTACAAGCACATAGATAAAAGCTAATAAATCCTGCTACATAATGGTAGGAGCAGGGGACCAATCCCAGGCCTCATTCATCTCCTGCCATTTAAAGAGTCTTAGCTCAATGCTGTTACTTGCTACAATGAGAGCGAGAGACGATATAGCGGCTTTATGAGTTTAAAGACCGCTTTGAAATAAAGGGGCAGTGCGCACATATTCAAGGGCACTTTCTGTCAATCTGCAACAGCTTGTAATGAAGTAACCTTTAGTCGAACCCATGACCAAAACTTGCATCAGCTTTGCTCAATGAATCAAGTGTTGTCTAGTAAATCCTTCAGTGGCTGAATTAAGGGCCATAAGTTGTGAAGGATCCACAGTGAGCGAATTGATGGATGCGTGCTTACCAGATGAGCACCGCAGCGGTTCAATAAAAATCTAGTGTCATTACGGGCAAGATTACTGGGAGGTGCAGTTCGCTTTTGGGTTATGAAGTATGGTTCTGGGCTCTTGGCCACTTGACTTTGCTATAAACACGGGCAGTGCTGACTGGTTCTGTGAGATCACACCACGGGCGAGAGTATACTTAAAGCCTCTTAAAGGGAGAGTTTCCCCCAAAAATGTGAATCTGTCATGATTTACTCAATCTTTTTCTTCACAGAGAAAGAAGAAGAAAAATACTTGTAACAAAACAGTTCTTGGACCTCATTCACAACAGAAAGAAAAACCAGATGGATACATTTCTGAAGATGATGCGAGTTGTGCTTGCCGTGGCAAAACTCGGAACTGGGCGGTTAGAGAGATGATTTCCCAAGCCACGACTGAAACGAACCAACCCCTGTGTCTCTATGACAATCTGATGCAGAGATGTTGGTCTCACTAAAGGGTTGCTAAGCTAATGTGTTTGGTTGCTATGGGCTTGCCTTAAGAGATTTACATGAATAATATTTGAAGTCAATAGTAAAACAAACCTTCGATACTCTAGGATATTCTGAAAGAGAGATAAAGGTGTTGTTAAACAGTTGCTAAGTTGTTGTGTTCTGCTGCTATGGGCATGGCTTCATGGCTTTATGAGGATTATGGGATAGTGATTGGTTGCCCGATTAAAATGAGCCCACCCACAAGCAAATATATCCATTATGTCCTTTTATAATTGAAGTCGATGGGATTGGTTGCTATGTTGCTATAGATGCTTGTTAAGGGTTTGGATTAATCGCTCAAGAAGATTTTGGGATAGTGATTGATTCCCTTAGAAAAATGAGCCCACCCCCTAGTCTCTATTACACAGTAGTGTGAATATATCGCCCATGGGAATAACAGCAGGAAATAATTTTATAATAGCAGTCTATGGTGAATTTTGGTTGGCCCTTCACCTCAAGGTTACTTCTTACACCCCATTTTGAGATGTTTTCAAGAGAGGCTTCCAGCCTCCCCAGTTGTGGTACACCACATATCTATGAAAGCCTCATCCGGAGCTATGAACCGTTAAATTTGGGCTCAATGTTAAGTCTATGGGGTAATTTTTTGCCCACTGTCAAACACCGTAACCTAATGGCTTCTAAAAATCATAGCACACATCTCCAACTCTCTTTTAAAATCCCTTTTTTTGGTCAAACGAGCAAAAAATTATAACGTAATTTTTCTTTCCATGGTACTCAATAGGGTAAGAACTGTTTGGTTGAAAGATATTAATAATGTACAACATTATATTATGTTTTGTATACCTCCTAAACGGTAAAAAAAGAATGTTAGAGTATATTCTGGGGACAGAAAAGTTTTAACTTTTGCAGTTTTAACTTTAAGGAATGTGAAATTTCAGCTTACATTTCTGGTCTGCTTCGTTCACTTATAAATTGAAATGAATGAAACGAAAAGTCTACAGTGAATTCTGGATCACGCATTCGAAGAACACAGTTGTTGGAACGGTGAAGATATTTTAGCTCCCACAGCAAGACAAAATCACAAAAAGAGAGCTCTTGAATCTTTGTTCTTTAGTATAGATGAAAAGCTAATGAAGACGTTCTTGCTTCTCAGACTTTTTTCCTGACTCTACTTAAATATCTTAAATTGTGCTGAGATTTTCTCAGCAATAAGAAAATCAGTAATAATAATATCAGATTGCAATAATAAGTCAGATTGTATAATGAATTTAAAAGGTTCCAATCAAAATCAATATTTTGCTAAATATCTGAATTATTTGTTTTTGAAAACAATAAACACAAAGTTGAACCAAACAAAGTTTGGAATCCAAACTGTGAAAGATATTAAATATTAATATTAAAAGACAGATCACCTAAAAATGTGCAGTCACATGCAGCAACCCCTTGTCAATTGAAAACTTTAGGACTTTCTTTGTTCCGTATAAGATCGAAAATATTTACTTATTAATTTTTGGCCATACAATAGAAGAGAATGGATTGAACTACTGTTTGTTGCCAACATCACTGTAATGTCTGACTACACTAAAGAAAAGATGCTTTTAAGGTTGTTCACAGCAATTCCGTAAAAAACATTTTTGCTTCCTTCAAAATGCAACATTCTCATTTCTTCCATACTTTTAAAGAACATTTCTGAATTGCAAAGAACCTTTTGAAAAATGTTCTTTCTAAAACTATTAAACGAAAAACGGTTCTTCTATGGCATCAAAAACACTTTTGTTAAGAGTGTATCGTGAAATGTCATTTTCCATCTTACTCGAAAGGATCTCATGCCATAAAATGGGGCACCATGCACTTTACAAGTATTTACACAAGAAACCAATATGTGGAAAATACATTTTACTGCTTTTGGAGATGTTTGGCCAAAGGCTTTGCGACTCCATAGGGAGATGCTGCAAAACTTTGGGGGAGGAACAACAGAGCATTTTCTGTTTTTCTACAGCAATGAACACTTCCTTTCATTTTGAAAGTTGTAGTTAACCTTGCACTTAAAAAACAGCACACAATGTAAAGACGTGTTGTCGACTGACGTAAAGGTGAGATAAGGTTGCGTTACCTCACAGAACAAGCTGCTGTTTCTGGAACATATCTTTGCTGTTTCCCTGGCAGCCTAATGCTTGTCTTTAAGTTGACAGCGGGCCATGCGATAAACACCCGCTCTCAATGTGGCCCAGCTTGACCGGTGGGGCGAAGCATCATAGTACGTTGTTTATTATGCCCTTATTTGTGCCCTTATAATGCTCTAATTGATGCTGCTGTGCGATGCCACATTACCATTGTTGATACATTTTTAAATAAGCAGCTCACCCCCTCTGTATCCCTTTATCTGAGCTGGGTTTGTGTGTGCCATCCGAACCCTTTTTTCCGACAGGCAATCTGCTTTGGGATTTGAGTTTGTGCATGGCTGGTCAACCTTATTTGTATTGTTTGTCACGAAGACACTGTTGTTCTAAGGCTCTGCTGGGAGTTTGCTCAGTTTCTCATCTTCTCCATGCCTCTATTCGCACACTTCCACAGCACGCTGCCAGAACCAAGACCCACTGCTTCTCTGATGATACTGCTAGTTATTGTGGAAGAACACATCCTGCACCTTGCAACGGTAATCCAGACCCTGAAATGACACCAAGACGTAGCCAAGCTGATGGTGGAGTGCTCTCTGTCAAGCCGGATAAAAGCTTCTTTGGATTTTTGGTTGGGAAAGCCTCATTGTCTTTGCTTTAAGTGTTGACTGGGATTACGGGTTGCCCAGACTTCCTCTTGGCTTTTGAATGGAGTGCAATTCTAGACCACTGTTTCGGTCCTAACGCCAAACATGTTCAGGCTTGCTTTAGAAGAGATTAAACCTAAACCCTGTTCTCCATAACAGCCTCTCATTTAGAGCCGGCCCATACGCCTGGATTGTGGATCTCACTCTGAACTTCACTTCAAAGTCACTTGGGTGATCAGAGACGTGAGTTCTTCAAAGCTACACAATGTCTATGTAACGATGTCTTTATTAAAAGATCAACTTTTCAATCACTGCTTATCTCAAGAAAGAGGCCTTTGTTACTCCATCAGCGTGTTAAGACTTGGGTGAACCCGAGTCACCTGAAAAGCAGTGTGTATCAGGGCAAGTAAATTTAGCAAGCGGTCCTCGCGCACAGAGATGTGCAGGGTAAAGTGATGTCTACTCCCTTGTTTGTCATTTTAACATGGCCAGCTAAAAGCGATGGGCCTTCTGTTGGAATAGCCCCAAGAGAACTGGTGCATTAGTGTGCTGTGTTACAGATGCTCCGACCTAAACCTAATGGAGGTTTGGGATTGTAGCGGCAAAGACTGAGACAGGGCGTCTAGAGACGTGTCTGGCTTAACGCACATCAGTGCTCGGAGAGGGAGACAAGAGCTGCAGTCGAGTGATGTCGGGGACACGACGGCGATCTGTTGTGCTAAGCGCATGTGTTTTCTGCTTCCACTGGCATTTTTAGGAGGACAGAGACTAACGGTCTTGTGGAGACAGGATTCTGGGAAGTACAGAGGCTTTTGGAGAAAAATCAATTCGGTAAACTTTAGACAAAGTGAAATAGCTTATATGAACACCTGAGGGATGCAGCAACATAATTATAAAGATTAATGGGGAAGTTGACCCAAAAACAACAATTACGTCAAAATATATAACATTTGTAATATATAGATGTATTTGTGATAGTTTTGTGTCCATATAATGGAAGTCAATAGGGGCTATGTTGTTTTGTTACCAACATTCTTTAAATATCTTATTTTGTGTTCCAGAGAAAAAGAAAGTCACACTGGGTTGAAATGACATGAGGATGAAGAATTATGACAGAATTTTCATTTTAAGGTAAACAATCCTTTGAAGACACAGTCACCCATATTCAGTCAGTTGCCCTAGATCTGTGAAGTGTATTGCAGATGACTAAAATTTCCTTTTTTAATAAAATAATATAAATAATCAACACATAATTACAATGAACTATGCAACCAATGTTTTCTGTTGTCATTCCATAATATGCAGAATAAATGTCATGTTAAACATCCTAACTGCAGTCAATTGTTGTTAGCTAACCATTATCCAACTATGGGCTGGGTTATATTTTAGCAATTTTTTTAAACCAAACCTAATTACATAATCAGATAGTATGCTCAAAAGGCCAGATGCACTTCTGATTCAAGACATTCATCAGACATATCAAGCCATGTAAATAATTTGTTGAATCATTTGTTTACACGAATGTTAATGATTAAATTTATAGTTATGTGTTTCAGTAAAATGATGTTTTTGGTTTGATTCTGTAAATTCCTAAAAATAATTTTACCTTTCTGCATTAATATGCAGAATATAACAAAAGTGTAGAAATGAGTCAAAATAACAGAAAAGATGTTCTGTATCTTTCAAATAAAATCCTATATAATTAAAAGTTTATTTTTACCTTACTTTACCTTTAAGCAATAAAACAGTTGCTTATCTTTATGTATTTAGAAAAAGTTACAAATGTCTTGTTTTATGTGTCATACTGTCAGGTTTTCATATGAGACTTGATTCTGTTGCAATCCAACCGACACTGGACAGGAATGACCACAAAATATCTAGAATGATTTCTTAATTTTTCAATAGTTGTATATTTGTTTAACGTCTTGCTTTGATTATGAATTTTTTGTAATTTGTAATTTGCTAAAATGCCTGTATAGTACAAACACTTTAAATGGGTAGTTCTTCTGGAACATCTGAATTGGTCTATAGTAATACATAAAAGCATCCACACTGCTTTTTTAAAACAGGACAGGGACTGTCTTTTAAAATCTACCATCAAAGCTGTAAATATCTAATGTGGGTGGTAACAATTAAGTACCCATATCAGTAGCCATTTAGTTTTGCATGATTACATCAGCATACAATGTCAAAGTAGTAAGAGCCAGATGCTGTTGCGAAGGGCCAGCTGTGTTTCCATGCTGCAGGTGACACAGGTGTGTGCCTCGTACCTGCTAATTAGACCGTCTTATTTCAGTAAGTTTATGGATGCAGCACAAGATCGATGGGCTAAAAGTGACACTATCATCCTGGAAAGAGGGATGCAGGGAGTCCCAAGATCAGGCCCTGGAACCACACACCAACAACCTCCCTCCTGGCATCCTCCCTCCCATCCATGATTCTCATCTCCAGTGTTGTTTTGGGGAGCTTTGTAATGGTTGCATGCTGTAATACTAAGAGTATTGCAGTCTAATATTCAAGCAAAATTTCTGATGAAGAGAAATTAGATGACAAAGGAGTTCTTGATTTATTTAAAAATTCAGTATGAAGAAAAACAAAACCAAAACAATGTTAATAGACAAGGCATTTACAACAGCAGTTTTTTGGTGGAGAAATCAAAGACACAGAGATGACACGTTTGATGTTTACAGACAGGACATTAGAAATCCTTAAGACAGGACAACACCTAAGGCACAGAGGTCCCCTTCAACTGGAGGGCTCAAGGGGTTTAAATAAATTGTGCAACAGTTGCTCAACAAAACATTCCAGCACAGAGAATGGCGACCTGGCACAAGATTCTCTGAAAGGCAAAAATGTTCAAGAGCTAAAACCAGACACTCGTCCCAGCACAGCCCTTCACAGACCCTTCGCATTTTCACACGAGAACGTCCACAGTGTCACTCAACACCACATCAACACTCAATTGGACACCTTTTAAAACGTACAATTATTTACAATACTTTGAGAACATCTGTCCGTTACAAAATACTTTACATTGTCATTCCTACCAAAATAATTATAGTACATTAGAGATGTTTGACTGTTGATGTAATAAATAGCTTTCGAATGTGAAGAGTCATGTGAAAGAAGGAGGTATGATCCTTTAATTGTGAGGGTAGATCCACCCTCTGGAGTGCCTTTCTTAAGGGTGAAGCATGTCGTTTTTGGACTACTACAAAAAGTTTTCACACACTTCACTCCCATCGTTATGGGACGTTAACATACGAATGGCTTACTTATAGCTGTCTCTGCATATCAAACTGGGAGAACATTGATAAAACAACACCCAGCGCCTTTAAGATTAGTTAAATACAGTTACATTTCAAATATCCAAATACTGACCCTCACTCATCAACAAGCCACATCTCGAGTCTGAAATCAGTAAGACATAACGATATATAAATTCTCTCTTTTTTAGGAATATCAAATCATTACAGACATGTACAGTACAGATGTAACGCCACGTAGACAAGCATTAGAAAATTGGAACTCATTCCCGTTTCTCACCCGCTGGGAATGTATGGATGAAACAAACGTGTTGTTGAAAATTTGAGGTCACAGTCTCCTTCGGATCACATGGCGACATCACTCTCCAAGGACCAGATAACATCTGATTGCATACAAAGTAATGACAAGGCCAGGCTTACAGTCCCCGAGGAGATGTGTTTCTTTAATGATAGAGTGCAACAAATACACCAGTCCAGTCGTACGATTTGTATGTAAAAACATAAAATCGGTTTGCAAAAAACGGAGAAATGTTGGTCCAATGCAAACTTCAGAGTCCAGCAAGCGTGCAATCTTCAGCGCTAAAAATATATCCCAACGGCAAGCCTATCATTATTTTGGATGCGAGTAATCCAGACAGCCCAATCTGGAAAATGTGACTGGTGTACGTGCAATGGAGAGCCTCTTTCAGGCAACTTTTGGAAGCAATTCCAGTGACATTGTGTGGATGCTACCAACCGGTCCGGCTGAGGTCCTTTATTCACAAAGATTAAAGCAACACATGGCAAAAATACCAAGCATTGGCTTATATAAAAACACCAGAATGAAGAGATTGCAAGCAGCTTTACTCAAATCTCAGTATCTCAGGTGTTTTAACCAGTTAGTTTCCCAGTGTGCACAGTGTTTATGACACGGACAGATGGATCTCAGGTGGTGGGGTTGAACGGGTCATTTCTAGTACCGCATGTTTGTAGATGTATGGTTGGGATAATAGCCTTTGTAAATAAAGGCAACTTGTTTACAAAAGGTATTGAATGAGCTGCAAAAAACAGCATATAGACATTAGTCATTGACTAAAAAAATATCTATTTTCATTTATATAAACACATGAATAAATAGCCATAGAACGCCCCTCAGCTACTCATTTCCTCTGTTTCAGCAAAAAGAAAAACAAAACAATAAGAAAGTGGAGGAATTACTTTTTCCTCGGTGTGCCAGCACAGCTGGAACCTTCCACTTTAAGTTTGGCCATCCTGAAGGGAACAGCACAGAGACAGAAGTCAGAGCGCCAGCACAGCTCACATGGGAGAACGTCAGCAGTCTGCCACTTCACAGAAAGCACATGCTACTCAAGACTTCCTCTCTAAATTCAACAACTATGACAATGTTGCCAAAAAATCTTCTTGTTAAAAGCTCAAAATTCTAAGTATTTTTCAACCAATAACTTATTTTTAAAAAGTTTCTGTTTTCTGTTTTAAAAAACTTTTGTCTATTTGTCAGAATTCAGTCTAATCAGAACAGAGTTTGGAACAAGATGTGCTTCTCTTAAAATAATATACATTGGCCCCCGAAACATTTGGCGACTTTTGTATAATAAGGTCACATTTAAAAATGCTAATCAAAACAAGCTAGAGTATTGTTTTAACCAGGATTTTTGGGTGGTTATATTTAGTTCCCCTCACATTAAAGTTAATCATTGTACTACACTAAAGTGTCCGAATACTTGTACCTTCTTTAAAATAAATGTAAAAATACAACAATTTTAAGTGTGACCTTAATTATTTTGGGGGGTGATTTGACAGTCAAAAATAAGAATTTTATTTAAATATAAGTTGAAAAAAACTGATCCTTTAAATAAAAGTGTTTGTTTTTAAATATCGAGGCTTACCATCCAAGCATCCCTTTTGGTCTAACAACCAGTGTTCAAGTCCATTCTGTGCTTAATATTCTATTCCAGCATCCAGTTAACAAGAGTCAATCACAGTAATCAAAATAAATAAAGTAAAAAGATGACTGACAGCACTCATATCACTTGAGAGTTAGAGATAACCAGCAGGCATGCCTTTAAAATCTTTCAAATACACTTCCAAGCATCCATTTTCATGTGCATTTAACATTTGAAAGGTGTACAAGATGTCATTCTGCTCACGTTCATACGAGCACAGGAAAATAAATAAAAAATGAATTAAAAGGGCAGTCCTCAGGGCAGCAAACGCTGCTACCTGATTCGCCCGTTGGCTCTGGGTGGACCCGATTGAGATTTTGGGTCCGGGCTGAGAGAGCTCCATGCCGTTCCCCTGCACGTTTGCATAACGGGGCATCCGCTGGGAGCTATTGCACACACATCCACAGCTGACCACACTTCACCCACCAGACCGTCCACCCAGCGCTCCAGCTCAGGCCCCGTGAGACCAGCGTTGAGCTCCGCTGCCTCCACCTGGCCCAGATGGACTGGGATGTTCAGGATGGGGTTGAGACCATGGAAACTCTGCTCCATGTAGCTGTTCTTGGCCGGCCCGTTGTGCAGTCTCAAAACATCCTCTGTGAGACCAAAACAAAAGGAAAGTTGTTTTCGTAAAGATGCAAGACAAGCAAATTGTATTATTACTGTATTCACAGAAATGCCTCGCATTAAAAAGAAAAATATAAAATGGTATAAAACAGTCACACTAATTTCATTTATGGAGAAAAAGATGACTCAGGCACTCTCTAGACAGCAGAAAGTTTATATTGTATCATCACATTTATGGCTTAGTATTTATAGTCTTCAGGGAATGGTTTCAGCTTGTTTGTTTTTAGGTCTTCTCTTTTTGAGAAAATAATAAATGTACAACTAGGATTTCACAAAACTGTAAAATCGTCATGAAATAGTTAATGTTGTTCTTAATACTGGGCAATTTAAGTACTTGGAAAGAAAAATGTGATCACTTTATTGTCGGCATTTTACTGAGAATCAGAAAGCAAATGAGAGCTCCACTATAAATGAGATCCCAAGAATTTCTTAAACTATGCTCAGATATGCTCGAACACTAAACAATTTCATGAAAAATGTGCAAGCTCAAATGGTTTTGACTAAACATTTGTGAGGGTCTGTGGGAGCCATAATAAAAATAAATACTTGTTTTCTCAATGTCATACATCATAAAAGTTTTAAACTCAAAATAATTTTGCACATTTTTAGAAAAATAAATGAATAGCACTTTTTTATAAACGGGATATGAATACATGTAACTACAAATGATGAGTTTCTTTGCTGAGACAGATTTGAGAAAAAATTTGCCCGATCACATTTGTATTGTTTTATTAATATAATTTGGAATTAAAATTTATATTATGATTTTTGAAAAAAGATCTGCTCTTGCATAAATTCGAAGTAAATTAAGTAAATGGTTATATAAATTTATTGTAAAAATTGTTGGAATAACAAACATATGAACACAATAGCTGTGTTTCCACCTACCATTTTTTATGCGCATTTTGGAAAAACGCTTAAAAAACCCTAGTTAGAATCGCCAAGATACGCATAATTTATAGTAAAGAACTATAAACTACTTTAGTAAGTAATAATACTATAGTACTATAGTTATAACCTACGCATTGACCAAATACATCCCTGCATGCTCATCAAAAAAGTCATGTGGTGGGGTGGCATTAATGGACAAAACAATGGAACGATTTCATTGCACAACATCTGAAATGCTATTTTGGTCATTTCAAAATTCCTTAACCAAAGTCAGTCATCAAAGTGGTTATCTCCCAGAACTGTCTTGGCCGGCTGTGTTCCCAGAGACCAGTCTCCAAAAGATGCAAGATGTCTATAGTAATTTTGTCTACCTATTCAAAGACCCAAAAAAGGCATTATCCTAATGCAACAACTTCCATTTTCTTTTAATATTTTGCAACAGTTAATCCTGAAGAGTCAATTTTGTTCTCTTGGATTTTTTGGATGGAAACAGTGCTTTATTGCAAAGATTTTATGCGACCATCCAGTTTTGAGCATAAATTTAACTGGGTTTTTGGATGGAAACATGGCTAATTACATAACTCAGAAACACCTTAAACAAAGCTGAAAACCAACTGGGAACAACAAAGACTCATCATTTATAGAGCTACATATAAATACTAAAATGTTCTTCTGGTAAAACGATAACATCACATCACTGGCCTTCATCATTTCACCTACACCAGATGACTTAACACAACTAATCTGACCGTGATGACGACATGTTGGCTTTGAAGGAAAACCAGTGAATTCCTTAAGCTTCTCAGGCTTCCTCTCCGACTGCTTTCTAAAGGCTGACATTTCCTCTCTTACCCGGCTCGCCCACCTCTCCTCACCAAATCCCTCTCCTCCCCTCCAGATATTTCCAAATAATGGCGTGGGCAACCCACCAAAACGCGTGGACTGGTGAGCAGCATGCTTACAGCGAGTCTCCCGACCTGGGCCACATAAACACACTCCATAAACTTTTATTAGCTCTAGGTTCAGAGGCAACGCAAGCGGAGGACTCGGTGCCTGCTGTAGGCATTAATCATATCGCAGTCCGGTAAATCACATGTTTTTATTGCCGCCCACAAATGCATGCATCTAGACGCAATCACAGCCTCTCCCTCATTAAGAACAGTTTAGGGTGTAGGGGACGGATGCTTCCAAGATTCCACACTGCGCTTGCAGTAAAGCCTTGGCTAAAAGTTCAGAGATAGCAATGGCTGCCTCTTCGTCCTCGCAAAATATTCATTGTGAGTTTATAGCAATGAAAGGTGACCTGGCCTGGTGTATTACTCATCTGTGACTGTGAGCTGGGACTATATATAGGTGGTGGAGCAGCCGGGCGCAGGACTCAACGTGAAGGGAGAAAGTGCCTTTGAAAGGTGGGGGAGGTGGGCGACCTGAAAGGTTGAAGCAGTTTAGTACACAATGCAGCACCGTGTCAGACGATGCTCTGCAAACAGAACATCCAAACACAAGAGCATTAGTCACTGTATCTGGAGGAAGAAGAGTTTCTTGCTTTGTTTTAGATGTATGAGCTGTCTTTTCTCAAGTGATGTACCGAGCTAAGACGGGCTGTGCGGATCGCATAAATTTCCCTTTTTTTAGCCGCAGGACATGTCGGGAGAAGACTGTGGTTTTGGTCATGGAAGAGATTTATATTTGAGCAGTGAATTTAAAGAGTGCATTGCACATGTTAAATAGGGACTTATTCACTTTGTGTGGGTAAGGTAATTGTTTTTAGTCAAATTTTCAGAAAAGGCTCAATTGTCATTTAATCCACAATTAATTTTTTAATTCGTTCATCAAAATGAAAATTGTGTCATCATTTACTTACCCTGTTTTCATTTAAAACCTGTTTGACCTACTTTCCTCCACAGAACACAAAGAAAGATATTTAAAAAATGTTGTGAACTTGCACACTTTCTTTTGCATTAGATTTGTTTTATTGTAGTTAATAGGTGCCACTGCGGTTTGATGACCAACATTCTTCAAAATATCTTAGTTTGTGTTCTGTTAAAGAAAGAACGTCATACATATTTGAGATTTGTCATTTTGGATGAACTATCTCTCTAAGCTTTTATTTTACATTTATTATGAACAGGTTTAACTTTCACCTTGGCGTATTGGTAGGTGTTTGTGGTGAGTAAGAGGGGTGATCAGGAAGCGTGTTTCTGCCACGGGACTCCAATGGTGAAGCACACGTACGGTCCACATGCCTGGCCGCAGGGGCAGATTCAATGGAGGTCTGTAGTGGGTGAACTCGGCACTGGAGTCAATAAGGATGTCGTATGTAGCAGCAATGACGTTGGTGGGGTCAATCCAGACCACGGTGACGGTGACATTTGACCCTTTACCCCACTTCTGCATTCCCACAGGCTCGTCCATGGGTCCCATGAGATTCCCGAAGTTCCGGAATATCCTTTCTTTGGCATCCCAGTCTGTTCCGATCTGTCCAGACAAAACAGAATGAAGAAGGATGTTATAGAGGGGTGAGATCATATCATATCATTAACACACCCTTGTTATTTTAACTGTGAATTACTTTTGTACAAAAAGGCATTAGGAAAATATTGGTAGCTTATCACTGACTTACACTGTATACACACAAAACCACAGTCAATTCTTAAAATATCTTCTTTGGTGTTTAACAGAAGAAAGAGTCATACAGGTTTTAAACAAATCGAGGGCCAACAAATGACAAACGATGTTTTATAAGGCTGTGCACACTGCATTATATTTGCTGTTTGTTTCCTGCTTAATGGTACAATATGACCTTGGATAAAATCCTAGACAGACTATATGACTTCAAATGTCTTTTATGCCAGACTGTGTGATATACATCTTAGGACTTTGGTCATGGTGGACAGCAGTGACTTGCCGATCAATCTTATCACGTTCTGAATTACTCATTTGCATGCGAAGCTGACATGGGACCACGCCACCACAAGCAAGCCCTTTGCACTAATATTTGAAGTTTGGAGCCTGTTACTTCACATAGACTAGATAGTTTAGACATTTTGTAAATTAAAGCAATTATTCAGAAAAGAAAGCAAATTTTGTCACCATTCACTACTCTTCTTGCCACTTCAAACCGTTATGACTTTTGTTCTTTTGCAGAAACGAAAGAAAATATTTTTAAAAATGTTGGTTACTTAGACCCATTGACTTGTATTGGTTTGGGTGCATACAATAGAAGTGAATAGGTGCCACAGCTGTTCAATTTCCTTTAAAATAAGTTGTGTTATGTTCTGTAAAAGTCATACAGTGTCATACAAATTGCAACAAGCTATAAAAAAGGCTGGAGATTTTGCACTGCATACAATGCTCCCACTAAAGGCACAAATTTGAAAAAAACTTCAGATCCAATTGCAAACCAACCTGTAGAAATAAACATGTGGCATTGTTCTGGACTGTCAGTATAAACCGAGGTGTGCGTAATGGCATCAAGTGATGAGCAGTGCCTGGTGGCTACTCACAGAAACTATCACATTTCCTACCAAGGACATGTGACAAATAACAGGAGTCTCTTTACGGCTGACCTGTCCCATATCCCTACAGGGCTATGCTCGCATTTTGAGAAAACACAGCAAATCAATTTGATTGTCCTGTTTGAGAGTTGCATGAGACCCAGCTGGGGTTGGTCGAGGCACGTTATAGTCCTGCTGTCTGCCCACAGGTGTCCCCCAAGGACGATTGTTTGGTGCTTCTTATCTTTACAGAAAGAATGCAAAGTCTAAAATTAACTTGTACGTTTTTGAAACAAATCTTTAAGCTTAATTTAAGCTTTAAAGCTTCATTTATTTAATAAACAGAATCTAATGACACTTTTTGCTGTCCGATTTAATCATGCACCATGCTTACACTGCCAAAAACATGTTTTACATTTAATTTAAACCATGTTACAGTTCTTGAACATATACTGAAAACTGATGTTCTTGTTAAGTGGCTATTCCTATAAAACCTGATCAAAGTCATCTACCTTCATATAACTTGTGTCTAAACCGAACACGTACCCTTGGTTCTCTACAGATAAACCGAGGGCAGTTCACCGTGAAGTCATTATTTTATCCCCCATACTCGTGGCAGACAAATCACTGATTACGCCAAAGGGCAAGATGACAGGTATGGCGCTGGCTGACAGCTAAATCAATGAAGAACGTCTGAATTATTGGTTGTTTAACGGAGTATGTCAAGCACAATGTGCAGTGGTGTAAGATTTCCAATAATATTCTGAAGTCAATTTTCTTAGCATTGCATACTTTCTGAAGGGATTGCGGGAAGGATTTTGCCCCTTTATACAGATGAGACATATTAACAGCAATGGTACAGAGCAAAGCCAGCATCATCGTCAAGATATCTTATAATGAAATTCAATAGCTCATATGTGCTCATAAAAAAAATGCTGAAATGACAACTCAGAAAACAAAAATATATCTTGAATTTGAATCACATTTTCTTATTATTTTTTGATCAGAGAGAAAACGTAACATGGATTTAATTATTAAATATAGTTAAGATACTCTGAAATAAACAAATTTGAAACGGGTACAGAATGCTAGGGAATAACACCACCTTACCTCTGCAAACTGTAGTCGGTTAAAGGTATTGGGTGGATTTGTGAACTTGAAGAACTGTTTGGGCATGACCCATGTCTCCAGAGTTTCTAATTTGCTGGTTGCCAGATTGGTGGCATGATGCCTTATCAAATATCCCTGAAACTCATCAGACAGGAAGTAGATGTGGACAGACACTGGATTTCCCATTGCGAAAAACCTAGAGAAATGAATCGCTCATATTAGTCCTTGCAGAAAAAAAACAGTCGCAATATAAAAAGTTACAATTCATACAGGACAATAAAAGAAGTTATGTTGAAAAGTATCTAAGATTTCTACAATTGTTGTAATTATTTAAAAATGAAAAATACAAATGAAAAATATAAAAAAATCATGTTTGAATATTTTTGTGCCTTCTGTTTAAATTCACTAAAAATTATATTTTGTTTAGCAGCATGTCAGTCAAGTGAATAAAGTATGGCCTTCCAATTTTTCAGAAAAAAATATTTTAGTTTTTTATATAGATTTTTGGTACTTCCACCAACCTAATTCCCCCACCAAACATTTGAGAGTATCCTTTGGAGCTTGTAAACAGCAGAAATCCTTTACAACACAACTCCTCAAACTCTCTCTGAACAACAAAGCTCTCCTTAAGTTTTAGATTTTCTGTAGATGTGGGGTTGTGTGGAGGTGAGAGAAGCGTCGGGCTGTGAGACGTGGAGACAGACACACAGAAGGGCTAGCAGCAGGAGCTGATGGAGACGCGAGCGACCGTGCGGAGCAGATGCCTGCTCTCGCTGCGATCCCCACACCGAGCTCGCTCGCCGCTCTCATCAGTATTCCAGGACAGACTGAAGGTGCTTCATTCTAGCACTGCTTGCCTGACAAGCAGAACAGCAAATATTTACACCAGTGCGGTAGCATACTCCCGGCCCTGTCGCTGCGGGAGGTGGGCGGCACGTGGGGACTAACAGAGCTTCTATTCAGCCGCCCAACCTCAGCCTCTCACCGTTGATGTCAGAGGGGCCTGCGTGAATCAGAAAGCTGCCACGCTCCCAGACCCCAATCCCCCACAGGCGAGCAACAACGGCTTCTTGTGCCTGACCAGTGTCCCCCAAAGGGTCCCGGTACTGTGCCTTACTTGTCTGCAGGCTCCAGCGCTCTGGTTCAATAGAGACAGCAGTGACAATTATTGCACTGATAAACATGTCAACAGTCGCCAGACTGACAAAATCGTCCTCTTTCTCTTCTCTCTAGCTCACTTATGACTGATGTTTGGGCAGCTGAGGTGTCTCAGATCAGCAGTGTGAGATCAAACACAGTCTTTTATTGGCTTTTCATTCAGATAATGTATGTTGATCTTAAATAAGTGTAAACTACTTAAACACTGGGAATATCCAGAATGCCAATACTCATAATGTAACAAACAAAACATAATTATGTTGACTTGGCAACGTTGATGTTAAAACTTGGATTCCTTGGATTTAACACCACATAAAGCTTTAAAGCTAAGTCCAGCAAACTTGTCTGTCTGTCTGTCTGTCTATCTATCAGTCTATACAACTACCCACCTTAACATCTATGTGTCTATTTATCTATGCATCTATCAATCTATGCAACAATCAATCTATGTATTGATCAGTATATGTATATGCCCTATTTTGTTTAGTTTCATTATTACGTTAAGTTAGAGAAATTATATAATATTTTTTATTATACGTATTATTGCTGGCTGTGCTGGAGTGCGTATATTTCAATAAATAAGAACGTTTAAACAGTTTCAGCCATTAAAATAATTTATTTCACCTTCTTATAGGAAAATCAGATTTTTTTTACTTTATAACCTTAATTTAGAAAAATTTGTTTGAAGTACTTTTTGTATGTGATTTAGGGACAGAATGTGGCATTATTACAAACTGTGTTGAAATTAGACCAAAATGTATAATGTCTAAAGTGTTACAGTAATCCAAAGGGTTTGTTAAATTTATTTAGTTTAGTATGTACCTTCAATAATGAAGAAAACGACAAAATGTCAATAAATGAGAACATACAAAATGTTGCAACTGTTGCTATTCAAATGAATATGTTCGGCCTTAATGAGAAATTCGGAATATGTTACATTAAGCCATGGCCTTTAATAAACTCTTTTTGAAACAAACAACATCTATGTTTTTAATATAATATAAAATAATCAGTAGTCATGCAGTTCCCCAGTAAGTGCATCTACCAATACACCTTCCTTAGTATCTATACATCTATAAATCTATGCATTTATCCATACATTTATGGTGTATGCATCTATGACATATCTATCCAATTATGCATGTACCAGTCTATCCAGCTCTGCCAAAATGAAAATATTGATGACTCTGTCTGGATGTTTACTGGAATGTCAAATATTTATTATCTGAAATTTCTGCCCCCAGCACCCCCAGAACTAAAAGTACTACAGTACTGACCTGCAGCTGGAGTCACTGGGGTCTCCCTGTAATGAGCTGGCAGTTCGTGCCAGGCCCAATCGGGCGAAGGCATGATAGTGCGTGAGCTGCGTATCTGAAAGGCTGTGAATACCATCAGCTTCTTCAAAAACATTTTCCCAGTAAGCTTTGAGACCCGGTGTGCCCGGGGGCATACTCCCGAACAGGAAGACATCCAGCTGGTTCACGATCTCTTGATTCACGCTGGCTTCAAACTTCCTCGCGAAGAACGTAGGCCTGGTGGTTTGCTGATGAAGACAAAGAGGGAGAAAGAAGAAAGAGGTTGAATGTGTAGACAAAGAGACGCTGATAGACAGACAGCCTGCTGAGACTGTGAAAAACAGGAAGAGAATGTGAGAGAGTGACGGGAGAGGAAAGAGAAAATTGAAAATCGTGGCACACCATTGAGTATGATGTGCTAGAAATTGAAGAAAAAAGTGAAAGTGAAATTCTCGAGAGATAATTGACAGTAAAAATAAATATCAAAGGGCTGCTATCTCTGGCAGAATGAGAGGCTTGGCTTTTCATTCAGTTCAGGCATCACATATCCGCCTTGCCTCCCCACAGACTAACACGAGTAACACAAAACACTTAAGATGGAGGATAACATCTGGGAAGAAGTTAAAATATCAAAAAAATCTTCATGCCTGAAATAGTGTTGCGATGACAGCTGACGCCAAAAAGACATCTTTCGGGAGACTGTCTTAGAAGTTAGAAAATCAAAACCCTAAAAGGAGGTGCTATCCAAAAATGAAAAGCCATCATTTAGTCACCTTCGTGTTGTTTTAAACCTGCACAGGTTTTTTCCAGGAATGCGAAAGGAGAAATTTGGAAGATTTGGTCTCTGGTTTCCATCTGGGATTGAAGCTCTCAAGCTTCAAAAATAACACAAAACACCATTAAATTTAATAAATGATGTCCATTTGACTCATAAACTATATTTCTCTCACACGATAAGCTTGGTAAGGAACAGACTTAACTTCAAGTCATTATTTACTGATAGTCTTCAGCTCCACTGAACTGATGTGACCGATTCATTGAGTCTGGGAGGATATAGTGCATGATGGACTGTTTTTAAGATTCTTTTACATCCTTTTGTAACCTGAAAGCCACAATCCAGAATCTTTGAAACGTTGTGGAAAAGAAAGACCTACAACATTCTTTAAATTTGCTACAAGAAACAGAACTTGGTTTGAAACCACACAATAATGAGCAATGAGGAAATGCTTGCTTTTGGATAAACTTATTAACCAAAATTCTTGATTTTTTTTACCATAGCTGTGAAAGGCCGAGAAAGACAGGAAAAGTGGTTTAGAAAAGTATGTCCAGAAGGCTCTTTTAGGACGAATGGGGCTCTGGAGGGTGAGGGGTGAGAAAAGCTTGAAAAAAACATCTAAACTGTCACGAAACATTTCAAGCCTCCCTACTATTCCCATTGTACTATTTCTTCAGAGCCGTCTGTGAGAAAGAAGCTATTGTCACCGGATAATTCCTCAAAACTCCGTCTGTTTGTGTGCTTTCAATGATAATGACCTGCTAAAAGCTTGCAGACCCTTCCCCCATCGCAGGGCTGAAATAGTTAACCGTTGGGTCTGTAAATGAACTCCTTTGTAAAGAGTTGTTGCTTCCAAACATTTAGCAATGCTTTAAATATGGCAATGATTTCAAAGTGCCGGGTATTAAGCTCAGCGCTCAGGCCTGTTTAAAATTGAAAGTGTTATTGAAATTTAAAATGAGGGATAAACATCTTATTTTGTAGAACTATTTAGAAAATAATCAGGATGTAGAAGCAGCCATGATACAGCAAGATGCGACAAATGCATAAGTTTACTAAATTGGCTCGTGCTGATGATCATTGTTTGGCACACGTGTGCACAGTAGGAGGTTTATGAGGAAACAACCCTCTCAACAGACCGCTGCATCATTTATGTGAAACCCTACCGCAAGCAACACGCTGAAGGGAAAAAGTTGGGGCAGAGAGGAAACCAGAAAATGCAAAAAAAAATGTGAGTTTGTGCTTCAGTGCAGCGAAATGGAAAAATAAGGCCCGGCTAGCGATGTGAGCGGAAGGAAAATCATTGGGCTGGGAATGACACGTTTAAAACTCATTTTATCCCAGCCTGTAGCTCAGTTTACAGTAGATCGTGAGTCACTAGGGTCGGGCATGGCCGCGCTAGGATTGACTTCATACTGCGGGCTAATGAGAGATTTCCAGACCAGAGGTGGAGGAACGGGAATGAAATTGGCTGCTGCGGTCAAGCTCTATGGCCTCATTGCACTATACTAGACACACAGCAAGGATCGTTGTGATGAGAGACCGCCTTGCAATTGATCCCTCATCTTTCTTTTTTTTCCATCCCTGGCAGTTAATCACAAATCCCTCGTGTAGGCGTTAGTTAGCGGGGCTTTTCGTTAGTTAAGTCTCATTCGATTTCTAATCACGATTGAAATCGCTACTGACTGCAGACCTTGTCTCACACAATTAGGTGTTTGTTTAAGGTAAATTAAAAGCCTATTGTGCTTAAACAGACTGAACAGGAGGTGACAGTCAGGCTTGAGGGTCAGCACTGTCTGTGAAACAGCTTGCGAGGAGCTTAACTAATGATTGGGTCCGTTGAACCGTTCCTGTTACTGCTTATACTGATACAGTCCGACACAACATGAGATGCTCACCTGGAATCGAGGAAGATCCGAGGGCTTGAAGTCATTGGGGGAGCAGCCGCACCAGTCCACGATGTGCTTGTATTGACACTTACAGCCCAGCTTTCGATTCCAATTCGTGATTCGTAAGTTGTTGTCCACCATGCTCTCACAATGTGGACTGTTCTCCAGAACCGTATGGAAAAATGACTGCGGAGTTGGAGAGAAAGAAGAGGAAGATGATAAATAGAGGAGCAATGGAAGAGGTGAAGAGAAATAAATGACTAAGAGGCTGAAACTGAATAATGACATCTGATAAAATGAAGATGGATGTCTAACACAATGGCCCTGTCAGGAGGTCTGCTGTGTTAAACGTCTACATCAGTACAAAAAAAGAACCAATTGCCTTCTCATGCCACAATATCCAATATCTCAGCTGTGAATTACTAGATGCAGACAGGAGGAGGAATCCAATTTCGCCAGAACATGGCAGAAAAATAGCATCCCATTCATTAAGACCAAGGCGCTAACACATAATGCACAATGCAAATGAGTAAATGAAGCTGTGCAAACACATAAAGCTTTTCGAAATCTACATTTACAAGATTAATAATCAAAAAGTACTCAAAAATGTAATCTTGTGAAAGTAAATGAGAAGAGTTAAACCATGCATATTAGAAAAACCTTTCAAAAATAAATTGAATTGAAAATTATTTTGGAGAAAATGGTCTCACCTCCGCAGGTAAAAGTGTATACGCATAGAAACGCTTCATGTTGGTCACCAAATCATCTTGAGAGTTAATGACATACTCCACAAACATTCGGTTGAGCAGAAACCAATCAGATCCCCCATCCACGGAAATGCCTTCTGGAATTTTTCTGTCTCCAAGCCGCCACATATGGGTGTCACACTCGAAGAAAAGCCGATCCAAACCCTGTTTTCTGATGAATCTGTTTGCAACATTTGACAACGCAAATTACAAAGTTATTTTTATCACCATTTAAATAACGTATTTGACTGGCACGCGCTTCCAATGAATGCAAGTCACCACTCACCGAGCGTTGTCTCTCCCATGAGACTTGATGAAATTCATATCTCTGTATTTGGACAGGAAGGCCACCAGCTGCTCATTGGTCCTGAGGAGGAATTGATAAATGTGTTAGAAGGCAGAAAACAGGCGAAAGACTAACAGAGGGTTTGCAATTACGGCTAATGAGTCACAGCTTAAATGAGCGTAGAGCACAGGGGATTCTGGGGAGTCCAAGTTCACACAGAGTCAGATTCACCCAGCTAATGCCAGCTACCCTCTTCACCACCTGTCTCAATGCATTGCCTAAACATCTGTAGTCACTTTTCTTGGTAAAGCATTGTGTAAAGGTTATGGGTTTCAGTGCCAAAAAAGTACATATTTGATGTTCAAAATCAGACAAAATGAGTTGCACTGGTATATTTGAAGCAACAGAAAACAATGCATTGCATCGGTCAAAATGGAAAAAATTCTACTATGTCAAACAATATTAAGATATATAGTTAAGATCATTTTTAAATGGAACATTTTGTCAATTTTCTAACATAAAATCATCAAAACTTATGTTAGTGGATGCAGCAAAAATGGCCAGAAATGGCCAGAAACAGAACTACAAACTTCACTTTACAATCACTGCTGTGCGCTTTTTGGGCTTAATCCACTAAATCCATGTTAATATCAGAATTTCCAATTTCAAAGATTCTCTTAACAAAAGAGAACGTTCATTTATTTCTTTTCACTATTAATATATTTTACTAAGGACTTTATTGATTTTAAAGGCTTTTTTTCCTTAATATTTTGATTTTATTGTATATGTTATAGTATATTCCAAATTTTCAAATAGTTACATCTCGACCATATTGTCCTATAAAACAAAACATATAATTGAGCCTTATGACTGGTTTTGTAGACCAGGGTCAGAATAAAATTGAGGAGGCACAATAAGATTGTTGTCCTAAGGAATAATATAAAAGTATATTAATCATGAAAATCACACAAATATTTCTAACTAGACTTTTACTCTCATTCAGTTCATCAACATTTATGCATTGGCAGACACTTCTATTCATTCAGCTTCTCTGGCATTAATGGTATACTTTTTTTCCAGTAAAACAAAGCTTATCAGTTCAGCAACTGGAAATGCAACTTTAAACATTCTGAATCCATACAACAATATTTGTTTAGTTAACTCATGCATACAATGCATACAAAAATACAAGATTAAAAAATATACACTTTTAAGCCACTTCAGCGATGCATCTTGAATATTGCTTAAATAACAATAGATTTTCTAAAGATTAAAGATAAACTTCCCACAGCAATCGGACATCCAAGACAGTGAGCGTTTGCATGTGGTCTTTAGTATAGGCCAATTGCACACTCAGTAATACCATCATCAGTTGCATGATGTTGTTTCCATGCCATCAGCTGCACATGTCCATCACACATCTACACACTCAAATGTCTTTTAGCTGGATTTGTCATAAGATTTATACTCACTTTAGTCACTAAATTGTCAGGAAAAAAAGGTTTAGAGTTGTACCTTTTCTATCTCTCCACCCATAAAGGGTCCCTTTTGCATCTTTGTATCTGTTACTTTTTTGTACACTAAAGATTTATTGTAAACTTTTAAAGATTAGGGGTTCAAAAATATTTAACTGTACCTGTACACAATAGGTCCTTAGGATACAGTTACATACCCAAAAATGTACAGCTTATTTATGTTTATATACCGATAGGGGCCAAAATAAGCCACCTTAACAACTTGATTCTAATTTTAATACTCTGTTGGGTGTTTTTTATCAAGCATTTGTGTTGAAAAGCTGCTCCAGCATGTTTACATTTTCTGAAGCGGACTATATATCATCCACATCAGTGAATATGATCAGCTCTCACGAATAAGCATTCAGCTATACGGTGTCCTCCTGTAAAGCATTCAGCTCTTCGGTGTCGTCCTGTAACTTGATTTTCTGCCAAAGATCAGAATGGAAAGCCCTGTGTGGCATCTGAAATGAAATCCTGCTCTAACGCACATACAGCTGCCAGTCACTCCCTGCGCAGGGTAAACTCAGACCTCGGGCTATTAGCAGTGGTGTATTCTGTAACTGAGACAGCAGCGAGATTTGAAATCTGACTGGTGCAGTGCTGTCGGAATTCTGCAATAATAATGAGCGTCAGTCAGAGAGAGAGAGAGAGAGAGAGAGAAAGTGAGAGAGAGACGGAAAAAGAGAGTGGGCATTTAGAGCAGCATTCCATCAAACTACTTGTACCATTTAAGTATGCATACTATGCAAGACATGCAATTTTCTATAGGCATGGGTTACCTCAAATGACCTGGCACATTTGACATACACACAAGTCATTGCAATTTGGATTTGCTATATGCTTTTTTTTACACAAATCTTTATAATAAAATCAAAATACATAGGTTGTGACAATACAGCGTTGCATAAAGTATTTGGTTGCAAACATCGAACAACACACAGGCGGTCTATCGGTTAGAGCATCAAGATTGACATCACAGACCGAGGAGCCGCTCCATTCCAATAGAGGGCACCACCCAGCCCTTGTAGCCATATGAGAAAAAAGAAAGACAGTCCACCACACTCATTATTTTTCTCCTTTTCTCTCTTCAATAAAAGGCCATAAAATAGCTGCACTGACTTAAAAACAGCACCAGTGAAAAAGAGCAAGATGGCACGGATAAACGAATGAAAAGAGCCTGCCTTTCCCCACAATGCCACCGTGTAACAGAGCCCCCCGCCCCTGGCGTCCCTTTAGACAAGTGAGGTTTTTGTCAGGCCCTTTCACAGCCATCCATGCAGAAGGACGGACATCAGGAGAGAATTAGAGGAGAAAATCAGCAGCACATAGCCATCCATCAGCCACAGGTACCAGAGATTCCTTAGCATCACGGCATGAGGACAAAGCTTTTAAGCAAAGGGTCTTTAAGAAGGCCAAGAATTGTGACTTCCCCCAGGACCTCTAACATGCGCTTACATACACAATTAAACCATAATGGTGGCGGGCTTGAATCTGCGATGTGCTGTGCAGTGTACAGAACGCTTCACTACGATGGTAGACAATCATGTGTGAGGCTTGGTCTCTTGCTTTAACTTCCTGTCTCACACTTTTTTCTCTGATAGGTCTGCAAGAGTGAAACATTAAATGTCCGGATGACGAACGCTATCTGGCCAACCTGAGATGATGTCTAATGGGCAACATATTGCCCCCCATCTTCAACTGACAGCCAATCAGAGATCAGTAACACCCAAACTTCAGCAGACTGACACACGATTGTAATGTGTAAATTCCCCCAAAAACCAAAAATCTATCTTTCTCTTGTCCAGCATAACATCAAAAAAATATATTGAAGAAAGGCTTCTATTTTATGTAAACAAAACCAATGGATCAACAGTTTACTTTGAGAAAGAAACTTATACTAGTTTAAAATGTCAGTACTGAATAAATGATAACAGATTTTTTTTAACGCTTTTTAATAATCATCACACTTAAAGGGATGGTTCACATTAAATTGATATTTCTGTCATGCTTTACTTGGCCTCTTTTTTCATTTTCATATAACAAACCAGCATGACTTTCTTGCGGAACACAAAAGATGATATTTAGAAGAATGTTGGTAACCGATTTTGAGAGAATATGGCAAGAAAGTTTGTTACCATTAGGACTAAATGTCTGAAGTATTAGCAATACCAGCGTATTTTATTGATAAAGTTAAGTTCTGCATTTAATTTACTTCATTGACTACTGGTTCTATCTATGAATATCCCTGATATCCTGCATTTTCTGTTTATATGTGTAAGGTCAAATCTGTGGAAGGTTAAATCCAAGTACCCCTGGGGTTAACGTGTTCTATTTGGAAATTACTCTTTTAGAGAAAAACAATCTTAGGACGACATGATATTAAAAGATCACAAATCACCGTCTCATTTTCAACCCAACAAATAGTGGACAAAGAAAGAACTGTACATCACACCAACCAGAAGAGCCACATCACACTCTTTAATAGCTCTATTTGTTCTCAGGTTTTAGAGAAATTGTGTTTCTGACCAATTTCAAATAAATGGTTTCAACTATATAACTACAACAACACGTACACACTTGAGGACACAGGCTACTTACAGCTTGCACCTGAACCCAACCGAGCATTGGAGATGAAAAGAATCATTTTATTTTTCTTTGATGCTCTGCTTTAAAAGGGCTTTCGCGTATAGCTACCTTCCCTCTCCGGTCTGAAGGTGTGGTGTGCTACGGGGTGATATAGAGGCAGGATTAACCTTGAACGGCAGCGCGGGACAGGCCAGAATTCATCACACGCTCGTATCGATCGCCAACACCCTGATTTCTGAGGGCTGTAGAAAATGACATGGCCGTAATATTGATTGTAGCTGAGGGGAGGGGGGAAAGGGTGAGCTGGGTTGCTCGATCCCTCATCCTGCGCTCATTATGCACTGAAGAGTTATGTGCATTAAAGACATTTATCATGATAATTTAAATCCAGAGATGCAGTTCGGCTTAAGGACAGTAAAACTAGGCTGCGTTTCATGTAAAAAAAACATTGCCATTTTGTTTTGGGGCAGTTGTCAAAAATAAACACGTTTTTTTAAACAGTTATTAATGAATATTTCATTTTTCAAGGATTTTTTCTTTTGTCTTCAAATTATTTTGTTGTTTTTCAGAATGAATGCATAACTTATTTATTATTATGTTGTGATGTATTTAATAATACTTTATTGATCTGTGAGTGTGAGTAATCATGTTGAATAATCGTAATCTCAACATTGGTCGAAACAATATTTTTCCAACATATATTTTAATCTTACGTTACCAATTATTGACGTCTTTAATTGTTTTATATTTCTATAGTAATAATTTCATTATAATAGTCATATAAATATGATAATTTAATCAAAAAGGTTTATAAATGGTTCATCGTAAAAGCATTGTTATAGCCAAAAGTATGAGTAGTTCTACATTTTAATAATGTAGAGGCCTGACTCACAGTCATGTGATAGTGCTCTATATCAGTGACTTTGTTTGTCTCTGACTCTGACCTAAACACAGCCATGCTGATATAGAGAACCATCACACGCCTACTTGAGCCATATTGCAAATATACAACAGTTCGCCGGGGCAAGTGTGTAGATAAATCACCAAAAACATCGTAGTGTATCTAAAACCCTACGATATTAAGTTAACCAAAAAGAACTGTTGATTAGTACAATTTACATTATTATTATTTCTACTTCAACTAGATATGCACCAATACTAAATATAATATTTTATATTTGTTTTATATAATTGTTATATTTTCTTGCATTAACTAAATTGTAAAGATAACATCAATATTTATTTTCTGAATGTTATTTTTTTATTAATTGACCATTGAACATCAAAATGTTTATGTTTCTTAACATTTTCTATAAACAGAGTTCATAAGAGTTTCATTTCATTAGAACCCGACCGGATATGTATCGGCCCTGATCATCGGCTGTTTTGAAACTATTAACTGATGGGTGTTAAAAATGGCTTTTAACAGTTGATACCAATATATCAGTGCTTTTCTTATGAAAAAATTCCATTAACTCTAATTGTATCTGAAATTTTGTCATTTGTCATATTAACTCATTTGAAATGAATAAAAACAAGTAATCTCCATTTAGTTCAGAACCTTTCCGAGTTCAAAGTCCTCAAATTACTTCTTTGGCTTTGTCAAGATAAAAACAAATGAATTCTGTATAAACAAGAATGCCATCTTCACAAGACGTTCAAACCCAATCCCTTAACAGCTGATGAGCCGTCAAGCTTTTCGACACCGGATCAAACAGCTAATGGTGATCTCAATTACCCATAATCCCCTGCTAAACTAAATTGTGACATTATTTGGAACTAATCTCACAACACCCCACAGCTAGATGCTATTCAGGTGTTCACTCAATTGTTCTTTCCGGAAACCAATAAACCTGAATCCTTCCTAAGAGAAAACAAACAAACCCTGCCAAAAAACGACATCAAGGGGATTATAAATCATAAGTGGGGCAATGGGATGTGTTGATCATTCACCTGATTGGGTAATCTGCAGCGCTGAGGTTAATGAAAAAATCCCACCGCCAATCTCGCATGGCCAACAGGTCCTTCATGCTCTGTAGGTACATGGTGAGGAGACTTGCCCCTCCCCATATTGTAGACATGCGCCATGACGTGACCCGGACGTTGGGGTACTGGTCGGCCAGAGCCACCATCTGTCTGTGCAGGTAGTTGGATCGCTGTGGGGCGAAAATGACAGGATACGGTTAATGTGTATGAATACTAAACTGGGATCAGTCAGTCAAACAGGAGTTGTTGTGAGAAAAACAAGTTTGCCTGTCAACTAAGTGGACCTTAAATTCAGTGGATAAAGGCTTTGGAAACAGACAAGACAACAAAGAGGTTCAAGTAATGTGTGTGAAGCACTTTGCTATACACACCACAGTCTTTGAAGGAGTACCTGAACCAAAAGTCTCTCATGTTGTAAAATGATACCAGAATTAAAATTTTTGGGTCCACTTGCCCTTTAATTCTTGTGCTCTCTATGTTACTCAACCCCACCTTTAACTCTTTTCCCCTGGTCTTTTAGTTTATGGAGTCATAAAGCTCGTCTCTATGATGATGGACTGATTGAAAAGGGTCTCTTTATCCTGCTCTGTTGAAATTACAAGACAGCATACTCACCCCACTTATTCCTGCCATAATTTCAAGTGCCTCATTAAGTGTATTTTTGAATGTGTGTAATTAAGGATGGGGGGGGCTTGTGTGTATGTGTGTGTGAACAAACAGTCTTTCATCTTCACACTCTATCTCTTGCCAAGCTGTGAGAATAAACGGCGTGAAAGACGCTGAAGTATAGCTCTGTAATAATCCTCCATTGGGCTTTTGAAACAGCTTATTGAATGAGTGTAGGGGTTTGGAGCTCGCTATTTACCCAGCATCCTCCTCTTTTTCCATCTCCTCTTGTTCCCTTCCCATCCCCCAGTCTGCCCTGTATCATTTCCCACAATTCCTTTTCTGCTGCTTGCGAACACTTTTTGTTCAATTCCACGTGAATTGACATAATGATCAATGTTGTAAATGTTGGATGAAAACAGCAAGGGGAGAATAAAAGTGTAATTTATTTTAAACATACAAACTCTAAAGGAAGCACATTAAAGAAGACTTTTGCATACCCTCCGGTTGTTACAAACCTACGTAATTATTTTGGTTTTACTGAACACAAATTTAGATATTTTAATGAAAGTGTGTTTCCTCATTTTGGGTCACCATTGACTGCCATAGTAAGACAAAATAATACTATGGAAGTGAAAGGCGTCCCTAAAATGCTTAGTTACAAACTTTAAAAAACAACATTTTCTTTCTATATCAGCACATGAAAAAATATATACACAGTTTTTTTAGCAACTGGAGGATAAGAAATGTTCACAAAATCATTATCTATGGGTGAAATCTCAAGTTCAGACCTGTATAAATGGCCTAGTTCTGTAAAACACAAAGAAAGATATCTAGAAAAGTATTAGCAACTGTGATTTCTCAGGCTTCACTGACTTCCATATTGGAAGAAAATATATGTTTGTTTTTCTTAATTCTTTACAATATCATTTGTGTTAAACAGAAACAAAGACTCTTAAATGGTAGTCAATGGTACCCCAGAACTTGTTTGTTACAGTGAGAGGGTGAGAAAATACCACAACTTGTTATTTTTAGGTAAATTGTTCCTTAAAATTAATATATTGATGTTGATTTGTTGGATGTAAAGATATTGCTTTTAAAAATAAAGAACATTAGGTGTGTTGAAGACGTACCTTATCCACATGGATATAATAGAAATGGGACGTGTGGTATATGGCCTTGAAAAGCCGCTGCACTTGGCGAGAGGCCCGTCCGTGCACCACTAACATGAAGGCTATCCGCACCGGCACGGCTGGAACTGTTTCCATCGAGTCTTCCTCCCACTGCACATTCATATTTACTTTGCCTGCACAAACACATATCAGACACATTAGACAAAATGGACTCATGCCTAAATTAGCCACGTCTAGACATAAAACATATTTAGGCTACGGGGTCAGTTACACTCTCAAAGCACTTCACTAGACACTGACCCCTTCTCTTTTGAATCTCAGAGGGTGTATTAAAACTGCTTCTTTTTCAGAACCTTGTACAATACAGTTCTGTTATTGCCAGAATGTTTTATGATGAATGCACGGTCCACTCTCTTAGATCCCAAAACTACAACCTTCTAATAGTACCCAGAATAAATAAATCCACCAAAGGGGGTAATGCGTTCTCATACTTATCACCTAAACTTTGAAATAGCCCTTCCGACTGTGCCCAGGGTTCAGACACAGTCTCTCAGTTTAAATCTAGAATAAAACATTTTCTCAAATAAGTTTTTATGTAGTACAGTGATCAGAAGCTACAGTAATTTTTCCTTCCTGCCTACCTCCCCTACATAGGATTCTTATTCCGGGGTACCTAGAGATTACAAGAAATGCCAGGAGAATCAACAGAAGACATCTTCCCATTCAAAACCATTGTAGCTGCTGGAGCTGAAAGAAGAACGAGGCCATCAGAAACATTCCCATCACACAATACAAACTACTCATACAACTACCGCAATAATATTAAGGATTTTATTAAATGCATCAATTGATCTATTTCTTTTATTATTTTGCTGACTGAGCCTAGTTGTGCAAGTACTTGCATGCTTGAAGAGATGCACCCGTTTTGCCAGAGGAGAACTGGTTCTCCTTGCTGGATCTGGGTCCTCTAAAGATTTTTTCTCCTTTTGGAGACGTTTTTCCTCGCCACTGTTGGCTGCAGCTCCTCTGCCCTTTAATTACACGTCACAAGGCTGCTTACATCAGCTTTAAGTGCCCTTATTATTAATAATATTTGTATGCTATTCATTAGTACCCCATATATAGCTGTTTGCATTATATATTGCTTGTGTTTTCTTGTTTTCTTGTAGTTAAAGTGGACACATGGGCTTGAAAGTTCAACATAAGATGGAAAATGTCCTACTCCATCTCCCGTATAAAAATATCGAACTATTTTGCCCTCCTTAATGAATGAACATATGGTCTGTTATGTATTATTTGCATTAGCATTTTTCCCCCACCTGTCCATGACCCCATTAGAATAGACCTGCAACCCATTACTATGTCACGGCCCATCAGATAAAGGTGTGGAACGGCCCAAAAAAAACCTAATTATTTATCCTCAGGTCTTTAAACACATGCACGACTCTCTTCTTGCAGTGAAGCAGTGAGAAATGCCACTGGAGGCCATTGTTGTTTGTTTCCCATCAGTCTTCTAAATATCTTATATTGTGTTCTGCTTTAGAAAAAGGGTACACAGGTTTGAAAGGACACGAGGGTGAGGAAATAATGAAAGCACTGCAATGCAAACATACACACCAACCCAACTTCATTGGTCTCAAATGAAACATACAAACATCTGCAACACTCGAACTGCAACGGGGGTATCTCTCTTCATCTTTGAAACCACAATGATCCACCACATGATCACCTACTGGCCTATAAGTGTTTCACTGATACCATTGCAACAATGCCTGACATAAGACACCGTCCCGGTCTGCCTTCAGACATACACTCAGAGTTTTCAAATAGCTCGGAGGAGACCACAAGGGCTGAGCCACGGTCGTTTGTGGCTTTCTAAAAATGCCAACAGAATAAATACATGGCGGGTTGCCTCTCTCTCTCCATGTCATAGTGTAGCCTGCCACTTCTAAAGAAGGGCAAACTGAATTACCCATTACAGGCTAGCAGGTTAATTTTAAAAGCTTGTATGAAATTACGTTGAAGGCACCATGTTTTGGCTCAAGGCCATGCCGAATGAAGCTACAGGCCGTGGAGGGAGTAATGACTATAATCTGAGAGCCCAGTCTGTCGTTACCATCCTAAAATGCACTGGTGTCCAGACTTTTTCATGGAGCCGGACAACTCATGGCCCCAAGCTGACTCTGGATGGGAGGAGGCAGGGTGAGGGTCTTTTAATATGTGCAATTACAGCATCGTTGCCCTTTGTGTCCTCTGTGTTTGCCAGGGGGATTAACCACTTCATCCCTGTGATGTCTTGGATTCTCAATCAAATATTAGCCCTGGTATATTTATAAACTACATACTCCTTCATGCCTAGGCCTGCATAAGATCTGCCCACAGACAGCCCCAAACTCTCTGGAGAATCTGGCAGAATTTGAAGAGCCGTCATTCACAATCCATACATACAGATTGGTCTATTGCACTTTTTTATGAAGCATGGTTATCATGATGCACTTTATAATACTAGAATATGTAGAGAAGAAAGACTCAAAGGACATGAAATGGGAGACATTGTATGGACTGCATTTAAAGTCCCCCTGTGGTTGATAATTTTGTCTTTTAAAAAATAACCTTGACCATCAAAATTACACATTTATTCAAGAAAAATAAAATAGCTTGGATGTAATTCTACACCTATGCAGATATATGCAGACACATGAATGTGCAAATCAGCACTTCCAGTCAAGATTCAGCTAAAACTGAAAGTGAAACTGCAAGCTGAGCAGTTTCAGTCAGAGTCTATGTGTGATCCTTGATCAATGGATAAAACTGTTGATCCAAGGATTTAAATGATTTGATGTTATTGGTTATAGCATTTTGACATCATTATCAGGTCAGTTTCAAGGAGACAGGGCCGCACTATTATGACAAAATTCATAATTGTAGATTATTTACCTTGACTTTATAAATTGCGATTATTATTGACGATTACTAGATTTTACCTTGACGCTTTGAAATGTTTTATTTTTCTGTGAAGCAGCTACATGGTAAATTTTAAACATTGAAAATAAAATAATATAATGTTAATCACAAATAGTTATTTCGAGATGTACGGCAGTATGTTTGAGCAATCTTCAACTCTTCAAACTGGAAAGTAAAATGAGTAATTGGCAAAAATAATCGCAATTACAATATCAAGGAAAATTATATACAGTTATGACTTTTGTTATAATTGTGCAGCTGTAGTGAACGCTTTTAAAACCGTCTTCGATTATGAAAATACTTGCAATAAGCACAAAACACAGCTGGCTGGCGAGCGTTACCAAAATGGCGCTTAACGAAATTACATGTCTACCAGGGACTCTGTCTGCAATCTTAGCTCTGTTTAACACATTTTACCACATTTAAATACATTCCTCACATTCCCTCCCAAATGAACTAGGAAATGTGGAAAAAAAAAACTGTGCAGATTCCTTGTCTCATGTCCGACAGCCTGGGCCATGTTTGAAACTTATTCATCCAACAATGTTCATTAAAAACCTGCTGTTTACATCAAACGTACGTTGTTGCCGTGCTAATTGGCATCGATGGGGCAAACTGCTAGCATGTTTGCCATCAAAGACGCCGCATGTTACCACACCGTGCAATTACAGCTTATAAATACATATAAACAGCATCCATGTGGCAGAGCAGCTCTAATGTACATGCTGGAAATAGAAGCGTCCAGCTCCGTGCCGCCGCCCCCCCCCCCCACACCCTCTGCATATCCCAGACTTATGTCTCTGTGGTGATGTCCCTGTCATATCTGTCAAAACCCATTCTAGTTTCCGGAAGTTTCTCCGGGCGGAGACGCGGTGCCCTGAGCAGATCTGTCACTGTTCTGTTTGAGCGCATCCATAGGCCCTGATTTGTGTGCAGGCGACTGAGCGCTGCATAATTGCGTGAATATGTTTTCTGTAGTCAGCTATGGGAGATTGAAAGGGAAAAACGACAGCATACAGCAATTACATCCGTCTAACCTCGTGCGGAAATCCAGAATCTCATTTCCAGCCTGTCTGTGATTGTAATTATAAGCGTTGTGAATGTCTGTTGCCAGACTCTTAATACGCTACTTCCATAAACTCATAAAGACAGGATGGCAATTAATTCAGGAAAACCATCATTATTTTCACCATTATTTATCTTTAATTCCAATGAATCTCAACAAACGTTCTCATTAATGTCAAGGCAGGTTGAGGGCTATAATTGGCTGTGAGGTTGTTGCTGTACTTCTCATAATCTGATGATTTTTTTTAAATGAGGTTAGAAAGTCATTGGAATGTTCAAACAAGTTGAATCATATTGCTCAGTTTAGATTTGAGGCCAATACAAGCAAACTTCCAAAATCTACTTATAATATATATTATAAATAACTATTGTAAAATATCATAGAAACATCGTAGTATAAAATCTAATCATTAGGATTGCAACCCTATCAAAAAAAGTGGGAAAATTACCCCGAAATTTACTGAACCTTTTGTTATTAAAAACCGGTAGGAATTTCTTATGCAGAACACAAAATAAGATATTTTTGAGAATGCTGGCAACCATTTACTTGGATTGGTATTATCCCCCAATACAGTAGAAGTGAATGGGTTGTGCTACTGCTGTTCAATTACAAATACGATTGGTAAATAGCAGAATTATCATTTTTGTTTGATTATCATTTTAAAGTCTTCATGCCTTGTTATATCTATACCACCCACAGTTTCTACAATCAGATTTACTCTTTTAGAAACAGCACTGTTGAGGTTTCATGACATTGAGTTAACATTTAGCGTGATGTGTACAGAGAGTCTAACTCACCTTCCAAGGGGCAATAACGGGTGACCTTCTCAGGCATGAGTTGCCGTTCTTTGTGGCGGCAGTAAACCTCAGCTATCTGCTGCCGACACTCCTTGGTCTTGGCACGGGAAAGGGCGGAGATCGCCTCCTTGCCGGTGATCTCACATTTGGGCGGCTGGTCGTACTTGATGTCCACGGTGGGCGCAGCAGACCTCTTGGCCTGCTGCATGTTGTGCCGGTGCTGCTGGGATTGTTCTGGCCGGTGGGTGGGATTGGCTCTCTGATGAAGATCTGTCCGTGTCTGATTGTAGCTTCCTTTGTTTTGTGCATACTGAATGACCTCATTGGAGTGCTTTCTTTGCTGGGCATGGGCTTTATCAAGCAGTCCTTGTTTGTGCTTGCCAGGCACATGTCTCTGTGCCTGGGAACGTGCCCCAAAATTGCTGTTGTCTATGTTTTCAAAGTCTTTAGGAACAGAATTCTCATTGTTGCTGTCCACGCGGACTTTCTCCTTGGGCCGGTGCGAGAAATAGCCGTCCTGAAAGATGAAGAAAAAACATTAGAGGCTGCTACTAAAACAATATCAATGTCACACCTGTTCAGAAAACAAAATGTTCAAACAATGAAACAAATGTTGCTATATCCCAACAAGTCTTGTTAACTAGTCCTTATTTTGTTAATACTTTTTTAAATACACGTTATGCATTTATCATGTAGATCTGCTCCAAATGTTGCACTCTGTCAGAAGTGGATTTTATCATCAGTGACAAGTTGTGGCCTCAAGCCCTGATCTAATCCGGGCATACCATCATACGTCCATTCTGTCCCCAATTACAGTCTTGAAACCACAAAACAGCAGAGAAAAGAGAGATAGAACATGCAAAAAACAGTCATAGAGGGAAACAGACACAAACAAACAGGAAAAACCACAGCGAGGATGTAAGAAGAGGCACTGATGCAATTCTCATTTCTTCACCATTACTGGGAAATTTGTCTACAGCACATTTATTGTAGCTCGCTTGCAAGCCGGCTGAGTGTATTATTTGCCAGGGAAAACTTTAGAAGACAAATCCCTCTCACGTCACCAGCACTTTGGCCCTCTGAATGCACCCGTTTAGAGCTGACTCCACTCCCGTCTGCTGCGCCTCCTCCAGGAGCTTTCAGGAGGAAATTACAGGGTCCCGGATTAATAGCCTAGGCGACCACAGGAGGTAAGTTAGGATGCCGGGGTGAAGACTATCGATCGCTTGCGAAAATCTGTCATTTCCCAAGGTGCTCTGGTAGTCCTGCTCTGCACCGCCGAGCACCCCGGCAGACACAGACCTTCTCTACTCCATCCCGAGGGGGGGGTTCTTCCTTGCTCTTGCATCATCCATCACTGGAAGGGTGGGAGTCACTCGCTCGTTTATCAAGCACACTTTTATCTGGCGCTTTTTCCGCCTTTCAGATGGGGAAGAACATCAGGGCCCACACACACAATGCATACTGTCAGGGAATACTAAAAACTGCAAGTTATACCCTCGAGACTGTTGCTTTACAATTTAAAATCAATTCCAATTTCATTAGCTTTTTATTTTATAGTTGTTTTATTGTACAGTGCTTTTATACTAGGCATCATTTTACATCCGTGTTGTTCATGTAGTCCAACAACTGAACAATAATAGAGTAATAATATAGTTTATTAATTATTGTTCTTTACTTCATGGAAATATATTCAAAAGCAAATAAAATGTGAGTTGCCTGAGTGACTAGTCAACATGTACTAAATAATTGCACATACTTTATTTTTTCAATAAATACAATTTCCAACTTATTTAATGAATGCCCATAAATTGGCTAGTTACAGTTACACTTGCCTCTACTCAATTAAATTAAATTAAATTAAATTCAAACAATTCACCAAAAACACAAACAAAATATAAACATACTCAAAATCTATTTGACCATCATGCCTGATAAAATTGTTTTATATTTTTCCATCCATGTCTAAACCTTAACTTACATATCATTGGTTGAACCAACTTTAAGACAGACAGGCAGAGATGTAACGGATAAAAAGGCATTGAGTAAAAGAGCAACACAGGAATGCAGCTTTACTCGTTCTCCCAAAGCGTCGCGTCCGAGACTGTTTGACAGCCATGGTTATATGTAACTGTACACCTTAATGGTTCAAATGAAGCGTTTGGGTGGGGAGTGCCCACATGAAACTTAAAACCGAATAACACTCCCTTAACCTGGCCTAATTTTGCTCTGTCTGCACAGTCTAGGATACATTGAATGCTGAAAGATAATGAAATGCAAAAAAAAAAAATATGGATCCAGGCTGACTAAATCTCTTTATGATGCAGTGATAGAAACAGGGGCCAAGGAAACCCATCCTGACAGAAGTGTGTTGTACAAACAGCCCTAGGATGGAATGGAATAATGTTAGTCAATAATTAGGGAAGTCATAAATACTTCAGCTTGTGGATGTTACCTGCTAAACTAAAGCTCCAGACATCACAGAATATTACTTAATATTACTGAGCCTGAATGAGCACAAGATTTGCGGAGAGTAACAGTGTGGGACAGATGAGGAATTAAATATATATATTTTTAAATATTTTAAATTAATCATAAAAAAGAATTCTAATTGTAATGAACATAATAAGTCAAACATATAAACACTAGGGTTGGGTATAGAAAGCTGTGCCAATACGGCACCAGTATCCATATGTTCCGGGCTGAATCAAAATGTTTTTGCTTTTAAATTGCTCTGGGAGGCCTGCGCAGCACTGTGTAAAGTTGAACAGTTTAATAAATTAATGCTAATGGAATGTGCGGATTGGCTGAAATATATCATATGGCTGAAAAATATCACATGTATGCATTGTATGTTTTTACTTTTGAAGTGTTTGAAAACAAAGTTATCGGCATGGCAGAGGCAGACAAGGAGTTAGAGACAAAAAGGACTTTAAAGTTGAATCTAATCTAATCTAATCTATTGTCACTGCACATGTAAGTACAAGATGCAGTAGTGTGGCAGTGGTTTGGCTTTGAAAGGTCAAACAAGTCGAAAAGTAAAGTTTATATTAACTTTTTCGCGCAGTTGTTTAAACATCAGGGGGAAATAAAACAAACCTTTTCAACTATCTTAAATCGAAACATCCAAAAAAAAAAAAAAAAAAGAGCACATCGACAGCGCTGCACTCAGGTCAGTAGAACCTCAAACATTTAAGTGGTCGAAATACAGATCCAGCAATCGATGGAAAAAGTTTCCAAATGCAGTCAAATTGTATATAGCTAAAGATATGGTCCTGTTTAAAACTGTGGAGACTGGGAATTCTGCAAACTGGTCTCACAAAAGACAGTTTAATGACCACAGTTGATGGCTATCATTGACTTAGATTAAATAACTTTTGAAAGCCCATCGTTGAAATTTGGGCGTTTTCTTGATGCCACCACAGGATCGTGGTCATTACCCAGGATTCTCGACATATGCTTTTTTTGTAAGATCACCCTGTCGCAGTATAAAGCACACATATATTCTATCTGAAAGAGTTTTGTCCTGTGTAGGACATGCAACAATTCAGGAGAGGTGTCGTAATTTTCAAAATTTTTGGGTCTAGGTGACTTAGATTGTTTTTGTGTTTAGTATTTTCTTAAATATTTATGTATTATTTTAACTTGTAATACGTTGTTCAATCTAAATAATTTTTTTACGTTTTTCTTGTGTCATTTACTATTTTGTGTCTTTTCAGTAAATAAACAATAATATTAAATAAAATACAACACATGTATTTTTTATATATAAAACAAACACTAGCAGGAAGATAGGGCCTTCACATCACTTTCAATAAATGTTTATGGCCATATGTAACACCTCAGTTTGTTTCCCCTAGCACAAGGTCGACAAAGTTTGCATCACCTTGTGCTCCGGGGTTGAAGGGGTCACCTTCCTAAAGGCTGCCCTCTGCCCGACCTCTCCCCCTGGGTGGCTGCGCAGGGTCACTGCTGGATGACTTATGTAAAGCTCCTACGGGATGGGGCGGGGGTGATGGTCACATGCAGACTGCACACAGAAGAAGCTTGTAAGCAGATTATTCTATGCGGGGTGGGCACTGAAACCCAACAGTGACCTTTTCTACCAAAGAGAGGGGCTCCATCAATCACCGAGACTGTCTACTGTCTACTCAATCAAACTGAACCGACATCAGTGATCCGCATCCGAAACACATTCACATAGACTCTGAATGTGTGTCTGAATTTTAATAAAACCACAGAGTTATCAGTTATATAAAGATTTAACTCTTACAGTACAAAATTACAAGGCCTAAGTGTGGCAATCCGTCATTTTACCTTTCGAACCAGGCCATGTTTAAAATTGTTATCTTTTCACGTATCAGCCGACCTGAAAGCTCTGGTAAGTATATCATCATCCACCAACATGAAAATTACTATTATCACAATAATATGATAATAATAATAAATGAAATAATTAAAATGGATTGCAGCTTTAATTAATTGTGCAATACACACTGTCTACACCTACTACTAAAAATAAATGTGTGTGTGTGTGTGTGTGTGTGTGTGTGTGTGTGTGTGTGTGTGTGTGTGTCTCTATGTGTTTGTCCCTGCCTATAAAAACCCAGCCTAAGTCCTTTCTTGTGGTTAACTGTTTTCACCATAATGTAAAGAACATTTTGTCTGTATATAATCTTCATATATTTAATATTGAGTAGGGTCATGTAAAAAATTGTATTATAGTGAAATTAATGGCTGAAATTTAACTATGATGCTCATTATTTCATATTCTGACTTTAATTATATAAAACGATATTTAATAGTATACTGCTGCAATTACTGCCAATCTTATACATTGATCACGGTCTGACAAAACAATGGTTTGTGAAATGTTGCCCAAAACATCTTTAGGGGAAGTCTTGTTATTGCCTTTTTCTGATGTGTGGATCTTATATATCAAAGAGCTCTTCCACACTCTGCTCAAAAACCTTTTAGCCACTGCATTTCCCAGGATTTCCTCCATACTTCTAGGTTGTTTTTTAATGCTATTGTCACCTTGTGCTCTCCTGCTGGCGATGGAGGCCATCCTGACTTGCACTGAATGAAAATTGATCGGGATATTAGACAGAATGAGTGAAAATTACCTCTGGGCTTTGATCACCTCTGAAACTGAACAGCTGTTCTTCCCAATGGGTCAAATAGTAAAGACAGTCAGACAAAGAACAGAAAAAAGGATGTCGCACAATGTGTCTGCCTTTTAAAAACAGCCTACAAAAGAAGTCTCTCAATGTTTTCGAATATCACAAGAAGCCCTTCACACATGCATGCATTCATCAACATATACAAAAAAAAACCTGGCAACGTTGATCTTACCATACATTTACTCCGAGACCTAATCTGTGCCATATGATCCAGCCTAATGAAGGGACCGTTCTCCTTAAAGCTCAGAGTAGGCTGTAGGAAAAATCATAAAAGAGCTTCTACTGGAGATGACAAATAAGCCCAGCACTGCCCCCCAGGCAGAGAAGTACAACCCCGCATGAGAAACTCAGCAGACTGTCAGAGCTACAACACCTTCTACACGAGCAGCATGAGTCAATGTAGCTGCGGATGCGCTGAAACAAGAATGATACATTAGAGAAGATGGTTTATCTGGGAGTGAGAGTGGAGAGGGTGAAAGTGAGGACAAGAGAGAAAAAGAAAAGGACAGGTGGAGAGAGACGACAAAGAAAGACTTTTCTGGTTTAGTAAGGACAGTTAACTATTTCTTATACCGGTAGACCACATAATGACCACATAAAAGTGTTAATGCAGCGTATTATAAGAGATGTGTCATTTAAACCTATATGAGTGGCTTTTTTCCCAGAACACAAAAGAAGATATTTTGAAGAATGTTGAACACATTCACTTGCAGTGGTTTTGTTTTCATGAACAAGTGAATGGGTGCGGGTGCCACTCTGTTTTGAACCTGCTTAAAAATATTTTCTTTAGAATGAAACACATACAAGTTTGACATGACAGAAGGTTTCGAAAATACACATTTTTTATATTAAAGTTTTTGGGTGAACTATCGCTAAGCTATAAGGTTAGAAATAATAGTCCCTAAGTTGAATTTACAAAAGACATACATCAGGAAAAAGTAAGCTTGAAAGGAATATTAATGGTTACGGTAACATGTGAAAGCTAGTAAAAGCATTAATCTTTAATAGGTGAAAACATCTTAAAAAAAGACAGTTTTTCTGTAGATCCCAGTGTTTTTCAACAGTCACTAATTAGAAGTCAAATCAGGTTTTTTGCATGACGCATAACTAAAAACTCCATCCAAACTTCTGACACACTTTCATCGTTCTGATGGATGGGGAACATAACCAGCTCGAGTGCTTTTGATAAGCAGCTACCAAGTCGGAACACAGAACTTCAAACAACGTCTTTTCTGCATGACAACTTCAATGTTTCTGACGATTCCCTATTTAAAAGCATGCAAAGTTTTTAAAACACCTACACAGGAGGAGGCAAAGCATCAATCTTTGATCACCGGCTGCCACAACACGATCGAACATTTCTAAGCAGATGTAGCACAAATCTAGTATACAAGATAAAGCGAAAATGTCCTAGAACATCACATTGACCTTCTTCCTACTGTGATTTTTATATTAACAACTAATTGGCTAAATTGATCAAACTCTAGAAAAACAAAAAATTTATAGTAAAGGGAGGAAAATTCTTTCATCAGTTACTGACACTGTGTACTTTCTTTCTTCTGAAAACACAAACAATCATATTCTGAAAAGTTTTCGAAATAAAAACAATAATTCCCCATTGATTTCTTTTGAATGGGGACAAACGGTTCTCTTTTTAAATATTTTTTTCACTAAATCTCCTTTTGTGTTCTGCAGAAGAAAGAAAGAAACTCTCAAAAATGTCAAGAGAATGATGAAAGAATTTTAACCTTGGGATGAATTATCAGTTACAGTGTAACTAAGTGAAATGCAGAGATTGTTCGTCTTTCATGTCATATGTGAACACTAAGGAAGATATTTTGAGAAATGTGATGCTAGTATTGAATGAAATGAATTAAAATAAATCAAAGAATTTACATTTTTTCTGTAAATACACCCACTGCTTTACACCCACTTTATGCTGGAACATTCTCAGTTCATACCATTTACAGATCATTTTAGTTAACTCAAGGACAATAGTTTTAATTGTTGAGGCATTAACAGCAAGTGCCTTAAGCGAAAATTCACTTCTGAACCGCCATCCAGTTTGCGATTTGCTGCCTTTCACAGCTGGTAGACTAAGCTCACAATCATCATCTCTGGATTCTCTGTGAGGAGCGCAGAGCTTCTTATAAGCCCCTGCTAGAGGCGCTTTGTGCTGTTTTTCTTATTGAAAGAGGTCTTTTGCTCTCCGAGCACCTGTTGGCATCGGGCCTGATTGGCATCCTCCTCCCCGTGACGCAACGGGTCCGCATCTCTCTTGGGTGCAAATGAGCAGACATTAAGCCTGGCTTATCCTACTGCTTTAAGGTTTAAGACCTCGGCTTTTGTATCAAGTGGTCAACACTAATCCATTATAGTAAGGCTTTCTGGCAAAACGCTCTAGAGCTGGGGAGATTTGTGTGGTACTAACTAGTGAGAGTCGGCCCATTTCGGACGGTTTTCTGTTACCAGCCAAGCATGTTATCAATTTCCTTATCTGGATAAGGACTACACGGGCATCGTGTTCCCAATGTATTCTCCTGTTAAAACCGTTATGTCAAAATAAACAAACAACCACCTTTCTTTGGCAACTTTAATGAGGTAAAGCCTTGTAGGCAGAGTGTCTGAAGAAACATACAAATGAGGCCGAGCAGCAATTAGAGATCAACAATAGATGCAGCCGCACTCAGCTAAAGATTTTTTTTAATGAATGCTCAAGGTGCTTCTCGTGAAACAGATTGGTTGACATGTTGCGACTCCGTCGCTTCCCTCGCATACGAAGTGGTCTGGGACGAGGGCCCCGGTGTCTTTACATAACCGCCCCTTTCATTCAGGAAACGTAGGAGAACTGGCGCTTTGTGTGGGCAAGTAAACCGCCGGGTGTAAAAAGCAGATCTGTGTAGGAAGTCTTGTTTAAGCATCGCTTGTTCATTCTGCTTGTGTAAGCATGTGGAGACCCACAGTAGCACAGGCTGAAATACCTTTCCACAAACTCAAAGCACCCCACCCTGGTCCCGTTGGTTCTCTCAGCCGCATCGGGTGTATTTTGGGCTAATCTTTTCTTTAATTGCTAATAGCAAGGTATATGTGTGGAACGATCCCGATTTGGACATAATGATAGCAGGAAGGTCCAGGCATAAGAAGGCCAGGCGGTTTTCCAAGCCTGTTATTTGGGAGAAGCAGAGGAGGCATCGACCGAGATGAGCTAAAACACAGTGAACAAAATCCTGAAGGCTGTCTGTGGCCAATGTGAAGGACTGTGAACATCAAAAGGACTCAAAGAATCAAGCCACCGAATCGACTGGCAGAGCCCGTCTGGGGTCAGTTTCCTTTTCTACGCTTCTGCATTACACCCTGGAGTCATTGATGTTTTTTTTAGAACCTTTTCATAGAAAATCTTTTTTAAACTGTAAATACTACATATGGCATGCTTTTAAATTTGTACACTTTCATATTAACATCAATTAGTTTGATTTATAAGCCGTTTTCTTCATAGGGTCCCCAAAAATGTCCCCACCAGGTCAACATTAATAGCAGGGAGCCCAGCAAGCACTACATCAAAAATTGGCCTACCGTTCTGTCTTTTTATTTCAAAGATCCATCGGCACAACTCAGCAGGTCTCTATTTGATTTTTGGTGATGCATTAGCATGAGGTCCCGCAATAAGGGAGTGCATGTATAAAGGCAACATCCAAAAATTATTAATTCACAAATTAATAGAATATAAAGCAGTGGATAATAGCAAAGCTGGGTTTTTCCTTTAATAGTATTATATTATATTATATAGCAATAAAGCAGCATGTGGGATTCTACAATAGCCGCTTGATTACATAAAATGCTTGTTCTTATACAAACAAACAATTTCCTAATCATCCACCATGAGGATGTACATAAAGGCAGACTGACACAAAAGCAAGCCAGTGGCCAACAAAAGCCACAAATAAAAAAGATCCACATTCTTCTTCGCACCCCACACACCTATATCTGAAAATATTAGAATGACAATTATAGACTAAATGTGTGAGGTGGGAGGCAGTTTAATACAAACAAACAATTTCCTAATCATCCACCATGAGGATGTACATAAAGGCAGACTGACACAAAAGCAAGCCAGTGGCCAACAAAAGCCACAAATAAAAAAGATCCACATTCTTCTTCGCACCCCACACACCTATATCTGAAAATATTAGAATGACAATTATAGACTAAATGTGTGAGGTGGGAGGCAGTTTAGACTCACATTGGCAGCATGCGCACTACATCATTCATGGTCGATGTGTGTTGCAGGGTGTTCGTCGATAGATGGAATCAATGTTGCAAACAGTGACGCAACAGTCATGTTTAAAATAAAATAGGGCTGTGATAGCAGGACCCCCTTTTACTGACAGCAGACCACCGTGAATCAATTCTACGCCAATAGTTTAAAACGTTTCCCTTCTGTTTATGACTCAGTACATTTGTTGTTCTCTCTGCTCCACTGCAGCTGCGATACAAAACAAGCTGTTGGAATATTAACGCACGGCTTCTCCACACAGACCACATAACACCTCCTCAACCAATGCTGCTTGTCTTAAACAGAATTTCACAAGTTTTCTAAATGAATGCATTACTTCTTATTTGGCTTGTTAGTCTTCTGTTTTCACGAAGATCCTCTTACAAAAGTTTTTGAGAAAATGCTCCAGGATCTATCTAGCGTGGCACAATTCCATTATGCCCATGTCCAATTCTACAATATGCTGCATTAATGTGACCTTCTGATTTGAATCCAAATAACAATATTATCCAAAACTAATATCCTAGTTTTGCATTTAATCCAGGCTTGGATTCGTTTCTCACAGCAGTTTAATTCTCAGCACCCATGAGGCCAGCCATTTACCATGGCTTTTACCTTACCAGGCTTATAAAATTGAATCAGGTATGTCGACCAACATTATATTTTTACCTACTTTATATTTACATTACCTGTCAAATGTGTACAATTATTTGACTTAAGGTTTTCTCAAGATTTTATCCATTTTATCCTACTTTTTAAATGTTAAACAGTTTCGTGGATGGAAATATGCTTTAATAAAATGTTATGTTGGGGAGAACTTGACAGAATATTTTCTGTAAAAAACAGAGAAATCTTGTTTACCATGTTAATAATAATAGTACATGTGTTAAAGATGATTTCTGTTTACACGTGTTAAGTATCTTTGACCAGACAACTTGCTCTTGTCTCTATAAATCCAAATCCGCCAAATCTGCTTAACAAAATCCATTACGAATAACCTAACATCCCTTACCTTCTTAAATATAATCACTTTCACATTAAAATGAACACTTAAATAACACAATTCTTCCATCTTTAACCTGCACAAAACACAACCCAAAGCAACAGTTTAAAAGAGGCCCTTCTTTCTTCTTCACCTACCATTCTCACACACTCTGATTTTATGCTTTTCTTAAAGTGTTTACGCCAAGTGCTTCAATTTGACTGTAGAAAAAATGCAGAATAATGAGAGTCTGAGAGAAAATGCTGAGACGCAGCAAATGTGCTATCTTCAAGCCCATAATTTGAAACAATGATGAGACATGAAGTGGAGAACCCCACATCAAAGGCTCAATGTGCCCATGTGCCTATTAAAACTTAAAAAGGCTCTCATAAAAAGGAAGGAGAGGCCTTGCAAAATTTAGAAGAAGAGATTAGAGCAACTCTAAACATGACACAGTAAGAGGGACTGCTAGGCCGTGGAAAAGCCACATTTACTTGGCATTTTTGGAGAGGGAGAGAGAGCTGTGAATACAGAGGTGACGAATGACTGTGAAGAATTTGAGCAGAAAATGCATTCCGAGATTGAGGCTAAGCCTAACCCTTAGTCCTCATATCAGGCCGTTCCTGATCTCCTCTGACAGAACCTCCAAATGCCAGCAACAGGACAAATTCATATCGGGACTGAAGTTTGTGCACCCTGTAGAAACTTTTAGGTGGTCCTCAGTAGCGAAAAACTCCTAAACTTGCCAAAATATGTCTAATATAACTTCTGAAAAGGTTAAAAGGATAGTTGTTCTCATGAACACAGAAAGATATTTAGAAGAATATTTATAACCAAATGGTAGGATAATGTTTTTGTTTGTTCTATTGAACACATAAAGAGTAGGACAAAAAAAAAAAAGAGATATTTCAAAATTGCATGACTGTCTATCTTCTGTAGATCAGACAAAAAAAAATTATTTTCAAGAACAGTGGAACCCACCATGGTTGGCATACCAACATTCTTAAAATGTTCATCTTTTGTGTTTTGAAAAAGAAAGCTTTAAACAAATGAAACTTTAAGAATAGGGTTTTAGCTTATATTTAAAGTGTGTCAGACACTTAAAACTGCTCACTATGATACAAACAAACATGTTTGTGTGATATTTCTATCTTTGATTTTGAAGCACCTGAAGGTGTGATTCAAAGCTTCGGTCTCTACGGCTCGTGCTATACCTTGTACACAGATGTAGGACTTCCCTCTTTCCTGTGAGCTGTTATGAAGTATTGATTTCCTTTACAGTATGTGACTGTTGTCTGGGATGTGTGCTAGATATGCTTCCATTATACATCAGCACTGCATTGTTGAGGGAAAAGAAAAAACACACCACCACGGTTTATAGATGAGCTTTGAGCACGGTGAGCACAAATGCAATCCCACTAGACAGGTCTCAGCACACGTGAAGGATTTCCACCATGGACCTTATTGACCCGTAGCACTTTTCTCAATATTGAGTATGGTAGATCCAGCCTCTCACTCTGGTATGAGCAATAAAGATGAGCGTGTGAGCTCCAGATCTCTACGGCTGCGGCCTTTCCTCTCGGCCAGAATAAGCGTCCCTTTAGATCCTGTGGGATCAGTTAGCTAGCCCGACGCTATTCATCAGACAACTAAATCCCAAGCATAAGAAAGAACGAGAACAGGGCAAGAGATATAGAATATGAGTGTGAAAGAGAAAGTGCACCAGGGAGAAAAGAACGATTAGGGAACTCTGAGGCAGCCGCAGACTTTAATTACACTAACTACGCCAGTTTGGAGGGGAAGCATTTTAATACCTCCGTAAATGCCCCGAAGCGCGTCTCGGGCAGTGGCGACACAGTGAGGTACCAGACCGCTCGCCCACTGGGGGATTGGCACGATCCTTCTACCTCGCCTCTGTGTCGAAGAGCAATAACATAGAGCCGAGGTGGGGAGAAAAAGATTAGGGACGAGCCTCGTACTCTGCGTGTCTTTTATGAGCTCTGCTGCTTTAATGTCATGGAGGCTGTAACCAACACTTACGCTAAATCAACCTGAATAGAAACTTAAATGGCAAAGCGACTGAAAACTAATGTCAGAGAAAGAGGAGGCAAAGATATGCAAATAACAGCTCTTGGGATAATTATGGTCATTTATTTGCCCCCTCCTATTGGCTCAAGGGTGGATTACAGAAGCAAAGCTCAAGTCTCAGAGGCAGAGCTCTGGCAGGCTTTCAGTCTCCATTACTCACTGGTGTGTCTCAATAGCTAGCTCGAGATCATCTGGAAGGCTCTTTGAGTCTCTTGAATGCATCAAAATGCGTGTGTATAAGCATGTGTATGCTGTTTTATTGGTTCAGTGATTGATTAGGGATTTATATGGGATATAACTGTTTATACTGAATGTATACCTCATATATAGACTACATTCTTGATAGTTAAATCATATAAACATCAATTCACCTAAAATGGATTAACATAGCCACAAATGAGACATATTTTGAATATATTAAAAACTAGATAAATGTTAAACAGATAATAAGAGAATATAGCTACATTTGAGATATTTCATGATAATATGTTGACATATCAGACTTTACTAGGGTCTTTAGATATTGGAGCATATCTTAACACAATGGGATATGGGATCTCTTCTTAAACTCCAGAGAAGAAATGTGAAATTACTTTTGCCTGAGATATGTGAGAATTTAACAAAAATCTCTGTTTGCACTCAAAGGAGGGACATTTGGGATATTAAAGAGATTGTGTGTGTTATTCTTATTTGCTTATCGCAACTAACTGGAATAACAAAATGGTGTGTCTCTTGTTGAAGAACGGTGTGCTTTTACTGGGCTAAGTGATTTAGCAAATGCAAGAATAGAATAAAGTAAAATAATATTTTTACTACTTGCAGGCACTAATGGCGCTTTATGGCATATTTCATTAACACATATCATAAAATAAAATCAACTAAGAAAGATCTTGAAAAGAATAGGAACCACCAAGAAACACACAACAAAATTATTAAAAAATAAAATTGTCCATGTACTGACACCTGTCATTTCAAATACAATCGAATAGCATCCACTTTTTTTCATTTTTAAAATAAAAGTGTCACTGTACTTTCTAGTACAATCATATTTAAAATACAATTGTCCATGTATTGACACCATTTAGTATCCAGTTTATATAAAATAGAATAGAATAGTAACCATCTTGACACACACTGCAAATACAACACAGAATTTTTCAATAAAATTGTCACTGAAGTATCTCTCAAAAGCACATGTTTTATAATGGAATTGTCCATATACTGAAACCTTCCAGTGACTAGTTACAAAAATATAACATATTTTTTAACATGTCATGTCAGCAACGAATGCTATTCATGGCATACTTCATGAATAACATAACACAAAAACAACTCAGAATAGAAAACAGAATAGAAAACAATAGCAACCTCCTTGAAACACATAAAAAATACACAGCTGAATTTTCAAATAAAAGTGTCACAATGTTTCTAGTAAAATCATATTTTAAAATGAAATTGTCTATGTTCTGAAATCTTTCACTTAACAGTTCACAGTCACCATTAATCTGCTCCCATCTAGGGAGAAAGTGAGGGCAAAGGAAAGTCAGAAAAAGCCAATTCCCATCAGTGTTCATTAGTATTCATTTCATACGGCTATTCAACCTTTTCAGGTGGTGAATCTGGCCTTAAATGGAATCCACATTTCTCTTTTCTGTAGTTTGTAAAAGGGCAAAACAAAGTGAAAGAAGTCGAACTGAGAGCTGAACTTCAGCCGCCCGGCACAGGTCCATCGTCCCCGCACGGCAGGCCCTTGACATCAAGCAATACTTTCTCTACATTTTTAAAATGAAGAATCGCAGAGCGCGTGGGAGGCTGATGCATGCGCGGATGATTCACCTGTCCCTCGAATCCCTCTATGGCCGCCTTTCTTACAGTTGTCTACCTACCTTCTGGCTAGACAAAGTGTTTAAAAGTCACACTGGCAAAACAAAGTATTCTCAAACCCTCTGGGATTGCGGAGGATTACGCAAAGGATTTGAGTAGAGGCTGGATAAAAAAAAAAAAAAAAGAGAATATACATATAAATTGCACAGCTTCCTCCTTGAGCACTTAAACACATCTACACACCGTATTTCAAACGGATGCTCAGACGCCTTTCTGATTGGTCAACGACTGCATTTGTCTGTGGGCTTCTTATGTTCTCCTTTGCCTCTCGACATAGAAATCAGACATTGCAGGTTTTCACATGCTTTCATTGCACCTTATGCATGCCGAAACATTTGTGATCAGAGAAGTATGGACTGGCTGTTCAGAGAGACTCGTGGGGGAGAACCTTTGCTCCGTCAGCATGGGGGGAACTAACAGCGGGAGGCAGACGGAGTGTATTAGCATAACCTAGCTTTCCGACTAAAGGACATTCAGAGGCTCGGTGGGAATTCACACCAGCGTGCGATATACTCACATTCTCTCACACGTCGCTAAAAAGAGAGCGAGAGCGTCACGTGACCTGGGCTGCAAAAGAGCCTGCGTCTTGGTCACATGTAGCCGACATGATTCACAAGCCCCAGCAGGCATTGCCTAGAATTATGCCCTTCCAGAGCACTTTAATTAGGTCTCCGTTGCAGAATGCACATTGTACAATGGAACGGGTGAAATGGCGTTTAAAAATTTACATAACACAAAACTCAGAATTTGCCCTTATTGACAAAGCAAATGCATGATGGTATATTTTGAGATTCTTTTCACAGCAAAACTAAATTCACAGACACCCATGAACAATTCTTCTTTCACAGGATTATCATTATATTTGAGACACCAAAAATGAGACCTTGAAGGTCATGGAAAACAAAAGACGAGGCCTTGAAAATTCTCGGCGCGATTTAAATTCTTTGAATTTCACACAGCTGCATAAGACAACACCAGACCCGATTCCCTGGACGGCTTTTGCTATCTGGGTGAGACAAAACAAACAAACAAAAAGTAGTTTGAGATGCTTACCAACGGGATTTTGGTCTACTCTTGGGATTGGGGATTTGAAGCATTTGTTATTGCATCTGCTAAAATCCGCAGTTGATATTAGGCGGTGTGTAATGAGGCTGTTGTGGAGTAGCGTGATTATCTGATGCTGGGTGGATTATGGCCGTTGCTCGCTGGCGAGTAACACATGGATGAGCTGGTTTGGCCGTTGTTCAGCGCAGGAATGCAGAGGGCACAATATACTGAGAGTCAGACGGAGAGACCTGCTCGGAGGAAAGTCGATTTTGCTTTGAATATTTTTTGTTTGAATGCATTTGTGTTTAGGTGTGTACATTTGAATTTCATATGGTAACAAAAACCGATACACTATAACAAAATTAGAAACAGACGAGAGGAGAGAAATATGGACAAAAAAGAGACACTGTGAAGGACAGAAACCGGTAGGGGTTGGGTGTGGGCAGCACTACCCGTCTGGATGCCGTCGAACGGGGCAGCTGGTGAATGAGTTTATTTTTCTTTGGCCATCAACTCACTGGGCTGTAACACAAGCCTCATTCATGGTCCACATATGACCAGCACACTGCTGTACAGTCATACTAACACACCTTGACAGCCTCAGTCGCACACCCTGACCATTGCTTTCCATCCCTTACACTGACTGCATTCACTGAAATTCACAATCTCTTCTATTCACCTTTCTTCATGTCCAGCGCCAACCGTTAGACTCTTAATCAACCGCACATAATGTTCTCCAATCACCTTTAAAACACCTAAATGTCTTTACAACAAATCATTCATTTATTGGTGTTTATGCATAGCGGTTTATTTAAATGAAAAGCTCAATCAAAAATGAAACATTGAAAGCTCTACCAACAAGTCATATGGGCCAAAATGGCAAGGGTGTGATCTACACTAAATGGTGTTTTTAGTGATGTCATCACCCCCTGGGAAAGTGCTGTGTGCTTTGATCCTCATTCTTGTCAAAGAAATGATCGCACACATAAAACGAAGCAGTCAATGAAGATGTCTACACAATGACACCACATCACTCCGCCCACCCTCTCTAAGCTTCTACAAGCACCGCCCCATCCCTTCTCCACAATGCGTGATGAAAACGGGCGTCAATGGTGACAGCACAGAGACCGAATTACGGGTCGGTAACAGCGCACTTAGCCGTTCATGAATAGCAACCGACCACAGTTATGTTAATGGTAGCATTACAGTGCACCAATTTGCTGTTTTTCCAATATCTATGACAAGCCACCATTGTGCCGTCAAGCTTACATAACAATTAGCTCACTTTTTATGGACATGTTTACAAAGAGCCCAAAGCGAAATATTCAAGCCCAGCACAAAAGACATTCAGCCGCTTGAAAGCATTTTCGCGGCGGTGACTGTGCCAAGAAAAGGAACTCTTTATCACGGGGGCCGGTGCAAACTCTAAAATAGTCCCGTACCCTTTCTCTCTGTCTTGACTAGATGAAGTTGTTGCCGAAGCAACAGGCCCGAGCCCCGTTCATTAGGAGAGCACATCATGGGATTGTTTCTGATAACCATCAGCTTAACTGAGAGAAACAAATCAATAGGTGTTGGCTCGGTTCATTACGTAAAAGTCAAAGCGAGAACCGCTCTCTTCTATCTTTACCGGTCTTCTGGAACACAAAACAAGCAGCCTTATAAAAAATGGACTTTGCCTTAGGCCTCTGAAGCCCGTACGAAAACATCCCGCTTATACTTTGGCGATTCGTCGTCATTAATCTTTACAAGGTCTGAGAAACACTTCCCTCTCTGTTTAAGAGCTAATGGAGACGAGGAAATGCTAACAGGGCAGCTGTCCAACTGAAGTTGGGGCATATGAGCACCCTGGGGCGGTTTCTGATGATCCAGCAAAACAACGACCAGCCTCGATCAAATATTGGAGCAGAGGGAGAGAGACGGGGAGGAGAGAGAGAGCACCAGAGACAGAGAGATCGTCTGTAAGCATTCAGGCGTTCTGACGGAGTGTGAGTCAGCACTGCACGGTGAGTAGAGGGCGTAACATCTCAACAACTCAATAGCAAGAAAAGACAATGTACCCACACCACAGGAAAACCGACCTATCCTGAAATCACGCCACAGTGTATCCACAGGGCCACCTACATGCTCTCCCTTCAGGGAGCCCAGTGCTAATTTGGGGGCCGGCCGGTCGGCGGATAACAAGCATGTTGGCTGTACATGCGCGCCGAGCATGACATAAAAGATTGATCACCATCGTATAAGACTCCCCTCGGATCAGGAACGTCTTGCGGCGACAGGAGCCAGCAATGCTTGAACATGTGGGACCAGCTGACCTACAGAAAATCAGAAAGTAAGGTAACGAGATAAACGTGCCATTCCGATCACCTGGAGCGCTGCCGCATCTGGCTAATGAGAGTGTGTTGAAACCATGGAAGGAAATGCCGTTTATTGCCATGTTAACTCAGGCCCCAAACATGCAAAACATATGCGGAATTTGTTTAATGGCCAGAGCAAGTGTGATGAAGCCCTGCAACACATCTGTCTGCTGCAATGGAGAAATGTCAGTGAAACATCCAGAACGCTGCCTTTTAGATTTACCACAAACATTTCAGTTTGAAGTCATTGTATAGATATAAAAATAAAAATTCAAGGGACAGTTTACTCTAAAATGAAAATTGTCGCTTTATATACACGTTCATGCTTTTAAAGGTATAATTCTCCCATTAATGAAAATTGTGTTATGAAAACTCTCTAGTTGTTTCAAATTGAATAATTTTGCTCTGACGGAATGTGAAATCACAGAGAAAGATATTTGAAAGAATGCTTTTCTTCAAACAGTTCTTGGACCCCATTGACTACCATAGTAGAACAATTTTTAATAGTAGTTAAAAGTGCGCTAGATCTTTTTGTCGTCCAACATTCTTCAAAAAATCCCATTTTTAGTCAAATAATGTTATTTGACTAAAGGCTATATTGATTCTTTCAAATATATTTCTCTGTTCTACTCTACTAGTAAATAAGTACAGATTTTTTTTATTTAGGGCGAACTATAACTTAAACAGCCCACTTGGACTAAATGAGCAGTTTATGATATTAGATCTCTTCGATCCAATGGAATAAAACCCACCATACAATAATTTTTCACTTTATGATGTTTAGTCTATAGCTATACAGATTCTGGCTTCAAATCACTTAAGAGCATTTAAAACATTCTGCATGTTCTGTGTTTCTATGAACAAAGTATTTTTGCTTTGTGACGACTTTGATATTCAATACATTTTATTTGATACATTAACATTTGATTTAACCATTTCTGTAAAATGACAGTTCGCCTCAAAAATTACAATTCTGTCATCCCTTACCCTCATAGAACACAAAAGAAGATATTTCGAAAGATGTTTGTAACCGAACAGTTACAGCACCCTTACACTTGCAGGGATTTTGTGTCAACACAATAGAAGTGAATGGGTGCTGCTGTTATTCGGTTACAAATGTCACAAAAACTTATTTTGTGTTCGGCAGAAAAAAGAAAGTCATCGATTCATTTTTGTGTGAACCATCCCTTTAATTGCGTCTCGCTTTTAGGTTTCTCTGAAAATTCCTCACTCACATGATAAAAACAAAAAATTATATAAGCAAAAAATCCTCCAAGTAAAAACGGACAAAAATTGTACGCAAATTTGTAGTTTACAGAAAACGCCACTGTGTCAGAGGCATTATTAATGCTGACATCTCAGTTTCCTCCAGAAATGAAGTTTCCACATTTAGGTTGGAAGGACAAAAACAGAATATTCAAATGGCATGCAAACGGCAAGGTTAATGCTGTGTTTAGCAAAGTGTCTACACCAAGAGGCGACAGATAATACTTTTCCAAAAAGCTGAACGGTGGACAATCTGTGCCAGAAAATGTGTCACAGATATTAAAGAAAAGTCTGCAACTACACAACGAATGGGACAAAAAGAAAAGAATCACACCTCTATTTATTTAGTTCTCTTTTCAAGTCAACAGAGGCCAGATGGACACACAGTACTCTCAAAAGCCCAATACACAATCTCAGAAATATGATAAAGTGCACTAATAAAGTGCTTTAAAACATATCAGATGCAAATTGTCAAATTACCACATTCAACTCCAACAGACAGTAATTTCAATAAAGAATATCGACGACAGACAAAATCACCCAAATGGGAGATTTTTGACAACTGTGGTCTCAAAGCTTTCCCATGCCTCTTTTGAAACCTCCCGTTCTACTTTCGACCTCTCAGCGCTCACCCGCTCACCCACCTCGCCGACTCCCCAGTATCTCAGGAGTGAGAATGGAGATAACCAGCTAAAACAATCGCACGGCTGCGAGCACCCACTTTAATCCTCTGCCAATCCTGCTTGCCAAAATAAACAGCCCAGCACGGCCGCAAACAAACGGGAAGAGGGACGCGGCAAGGAAGACACAAGATACCAAAGCAGGGAGTGTGTACAAAAGAACACTTCATCAATCCGGCACTGACAAAAGGGTCACCGATGCTTGGGTCACTCCAAGCTCCATTATCATTTCCAGCTTCGTTCCAAGACACCGATGAGCTTCCTGCAGCAAAGTTGGACCGACGGCCATTACTCTACAGGATGCATTATGAGGCAGATGACACCAAAGACACACACTTCACACCGCCAAAGCATCATGGCAGCGAGCCCTTCTGCTGACATGCGCGCATTTACTGGACATTAATGCTCGTGCCAAACTGGGACAACTTGAAGGCAAAACTGAGAACCGAGTCCTGCTGAGGATTCAGTCCAAAGACATCGACGATTAGTGCCGGAGGGATCGAGCACATCAGGCTTAAGTACGACCACAGAAGAATAGAGTTATCACATTAGACACAGATGGAGCAACAAGTCTGAGGGGATATTAGCGAGAGACTAAATGGGATGGAACATCACTCCGGGCTTACTGTAGTTTACATTACACCTGGATTAAAAACACTAAATGAACACCTCGGCAATTAAATGGAAAACATCAAATGGTGATTATATTAACCTTCAGTGGAAACGTGCTCCAGCCTTTATATTTTACATTGATAAAGATTTACGTCCACAGTACAGACACGAGATTATGCACGGTTTGAATGGAGGGAGAACAAAGATTAGTTAGACAAACCTATTGGCATTATGTCAATGGAATATTACATGTCCATCAATTCTGTTCATAAACTGAGAAGAGCTTTCGGCACTGACGTGATGTCTTAAGGCATTCGGTGACGGAACGGATAAAAATATTTTATACATTTTGGCTTCGTCTCAAAGCTACTCATCTGCCTAGACAGGCAACATAGAGATAAAAGCAACCCGCAATACACAAATGATACAAACAGCTCACAAGAATGGAACTGATTTGTGTTATCATTAAATAGTAAAATACATATTGATCAAAAATAAATGTGAAAAGGGTGTGGGCTAATTTCATGAAACCCAATAATGCAAATAACTTTAATAATCAAAGCAACATTTCTATTTGCTGACTACTCGATTCTAACAAATAATAAAACCACAATTATAGGCCAAACGTGGAAATAAGGCTTATTAAAATTGGGAAATTATAAGAAAGTAGATAGCCATAAACCCGTTAATGAATCACACATATCTAACATAATATATAAATAAATATATTAATTTCAACTCAATAACAATACACTTCAAAATATTTGAAGAAGAACATATTAACAATATTCAAATCATCAACAAACATAAATAATAATAAAAATGAAAAGTAACAAACATTGTTAATTATGTTTTCATGTTAATAGCACATCCCTCACAAAATGTATAAATTCAAGGCATTATGGATGATGTATACCCTGAAACAGATTGGGATGGGATTAAACATCCCATAATTCTTCACTTTTCATAATGTCATGACAACATCAGCACATCTCACAAGCATGATGATGATGAAACAATTGAGAAGACCTGTGGGTGCATTACTACAGACATAACTCAATGTGAGTGTAGTGGGCAGATGAACGCTCCAAAGTAACAAATCAAAGGGCAATGTGACACAGTCACGTCCGCTTCCTCACAGATGCATCGGGACACAAACGCGACACCGGCTCGGTGGATCAGGCATCCGAACGGGCCCGTTATGACGGACCGGGGAATGAATGGAGCGCTGTGAGGTTCGGGATTCGGAAAACGTCGGGCTTACCGGTTGCTGTTTGTGTCGATTGGACGCTTTGCCCAGCGGAGGCTGATGATGCTTCTTCTGGAAGCCGCTCTTCGGGTACTCGCTGTAGGCTTTGTTGATGCCCGTGCGGTCCCTCTTCTCTCTGGCGTTGTCTTTGCGGTCTTCGCCCGTGTCCAAATTGCTGAAGTTCCACACGATGAGCGTTTGGACGAGCAGCACTGTGAGAGCGGCTATTAACGCCGACCGTGAGCGGCGAGCGAACTTCCGAGCGCACAGACTGCCGAACATGTTCACCCCGGAGCGGCGAGGAGCCACTGCTGATGCGCGCCCGACGGCTTTGTGGCTCCGCGTCGGGAGAGCAGCGTGGATAAGAGAGAGAGAGAGAGAGAGAGAGAGAGAGAGAGAGAGAGAGAGAGAGAGAGAGAGAGAGAGAGAGAGAGAGAGAGAGAGAGAGAGAGAGAGAGAGAGAGAGAGAGAGAGAGAGAAGGTGACACGCCTCCCTGTGGTGGCACTTAGAAATGGCCTGTGAGCTGTACTTAAGGGAACAGAATCATGATCATTTTGGGGATGTACAGCAAAACAAATGATGCAATATCATGTGAGGACACAGTATGTTTCTAAACGGTCTTGGCTACTTCCATATTCACGGAGTTCCCACATTACAGATATACCCACCAGGGGCGACGGTGGATTGAGGAAGTCATGGCCTTGTGGTTAGAGAGTTTGACCTAACACTAGGGTTGTGGGTTCAAGTCCCGGGTCGGTAATAAGACTGTGTGTGTGTGTGTGTGTGTGTGTGTGTGTGTGTGTGTGTGTGTGTGTGTGTGTGTGTGTGTGTGTGTGTGTGTGTGTGTGTTCACTTTTGTGAGTGTTCAAGGTTGGTGTGTGTGTTCACAGTTGGTGTGTGTGTTCATGGTTTGTGTGTGTGTTCACGGTTGGTGTGTGTTCACGGTTGGTGTGTGTTCACTGTTGTGTTCACTGTTGTGTGTGTTCACGGTTGGTGTGTGTGTGTGTGTGTGTGTACTGTGGATGGGTCAAATGCAGAGCACGAATTTTGAGTATGGGTCACCAAACTTGGCTGTATGTCACATCACTTTCATTCAGCCTTTCCAGACAGTAAAGGTACGTCCTTAAGATGTCTGCTAAGGATATGGAGATCTGTAAATAAATCTGTTGTACATAAAAGTGAAAGTGAAGTGACATACAGCAAAGTATGGTGACCCATACTCAAAATTCGTGCTCTGTTTTTAACCCATCCAGAGTGCATGCACACATTAGTTAACACACACACAACGGTGAACCCTCATCTGGAGCAGTGGGCAGACATTTATGCTGCGGCGCCCAGGGTGCAGCTTGGGGTTCAAGGGGCACCTAAGTCATGGTTTTTGAACCCGCAACCCTGGGATTCAAACTCTCTAACCACTAGGCCATGTCTTTCCCCAACATCCTCAACATCTTACAAACATCTCCTTGATGTCTATATAATATCTGCCAGAAGACGTCTCAGAGAACATGCAGATGAACAAACAGACATTTAATACAAATGCAGTTATTAGATGTCTGCCAGATGTATGGGTCATATCAAAAGCAAGATCTCCTCCTACTATTTTCCACAAGTTTGCACATTAAGACCCTGTGAACGCCCCAGGAGTGAAGGTGAATTGCCAAGTCGTATTTCTTCCAGGTTCTATTATCGTTCAACCGATCAACGGTTGCTAATTGTTAGCGTTAACCTGTCAGATTTCGAAAAAGAGAGATAACCCTGAGAGCCAACACGATGACTCCCTCTTCAATAAACCCAGGTGAAGCATAGCCTGCAGTTTTTTAATCAAGACTGAGGCCATCTCTCATCCTGCATAGCTCAACAGACATACAGGGAGACGTGGTTTCCATGGGAATACCCCCGTGTCCTTTCCTTTCCTCCAACAGTTCAGAAGACTGAGAAATAAAGAGAAGCCACAACGTGATTTCGTTCCCGCACATCAGAGCACGGTGAGCACCGCTGTTTGTTCACAGCATTCTTGACATCATTAAAATTGAATCAGCCACCCAGACGCTGCTGCTGCTGTATAATTCACAAGTCTCGCGTGGAGATCACAACGCTTTGATGAATTAGAGAAATGCACGAGGCAAAGTCACACTTCGTGCCCCTCACGATGCTCGCAGAACAGACAGAAAGTCCCTCAGGCAACATGCGAGGAGGTGTGCTGTTGCGGGGGACTTTGCGTGTCTACATTCGCCATCGCTTTATATGCACGTGAGGATCGTAAGATCTAGCAGAAGAGGACGAGAGTAAAAAAGCAATGGGACATGTGCCCTTGGGCAGACTTTCTCTCCGTATGTTTTATCTGCCAGGAGAATTTATGTATGGTACCCAAACGATCTTGGCTTCGGGGTTTATAAGGATCTCTCATGAGAATTGTCTATGCTTTCTAACCACAGATTTGCAATTAAAGCATAGCAACTACACATTTAATAATGCACTAAAACGTTGATGACATCCCTTTTACTACAGTAAACTCGTGATTAATGTTCCATTAATAGACAATCTTTCCCCCTACAGAGATTTTTTTCCTATTTGTTGGCATCATTATTTGGCATAAAATATTTGTCATTATTGGCATGTTTATTTGGCCAAATATTACACATAATGAAAGAAAAGACAAAACAGATAGGGAAAAATGTACGTTTATACAAAATAAAATAATATGGTCAATAATGTTACACACCTATTGAGATGCCAGTTTAAATATGTCGCATGTTTCCAAAGTTAATTTCAATGTATGCTGACATTTTTTTGAAAGTCTACAGGGTAATTTTTTTTTTTAATTCTTGGGATTTGAACCCCCAACCATCTTTTAAAATGTGAAGATATACATGAACTGTTATGTTTTGTCATGTTTGTACTATGCTTTACAACATAAACTATAGACCTCTTCAGAAATGTAAACAACGCTGACCCAAAGCTGGTCTAGAGGAACTTCCTGTTTCAGTTTTTAAACATCACACAAAAATTTACACAGAATACAACCTACACAAAAGTTAAAAAAAACCATAAGGATTTCATTATATGTCATTAAAATTGTGCTTTTGAATCAGTGTCTACATTTTGCAAAGTGGTCTATATCATAACATATAGCCTGTTCACCAAAAATAATGTGTTTTTGTTTGCATATTATTATGTGTTTATATAACGGTACAGGCATAAGCATTCATTTTTGTTGCTTTCTGACAGGGTGTTCTGTGTTTTTGGTGCCTTGGTGCAAAATATTTCGCTACACTAATGCCTCTATTGAATTCTGTCTGTCCGCCCTTCCGGTGATGGTGACAAACAAGCCCTCCTCGGCATTGAGAGGCTGATCAACAGGGATGGAAAAGCACGTATGCTTCAGTTTCACCAGCGGTTATTGAAGAATCTTTTCCATTCTTTAGGCTCTAAGGGGCTGCACAGCCCACCTCCTCTCCATCATTTCATTCTCTTTGTTAAGAGCATTCAAATCGGTCACAGTGATAGCGAAGCATTGTGAATAAATCTGCGGATCAGTGAATGACTAAGAAGGACATTGATAGTTAAAGCATGTGAAATCAATAATCACTTTTTATTTTTACCTTCATCATCAGAAACCGCATAAAAGGACTGAAGCGCTCTGTGACTCTCGAGTGATGCGATAAGGAAAATCTCAGAGCGACTCTAATGTTCCTTTCAGTCATTCTCTCATTTGTTCAACTATGAGCTCAGAAATTCTCAAATCTTCCATCATGGTTAAGCCTCGACTGACTCACGCACGATTGTAATTCCATACATCAGATCCCCCATTCAGCCACATCAGGCCGAAGCAAGAGAAATGAGGCATTATCAAGTGAACCTCTGATTCCCAGGAGACAAAAACAGTGACACACTCGCACAGCCGACCATGAAACATGAAAGTAAATCACACTCAAGTGTTCCCAGGCACGCAGTTTACTCGAACTGGCACTGAGTTAAATTACTGTATTGCACAGCAAATCCAAGACAAAGATGTGAGAGGGAAATTAAGAGCCTCGTGGGAAAAAAGGCCCATCGCAGCCTGTTTGCAAGTGGACTAAGTTCATAGGAATGCAGCAGTGTTTCCGTGTTTGGGGCACCCGCCGAAGATGGCGTTGTAATTCGGCCATGGTTTCTCTCAGGCATCCTCCAAAGTCCTGATTTATGGCATTGCTCATTGAAAGTTGAAGATTGGAGTCACAGAGCACGTCCCATCACAGCCCCCGCAACTGACCTTGACCTCGGGCACCGCAGGGCTCTCATCTGTCATCACACACATCTGTCAGTATCCCTGCTGCTTTAACGCAGGGCGGTTCCGAGCTCTATTTTTACCCCGATTTATCGATCGGCTGAATAATTTATCATCGTTAATTTTCCCTGACAAATTGTTTCCTCTCTTTCTCACATTTCCAGTGACATTAAACTGACTCGGCCTGAACGGAGTTCATTTTGTTTTTGTTTGTGCTGGCGCTGACGTTGTGGGTTATGAAGCGGTAGAGGCCCTCAACACCTGAGAGAGATCCTTTTGTATTAAATTGCACGCTGTAGAGGTCAGACTCCGGTTTCTTCAGACGCATCCGCCTGTCACGTGCATCATTCGCTCGCACGTTCATTTGGTGTCCAAAGGCACAGTGCCACCTGTGTCTTCTTGAGGTGTTTCGACCTTGCACAGCTGCCACATCTCCTTAGGGCCACACCCCTCTATCTCTACAGGGACATCCTCCCCGATTCATCCATGACCAGGCCATCCATTTCCCACGATGCACCTGCAGCTCCGCGACTGTTGCGTGCCCTGCCCAGAAACCTTGTTAGAGCAATAAAAATAGTAGCATGAAACAGAAGGGATGGTGAATAGGAGAGGGACAAAAACCAACTGCGCTGGCCAAGATATTCTCATAGGAACTTCGCAGTTCAGCAAAGCAGGTTAGACCAATTAAACAAGCGTCAGCTGCTTTCTCTGATTAGCATTCACACCTCACACTGAGAGAGAGGGGGGGGGGAGAGAGTGGGAGAGAGAGGGAGAGAGAGGGAGAGAGATATTCATAAGGAACATGTTTAACATAAAACTGCTTGTAACCCACAGGAAAATCATAAATCTTTTTAACATTTCATTTATTTCTTAGTATGTAGTAAGATTAACTAAGAGATCAAATGGAGACTTTTTTTACTTTAGTTTCTTAGATATTGTCACCTGTCAAAAGATATGAACTTTTGATTTGGACCAAATTATCTGAGCTATTATGCTATTCACATACATAATATTTCATAACATATCACAGAAATGCTCTTTGATTACGTATCATAACATCTCACATAAACCAAATAAATCCACCTAAAACATTTCTCATAACATACCACCAAAATCCTCTCTTATATCTCATAACATATCCTAAAACCGACATAAATTATATCTCATAATATCTGACATAATTATATCTCACAATCTTTAACATTAATTATATATTAACTATTATATATTTATATAATTATAATATATATTATAACACACCACCTTTTATCCACATAAATCATATCTCATAAACCCATATAAATTTTCTCATGATATACCATATAAATTCACACACATTATATCTCGTAATATATCACATAAAGCATATCGCGTATTTCCACATCAGTTATATCCCATATTATATAACCTAAGAATATCACTATAAGTAAAAAATCTGATACTTGATAACAAAAGATTTTGTCTGTGGGAGTTAAAAGAGCAAGCTTTGAGCAAATGAAATGGTCCTTTGACTATAGCCTCAAACATAAACTAATTTCCTTAGCCAGTTAAGCACAGCAGTCGAGAAGGGCTTGTAAAATAAAGATTGTGTATCGTGTGGCATGATATGGCTTGTTTAATCATGGTTGGACATCCTTGCTCACATTCATCTGTGGGATTACACCTTTGACAGCCAGACGATGCTTCACATACTGATAAGATGTTGTTTTTGTTGCTTAGCTCTGTTGTCTTCGCTGCACTCTGCCGACTAATTCTCCCCAGGCAGAGGTCATTACCTTTCCTATCTGAACGTGAGTATTTGGGCTGCACAGATCGATGGGCTTGGTAAATGCCAGTGGAGACTGCATGTTGGGTCCTTTTGGAGACTGGTCAATTGGGGTATGTGCAGGATTTAGGAGCCAGATTTACAGGACATGCTCGACAGAGGTGATTGTGGAGATCAATGTCTCTAATGCCTTGCCTTTGTCACCTAGGAAGCATCTGCAGTTCACAAGAGGAAAAAGATTAGGCTAGGTGTTATGAAGTTGTGTTTTTGCTATGGACGAAGATTTTCTTGTTAACAAAACTGTCCTGGACATTTACTGGATGTTTTCACAGCTAATTTAAGAGAACGAAAGAGGAAATTCTATTTTGCTGTATGACGATAAAACTATTCCTGTAAAGCAGTTTAATATTTCTTCATCCTGTTGTCAGAAAGTTTATTCAAATGTGCTATTGTACACAAATTAATATTTAAAAATGAACATTAAATTAATATATCTAAACAAAATAATATGTTCATGATGTAAAGTTTACTTGGCCATGCAGTTAACAAACAGTCTTAATTCAAATACTTTGATAAAATGTTTTAAAGTATTGATAAACCAGCAACAAATTTAAAAAAAGCGTACACTTGTTGACTAAGAGTTGACTACCGAAAAAACCCAGAGAAAAATGTTTAATATTTTGCAAGTATAAAATGTAAAATATTTCCATTCCCCTGCGATCTTGTTGTGTACACCAAAATAACAATTAAAATATTCTATGAACTGACAGGTAGGCCGATTTGTTACAAGTAGAAAAGCACATCGATAAGATAACTACATATTGTAAAGTTTACCTGAACTTTACCTACAAATACTTTGTAATATCAACTTGAAGTATACTCATTTTTGTAGGAGTCTTAAAATTTTTAAGGTAATGATAGAAATCAAAATTATGTATAGTATAGTATTTCCGACTTTCAAAATATTAAACATTTTGTGAATATGTCAAATATTGTGATTGTTATATAGTATAAATCCTTATTTATTTTTTTAAGGGTTAGACGTGGGAGATATATATGAACTGGACACAGATAGCATTAGTTTTATCCCCAAAAAAGTACCTAATGCAGTATTAATTTAACAACATGAAACCACACTTAGTTACCAAGTAGGTAAACATCACACTAGTGATCAACTCAGATAATTCTGTGCCAGACTGACGAATGAGAGCTGAATCAGATCTCCCACAGTTCAAAGCGGAAGGAGAAAAAGAATGCTAAATCTTTTATTCAATTTTAAAATCTAACAAATCAGAGGAGAGTTTGGGGAATTGCCTGTTCCATTATGTGGTTGGGAAACATATTTAAACGTCTCTTAATTCTGAGAAGTGAAGCAACAGAGGAAGCTCCAGGCAGTTTGAGAGCTGGATACGGGAAGTGACTTAAATTTTGTGTATATGTAAGTAAAAACTAAGGGAATATAATTAACTCTAATATTTCTATTAGATTTTAAAAAAATGGTGTACATCACAAATATATGTTCGTTAAATAATACTTGTTTTTATTACATAAACTTAAAAATATTTGTAAACTACAGGGAAATTAACCTAATTATTGTCTATTTAATTTTATTTAGTTCATTTAAAATCTCTAATGTTGTTTTTTCATTCTAAGTTATTTTTGTGGTATTTACTATTTAAGCTACATGAAAAATTTTTACCACGTACACAAAGGTCTCATGACAATATTGTTAGGTCATTGTACACAGGTAATGATCATATTTAGATTGATATGTGTAGTTTTACACCAACTCACAAATGCATCTAACACTTAAATATTTTCTGGATTTTCCGTTTTGATTTGCATATTTAAAAATTTAAATGCTCCGTTGCTTTATGTAAAAAACATAAAATTTAGAAACCCCTGCCAAAGCCAAAAGATGCAAATTGCAACTTAGTATCTTGCTTTAGATGCAGAAATATTCCAGCAGTTAGCTGGGTTAAGCACTTCCTTCTCTTTCTGTCAGTGTGATGCAGATCGGCCCTGTGGGATCTTCGCCGTGGGGCCGCAGCGTGTCTGTTGCAGCGCGTTTTTCATTCACACTGCTTGTGCTTTTATTCACAAAGGGCGCATATTTCTCTGCCCCTGTAGAACTGCCTAATTTCCTTTAATGCAGTTTGTGTAGCGCCACATAACATTAAGAGTAGTGACTAGAGATCCCGCAACAACAATCTTACATCAGAGGAAGTCGAGCAAATGGTCTGCTCACCGCATCACTTATGCCTGCTCCAGGGTGGCTGCTTTCTCCAGTCTGCTTCAAATCACAAAGACTGCTCCTGAAATCCAAGAATCTTTAGCCTGCCGACAAGAATGTATAGTAATATAGAAAATAGACAACAGATTGTCACAAACTATAAAATACTGTAAAGTTAAAAGTGAATTTAGGAAATCTAGCATTGTACCTGTGTGCCACATATTATTGTTTGACAGCCAAACTGGATAGAAAAGGATCTGTAAATGTGTGGTGAAAGTGCCTATCATGAAAATACTTCAACCAATCAGCTTTAACTAAATATTGTTTCCCGTTTATGAAGTATTTTATGAAGCATATTTCTACGCTTCATGAAATCTCTCCTTTATCCATCCATGAAAGCACTGACTTACCCTTGTTTCGACATCATTGTTCCCATTGTACAATTCAATAATGGTAAATCTTTTTAGGACAATAGAACAAGGCTACAGGTAAATGCCTGTATCTGTCATCAAAGAATTCTCATTTTTGTTTCTGAGAGTTTCATATAAGGAGTGTACAATAAGCATAAGTTATTTATTACCAAGAAAGACAATATTCATAAATACAGTGACAAGTAAATTGGTTCCATGGTTGGCTACAAAATGGACAGATCCAATTTTTGGGGAAATGGAGAGAACCTTGCAGAATAGCTTAATTTGAGCCAAGTTAATAGTTTTGTCAATTTCACCCAACAATAGGTTGAAAATACAACCTAGATAGCAGAAAAACAGTCTTTTTTTGAAAAATTGAAAATAAGGATCCTGCACAAACACGTAAATCAATACCTCAATCCCTAACAAAATGATCTTAAATCGATCTTTTGTCTTCGGTTTCTTGGTTTGTCCCATGACTCAAAAATGAAAGTTTCTAGATGTACAGTTCTCCGTATTGCAGTGCACAGCGAGCACAATTTTGCTTTAAAGCTATTTGTCCCAAAATGAAGATTCTGTCATCATTCACTCATCGTCTTGCCATTTCAACCCTGTAGGCCCTCTGCAACAAAGTAAGACATTTGGTAACAAATACCATTGGTACCCATTGAAAAAAGTCAATAGGGATCAGTGATTTTCTATGGACCAAATTTCAGAAAATATCTTCTGTGTTATGCAAGAGAAAGAAACCTATAGGTTGAAATGTTAAGTAGGATGTGTTTCTGGATCAAGTAATTCTTCATATCTTGTTTTGCAAAGAGTCAGGTGTTCTTGCCCTCAGCACAGCTTATGAACTCATTTGACTGTCACTACAACCATTAGAGCACGAGGTATCTGGCGGAGATCCAGTGAGCTCAACTTAGATAAAATTCATTCCAGTCCTGATATATATTTAGGTCTAGCAAGGTCCCTGTGTCCTCAGTCTAATGCCACAAGATATCCTCCAGCCCAGCTGTCTGAGCAGATTAATATTGTTATCTGTACAGATTTCCTCCAGCTAGTTCATGATTGCTCACCATTTACAGCAGAAAAGTTCAAACTGTAAGACACCCCTTAATATGGAAGATACTACGAACCAAGCAAGTTGTTCTGACTGGATGGTATTTTTGGGACATCTGTCTCAGGGGTTGAAGAGAGGTTTGGGATGCATTTTATTGTAAGCTTGGTAAACATAAAGATAAAATGAGAGGTCCTGATAAATTATGGCTTATAGCATATATCACAAAAAGTTTTATATAAACTTAATGAAATTTTTTAAAACATTAAAATAATAAAATAGTAGACTAAATTCCCAAAAATGTATTGTAGTATCAATACTATTAGAAATATTTGTGTTAGTCAGTTTTACTCAATTTCTTACTTAGTATGTTTATTTCATTTCAAAGTTTTAAAATGTTTTTATTGTAAATTGTTTCACGTAAAAACAGAGCGATTTTTTGTTCATTGTAAAATAATGCAAAAAATAATCTTATGTGAGTAAATATCACAAAAATAAAGTGTTAGGAAGAGTTGGAATATTTTATTACAATAACTAGACATTAAAAGTAATTAAAATAATTGATCAAAAATACATTGGATGTATTTATGTTCTCAAGTTTATGTAAAAAATATGTGTTTATTTAACAAATATATATTTGTAATACACACCCATATTTTGATGAATTATAATATAAACATTCTATAATATTTACTTAATTTTTACACAAAATTTTAACAGTATTGTTTTATTTTTTATTGTAAATTGTTAAACGTGAAAACATAGTAAAACACTTTGAGTATATATTTAAGAACATTAACACCACTCCTTTATCCATAAAATTAAAGTGAAAAGAGATGCATATCAGTCCTCTTATATCTACCATTCCTTCGTACACCAGACATTTTTTCCAATCACACATCCTATTCCTCCATCATCATGCTAAACCTGCTTCACAGATGTTAATGCTTTTGTGATGTTTCTCTTGAGGAGTGTCACAGAAAGACTGCATGTATGAGAAAGTGAAGAGAGACCCCCGAACGGGCCCCCGCAGACAGCAGCAATAATACAGAGCATCACTGTTATTGTGCTGATCAGATCATTGAATTATATAAAGCCAAAGGATTCAACAGCCCAGTGGGCGCCATTGGAACAATGGAGATGCTACAATCATTGGAGCTCTCACAAAGCAATACGCCACTATTGTTCTGGAATTACTGTTTAATAATAAAAGTTCTGCTCTGTCTCTGGTGTCTGTGTCCTGCTGGAGGAGAGTTCTGGCCTAAATCTGCTAAAATGTGAGCTGACCCACCGGACGTCCAGGAAAACTGGGGACCATTTAGACCAGACCCACATAATTAGATACATAATAAGTCTTTTGTTTGGTCATTCGTGCTTCATTCTTTGTATACGGTATCGATTTTACGAACCGGAAGATAGTTCCAAACCTATTTTATGTGGGAAAGAAGCTGTTATATGAGTATACATTGAGTCATTTTGGGGACATGCGGAACTAGTCAGGTGGCAAAATTTCATTAGATCCTGGTCTAAATGACCACAGGCAGGGGCCTTTTATAGATACTGCACCAAACAGAAGTGGAACAATGATCAACCATGGGACCCATCAAAACCCATTCAGACGCAAAAACCTCCCCTGAAAGAGAGAAGGCTTTGACTATTCCGGTATAGCTAGGAGAGACGCCAGGGTTACAATAGACAGTGCAGAAAACATTGAAATCTATTCCAAAACTGCAGCATCAACATCATTTGCTGCGTTTAACAAAAAAGCTGAAGGCGATTCTTCTGTCTGCCCACAAAAAAATCCGATTACAGAAGAAACAAAAGCAATAATTATATCCTTTAAACATGATTACAAACTGTGTGTGGAAACCGAGGTCCTGACGGTCTCCGAGTCAGTCATGGTTTCATTAACCTGTAGCTGCGTAACAGCAGGTTTGCCATTGGCTGTCATGGCAACTGACTGCCGACAGTGCCGTACAGATGCAGACAAACAAGCTTTAAATTCATTTGTACAAACAGAAGGCCTTCAGCTTTTTAGATGCTTAATTGAATTGAGAACGCCTCCTGAGATGCTGTTCGACTTACATCACTACCTTACCTACAGTGACACGAACCTCGCTGAGACATACGGCAAAAATGTTGACAATGCACTAGTGTGAAGAGCCAATGAGAATTAAAAAAAGTTATATTTTTAATAACAAAATTGTTCCATTTAGTCAACAGTGAGAATCAGTATATCAGATGTTTTAATTATTATATATTTAAATGCATTTTTCTTGCATATCACATTTTGGTCAAAGCAATATTAACATAGAATTCTTATTTGTGCCTACTTTTACCAAAAGCAAATGTTCTATGCTATATATTATTTGAAAATATTTTTTAAAAACATTTAAACAAATGTAATGTTTTTTGCTTTTACTGGAGAACAATTGGCTTATTTAAATCTTACAGGGTGAATTTTGGAAGAAACATCTCATACAGAGTTAAAATGTAAAAAAACAGCAGACACGCACGCTCGCTCGCTCGCTCGCTCGCTCACTCACTCACTCACTCACTCACTCACTCACATAAAATATCCTTCCCAACTCCCCCCCCCCAAATCGTTAATAAAGCGCTGTTTTAAAATTGATATAAACTTATTTTCTCTGCATTATGTGAGGTCTAGTTTTATCTTCTGTTAAAAGAATTTCTGGGGGGGGGTGGATTAATACCTGTTGAAGGCAACTCCGTCCTCGGGGCCCAGAAGATCTGGCCGTGGCCGACGTCGTGGTGGTTCTGGGCGGCCTCTTCACAATGGCCATGGCAGATCCCAAGTCACCCTGGGCTGAGGCCGTCTCCACGTCTCCCTGAGCTGAACCCATCTCCAAGCCTCCCTAGCTCAAGCTTTCGAGCCTCCCTGGGCCAAGGATAGCTCCACAACTCCTTGGACAAAAGTCATCTCCTAGCTCCCAGTGCCCAGAGCAGTGTAATGTAATGGTTTCATGTCTCCCTTGTGTTTCCCATGTGACTGTTTTTCCCTTTGGACTACATTTTCAATGTTTCCTCACGTTCCCACACCTGTTTCTCATCTGTCATCACCCCACCTGTCTTCAATTTCGGTAATCACCAGGACTCCATTTACACAATGTGTTTTCCAATGTTCTTTATACGGTCTCCTAAATATTTTGAGTGTGTCTGTTGGTTTTGCCCCTGAGTTCATTATATCAAAGTTCTTATTTTTTAAGTAAATCCCATTGTCGTTTGGCTCCTTCCATGTGGATAACTTGCACACCGTGTTACTTTTCGCTTTTAAATTGGCCTAATAAAAATTTCTACTTGTGGTAACCAAAATTAATACTAGCAAGACAGACTTCTACCTTGCTCGTTAATGTAATTAACTTCTTATTTTTTGCATTTCATCTATACATTTTAAATTCAGAGTAAATTTGTAGTGCATTTTCCAGAGCTGTATATCTAGTTGTAAGCATGCTCTGTTTTCCATTGAGTTTGGAGAGCAAAACCCAAGCTTTCCCAGAGATTTAATGAGCAAGATAGTAAAGCTGTCTGAAAGGTCTTCACAGCGCTATAGATTCCGAAGCCACATTAAGACCGGAACAAATTGTGATTGTGAAGAATGACGTATCACCCCTTGCAGGGGCCAAACTTAAACGGCTCTTTAGAAGTTAAGAGACAGATTACCAGCTAACACCTCAAGAATGTTTCATCAAACCCCTGACTATTAGTGCCTGTGCTGCTTGTGAACTTGTGTGATGTTATGGCAGCTGGAGGCAGAATATTAGGAATATCAATGGAAAGCCTCCCTTAAGACGACATGTTGTCCTGCTGAGATATGGAAACTTGTACTAAAAATTGGGTTAAAACTAAATTTTAGCTTGGAATTGAAGAAGTAGATATTTTCAATAAGGCCTCAACGATCTTCCACCAACATGACCCCAGACCTGTATGCGGCCGAGAGGCACATGGTATTTATGAGTTGGGTGTTTATGTCCCACAGGTTCAAAATAACTCGGCACCTCAGCAGGGCAGAGCATTAGAGCAAAAAACAAACCAATGTTTACCATCGTCACAAACTTTTCTTTGCACCTATGTTTTCCAGGGGTCTATTTGTGTAATATAACCACTGCCTTTCCTGTTTGTCTTTAACAACTTTAAATGGCGTCAAGAAGCAAAATTAGGAGAAAAAGCGTTCCCTCATGCACAGATACCACTGCTGGGACAATGTTACATGACCTAATTAATATTCATGAAACATGCTGATGGGTTTTGTAATGTAACCCCGTCCCCATCTTGCATATCCAGCGGCCCATAGGTTGGAAGGTTATAGACAGATTAAAGACAAAAGGCAAAATTAGATGCTTTCTCAAAGTCTTATCACACTGGCCATCTTGTCTTGAAGGTCAGATGGAGTTGGGGAAAAAGTGTGGATTAAACACTTCAGACGATTCATCTGCCAACTTTCAGGGTAATTGAACAGCGCCCACTGTGAAATGAACTTTCTCTCTTATTCATTTCCTAAATGTTAAACCCAAAAGTTTTGTCATCATTTAATCTCCCTTCAACATTATAAACTTTCATGAATTGATTCCTTTTGCAGAACACAAAGAAGATATTTCAAAGAATGTTTTAAACCGAACAGCTCACTTGCATTTGTTTTAGACGCATATAATAGAAGTGTGTGCTGCCAAATTAAAAAAATATATATTTTTTTGTCTTCTGTGCAATGAGGACAGTATTACAAGTTTGAATAGACAGTGGGTTGATTTAATGATGACGGGTTGAATTATCCCTTCTATATGTAAACTGCAAATATATTTCTACCTGGGTCCAAGCAGAAAGATTTGGTATACGACCGTAATGAGAACCATTGCCTGGTGGATCAAGTAGCAACCCCTGAGGCTTTCCACAAACCCCTCTCTTATCAATCATCAGGGTTGATGCCAATTTAGCCTTTGATTGGCAAACGGATAGATAACCTTTAAAAGAATCAAACCCCTCCAAAAAAATCTCAAATCAGTGACATTTACAGATGTCTGCGCTAATTCATTACGTTTCTGCCCTTTATTGAATGAGAACCCTCTGATCTCTATTAATATAGCAAGTCAGGCAGAATAGCTTTCAATGGGATGAATGGCTTAGTTTACTGCAGCTGTTGCATGAATCTATGCACTTCATATACAAGGTCGAGCCCCCTGCACACATGTCAGCATCCTCCCGAGCATCAGCATCCGAACAAACACGGCAGGGATGTATAATCGGAAACACCTGGAGCTTGTTATCTTTCAATGAAAGGGATAAGCTAAGCAAGAAACCCTGGAGACTTACATGGTGGCATCTACATGGCAAACCTCTTTTTATTAAACTGTTCTTGCTGTTGACAGGTTGAGGTTGGGTTTCGGTTAGAGCATGATAGAATATGGTATGGTGCTTGGAATATCAACATTAATTACATTCACATATGAAACATATTCTTTCAAATGGTTTTCTATCTAGTACTCTTTTTATTCAATGCTGGGAAGGAAATCTTGGTATCACATATTTGTGTATGATCGGTTCCAGGGAGTCCAATTTGCTCCCATGCCTTGCTGGTTTACAGTCAACCTTGTCTTTCGATGCGGTCTCTGCTGTCAAATTTATAGAGCATTATAAAATCATGCAAACAGAAAGCGAGGGAGGGAGATCAAGAGACAAGAAACCACCGAAGAGGATCTTCTGATGAGGACTTCACAGAAAACAGGCCATATGCACTACTCCTTTAACATTTCTGAGAAAGGGATATGAAAAAGATGAAAGATAAAATAAACGTTGTGATCTCACATTGTGAAAAAACCTTTCTAAGGCAAAGAGCGAGATATAAATGAAAAAGTGTTGGGTTTCACATAAGGTCTAGACAAATAGACTACACAGATTATCGTAGAAATTACAGAGTCGGCATCTATTAAAGTGACCACCTCACTGTTTTATACGGAGACCAAAAAAGGATAAATTATGACAGTCCACAAGACAGAATTTATCTGTCCCCAGTTTGAGATACTGATCTATACTTGAAGCAGACCGTGTTGCAGTTCTGTCTTGAAGAATTGCCTTCTCTTTCTCTTTTTTTGATGATGTGCAGCACTAACCCGAGGCATTTACAGCCTTTCATCAATACTGAAGCTCAGACCACATCAAATGAAAAATGCCATCCTTATTTTTTTGAGTGCTTCTGTGTTGCATTAATGTAACTACTGTCTACAGATGATTTTACTAGTATAATTTCTTTCTGTTTACAGTAATGTTACCCAAACTTTTTTTTTTTAAATGTAACCACTACTTGATAATTGAGCCAGTAAATTGGACTATTGTCATGATTTCACAAAGAGAGAACCCAAGTGCATACAACTCCTATAAAAGAAACACTTTATTAAACAAAACATAACTCAAAATCCCTTGGGGTTAGAAGATGGGGCAACAAGAACAAAACTGCAAAATAGCAAACTAAACTTGACATGAAATTGAACTTAACTAAAGACAGGCAAAGTCAGGGGAAGGTAGACAAACGATCCAGTACAAGAACCTAGAATTCATAAGGGGACCCACTTACAGAGGGGGCCACGATTAGACTCTGGTCAACACCAAAAACTTATCAGTAAACCCGCTGACGGGAAGGCCCAGAGACATGAACACACCTTGGTGGGCCACAAACACACTCCAGAAAGTCCACACTCAGAATTCACCAGGGGAACAGCTGACAGGAAGGCCCGGAAACACAAACACAACTTTAATTTCCAAATTGGATTTTTTTCAGAAAAAGAAAAAAACACTTATTTCAACAAAATTGACAAGCATTTTTGATCTCTTTATTGTTTGGGAAACCAGGTGACAAATATAAAGTGTGATTAATAAAAATGATTTCTAACAAAAAATATTGGGGAGTGGCTTCAGAATTTCATTTTTGTAAGGAATAGTAATTCACACTGTGCAAATTAATTTGAATTAGCCACGTAAAATATACATATTCCTTTGAGATTATTTTAAAAGAATATTTTAAATATATAATATATTTCCTTACATAATAACTGTCAATATATTTTGTATGTATTTTATGTTGCTATATATTTTATATGAGATGCATAAATAAGTAATTATAAAAATGTATCTCATGACAAAAAATATATTAACATATCAACAGGATTACATAACAATTTACTGCTTTTTAATTCAATTTAATGGTAAATCAAATAAAAATTGATGTTATCAAGTCTTGCTAGCTATTCAGAGCTGCAAATACAACATATTTTCCCTGTTGGATAAAAGCTCAAGTTTTTAGCCTAAACCAAATGGTTTTTGTGCATTACACAGCGTAAATAGTTACAACAGGTTTGTAACATTATCAGGTTTCATAAATTACATAAATTTTTTTGGCAAACTACACTTTTAACCTCTTTACACTTAGCAAAATGGAAATCTGTATAGTTGCAGAAATCAATGGCACTTCTATTGGAACTCTCTCCCCTTGCTTCCAAAAAGAATGGGTGGCGTTTGAAGGCGCCAAAACACTCTACAGAGAGCAGACTGAACTAGCGAGAGATGTGAAATATGTGCCTAATAAGAGGTGAAGGTGGCACGTTGCACACCAGCTGCCCAGGCACTGACGCGGCACAAATAACTGCAGGGGAAAGTCAAATAAACGAATAGAGTCATCGCCCGGAGCGCAGGGGAGCAGTGAGTGGGATGGGTGAAGATGCTACAGACCAGAGCCGCAGTCTGCTGCACAGCGGTGGAGGTTAGAGGTCATATTAATGCTCTCTGACAACACATTCCCTGTGGTACGAGGATGTTTGTACAACCAGTCACGCTAGGAATGTCAGTAGAATAGGTAGGAGGGAGGACTATAGACATATTGCATCGTCACCAAAATCTCTATGGCAGTCAAGTGCAGACGTTAGTGATGTCGCAATTCCCCTAGGGAACAATTTTTTCTTCAATTCTAAATTACATTTACATTTACATTTAGGCATTTTTTAGGAAAATTATGAGCTCACTGAATGTTTTAATGTCTTAATCTTGATAGGTTGCCATGATAGGTTGTATGTGTAGTTTTGTCTTGGTGTATCACCATTTACTGATTCCATTAAGACTTTGGTGATTTAAAGGCGTAGTTTTATGATGAGAGGTTTGGATGGTGCCTGATGTCCTTCCCATAAGGCTCCACGGAGGTGAATTTGAGAAATCGGCAAATAAAGGCAACAGGCAGAGGGCCACATAAAAATGACTCAGATGGCTGAGTAAGAGGCTGGGACTTTCATGCACAGACTAACCGCTGGTACACTGCATTGATTTAGGTCAAAATTATGATACAGCACTCTGAGTCAAACCAATCCTGTCATGCAGTATATTTTTAAATACGAATCAACTGGTGACATCAAGGTCATAAGGTCAAATCCCTATGTGAATGTGTGATTAATCGACAACTGTATGTTTTAATGTATTTTATTAAATACACTTACATTCTCTTATTGACATTGTGACCGTAAAAATATAAAAGTAAAAATGTTTTAATTATTTCTTTTGTAAATGTTACCGTTTTCCCAGATACTATAAAGAATCAAAACCCCTTTGTAAGATGTAATAAGGTTGTATAAACAATAAAAAAATTTTTTTTAAATTTAAGAGTATGCACTATAACAATTCAAAAACAAAATGAAGTGAAGCGAAATGAAACTAAACAAATAAAAAATGATAAAATAAAAAACCAAACCAAACCAAACCACAAAGTCTCCAATAAAGTCTGAGTTAGAGGGAATATTTTAAAGCTTCTGGTATATTGTGAATGTGTGGGCATTCTCCTGTCTTAGTGTGCAGACTCTGAGAGCTCCACCGTCACAGACTTTTCTTCTGGCGCCACTCCACCATGTGAACTGCCATCGGTGCTCTGACTCATCCCAACACGAGGCAGCAGAGAAAAAAACAAACTTCAAGCCATCTGCAGCCCCATCAGGAGTCCGGCAAGTCCCCACAGAGCCATTTACCCACTGCTGGAGCTCTAGCTTGGGCTGGCACATATCGCTAATAATGCCCCTGATATCTGTGCCATGAAGGTGAGTGGGGTCAGCTGTTGCCTTAGCTGGATCTCTATAATTACTCAGACCAGTAACTGATTAAACATTTTAATGAAATTAATTTCATGAAAAATGCAAATTAATTAAATAACAGCAAGCAACTCCAAAGGAAAGACCATCTTTATATTGCTCTTTGAAGCATGGACCATTTTTATCATTTATGATTCCACTTGTGGAACCCAGACTGAAGTCAGAAAGTCTAATTATAAGATAATGAGCATCAAAATCTGATTTAAGCCATTCATTTTACTATAATTTCAATCTTTGTTATGGGTTAAGTCAGTCAATATTAAATAAATTAAAATAATATTTTCACAAAATGTTCTTTGCATTACGTAGAATGATATTTTTGTGGAAACAGTAAAAGGACTTTGGGTTTTCATAAAGATAGGGTTACATTTACTCAACCTTTAGTCATTTCTAACCTTTATGGCTTTCTTTGTTCTGCAAGACACAAAATAAGATAACTTGAAGAATATCTTTAAAAAAAAGCATCCTTCCGTTGACTTCCTTTACATGAACACAAAACCACATACATTTTTTAACAATATAATCTTTTTGTGTTTCACAGCAAGAGTCATTTGCATGTTTTTAGGATTAATTATAACAGAAACAATATTTTCGGATGATTGTGGGTAAAAAATATATTTTTCCATTTACATAAATTTAATTACTTGAAATAATACCATGCAAAACAGTGTTGCAGATTGTTAAAAGACATCGGTTTACAGTATGACCAGAAGAATTTGCTTTCAGTGGGTTCAGAGAAGCTATTTCCCGCTCAGGTGCAGCATTACCATGGTAACCATGGAATATTTTTTTATAGGAGACAGCAGGGAAAGATTACAGGAATGCAAAGAGCAAAATTTCTAGAAAAGACAAAAGAAACATGCAGGAGATTGAGTCAAATTAGATTCTCAGAACCAACAACCTATTCCCATAGTAAATTGTAGATAAGCACATACATATATCATAACACATACATTTGAAATTATACACATCAACCTACTCACCCACACACACTTCATCCTGATGTATTGACAGGGTTGTTGGACGGCTCTAGGTGATGATCAACTGCCGAATCTGTGCTGACCTCCTCACCAACCCGAGGTCCATCAGTCATCCCAGATGAGAAGTTACAGAAGATGGTTCTGCTGCCCTGCTCTTTCCTGCAGTCGGAGCTCCAGATAAGATGAGAGGCTCTCCAGAGAGCCATACAATAACAGCAGAGAGGACAAGAGTAAAATCGTGAGTGCTGATCAGTGCCCTGAGCTCCTCCGTAGGCAACGCGGCCACTTTCATCTGATTCTAGGGAAATAACAGCCATTTGGAGTCTCATCACCTTAGCGAAGCAATCTCATTTTCACCGTACAAACATAGAAAAAGTGAGAAATACGCAAAGAATGCTAAGATTTCAGCCGGATGAGAGCGATCAATTTGCCTCAAGTAGCTGTACAATATGAGAGTAAGAGCTTTGACGTAAAAATTCTCACATCCTTGTGGCGGTTTAAATGCAGATGTTTGTGTAATCTGTGTTGGTACGAAACATTCAGGGAATAAAAAATATCCTTTGTATCGAATTTGCTGAAAGTTAAAGTTTAAAGCAGTGTATGGAATTTAGTTTGTTTTCACAAAACATAACATTGGTTTGATCAACCATTACTTTAAAAGTATGGACGTTAGTAACACCGCTTTTCCCATCACTGGATAAAAGGTCAACAAAAAATTCCATTATTCCTGTTAATTGGCCATTTTTCCCTTTGTAAAAACTATTGAAGATGTGGAAGGACCCGAGAATGAATAAACCATGCCAAAAGATTAATTTTTGAATACTTTTCCCAGAAGACACATTAAAAGTCACAATCCTATTCCTCACCTCTAGAACCAGTCCTACAGGGCAGGTGAAGGCTCGTTCTTTGGTCCTCATCCGTTCTCAGTTCACTGATCACACCTGTCTACCTGTCAGGAGGCGAGACACAGCAAGTGATGATTCCAGCATGGGAAGGGAACTCAACACACACCTGGCAGATAAGAACTAGCGCTTTTCACCGAGGAGCCTAATCCACCATCATGGAGAGTGACGTGAACGCTAGCGCGGAGTTGAATTGACGGATTGGAAGGCTCCTTGCCGTGAAAGCCAACCGCATCCCGTGTGATTGCCCGGGATGAAAGTGTAAAGCGACAGTGCCTGACTTCATCACCTGAGCACATGTCTCTCAAAGAGCACGCCAGCCGGGAACCTTTTGAGTTGACAGGCCGGATCCCTATACGTTATGCTGTGAGCTTTAAAGGAGTGATTCATTCATCGGAGAGACATTAAATTAGCTATGTTTCAAAGAAACAGTAAGGATAGTCATCATTTTGTGTCTTAATTACAATTAAGTCCAAATCTGGCCACCTATAACAGCACTTAGATATAGTGCACAGATTTTTGGGTATAACTAATTGTGAATGAAACGGTTGTGGTACCACAGCCCAGAGCACTATAAAGGACCCAAGAATGAATTAAGACTCTTATCAGCACTTCAATCCCTTCTACGGTGTAATTCCTTTTTTTATAAGGCATGTGGATTTTACTACCTCATCAGTAACTTAAAGTGATTTACAATTTCATTTAATCAGCTGTTCTTAAAATATCTGATTAAAAGCGATTTAGAAAGATGGCTTACGGCCTCAGATACGGAGGCAAATATTGTAAAGTGAAAACTGAGAAAACCCTCACAAAAAAGTGGTAGCCATCACAAACCAATCATGGATGCTTTAATAATCTACACATTTAATCTACAAATTGCTTTTAAACAAATTTTTGCTGTCTATTTAACCAACAAAGCAAATGTATCTCAAGACTAGAAGGTTGTGGGTTTTTTCTCCAATAGAGAAATTATACTGAAAAAACATAGATCTTGAATTCACTATTGACTAAAAACATGTTAAGTTATGTATATTATAATAATGTTTACTATATTTAAATAAATGCAAACACACTGTCAAGAAATGTGATCACATGACAGAAATATGCCATAACTTAATGTAAAATAATTGTAAAATCTTCTTAAAGAAATCATGTGGTAAAAATCAAGTTGTCAATGTTGGCTGATTGATGAATGTATTGTTGCAGAAAAAAAACATATTCAAAAACTTTAAATATCAATTGTTGTTGATGGTTAAAGCTTAGTTTTCTAGGTATGAAATGATCCACTTTATGAGGACTTTAAAATCTACTATGACCTGCAACCGTCGTTCATCTGGACATTATAAATGAAAACCATGTCAAATTACTCAAATTCAGAAGTAACAAATTTAAACTCAATGCAAGGCCTATGGATTTCCGGGGGTGTACATTTATTTCATATTAGCAATGTAGTGACATGATGCCTTTTCCTCTACTGGCTTTTATTCACCATCTTCCACGCCACAGAGAAGATCAGTATGGGCTCAAGAGCATCTCAATGAGATTGGAACTTTGCAAAAGATGAATGAAGAAAGCTCAGAAATTACTTTTCATTTTATCTGTGATTTTATATGTATGAATTAGCTCTATTGAGTGAGGACCTTCACACAGGGGAACTTTCAGAACCGTACGGGTTTTTATGAGATTACAAAATGCACAGTTCCTAAAGCGTGTAACTCCTTAGAGACACAAATGACTTCAGGCTGTCAATGTAATGAATTTAGGGACTAAGGCACTTCCTTGATGCATTAAAAGTCATCTTGGATAAGGATAGCCGGCGAGGTACTGTATATGTTCTAGGTTTCTCTCTTAAAGGCTGTGCAATACTAAAATGCCAATTCTACTCATCTTAGCATCCACACCTGAAGGGGCAAAATTATACATTCGAGTCAGACAGGGTTGAAGTTACAGTGTGTGTGCGTTTTAAAGGACACACATACACTTTCTCCCTGGCCTTGCGAAGTAAACAGGGGGAGGTCAGTAAGGGATCGGATTGCCTCAGGCAGCAGGCAAACTCTCATGTTGACAACTTGGTATCATCTAACTGAGTTTGACTTCTGTCTTTCACGTGGCATATCACTAATGGATACGTGGCGTAAAATTACCGTCTCCCACCTGGGACCCTGGCAAGAAACACCAAAAGCCAGCGTCCTGATGTCCTCCACCTAGCCTGGCTACCAGTCACACGTATGAGCTAATTAATAGATCAACTCTCAGCTCATCTATCATGTATAAGGGATAGGAAGGAGAATGAATTTTTGAAGAGTGTTTTCAGTCTCGGTTTTAGAAGACCCTTACAAAAAGATCTGGGGTGGTGGGAATAACAGCCAACTATTATTCTACTGGAATACATTCAAAAACAAACATAAAGGATTGCTGTGATGGTTTTAATGGTTTTATTATATATTAAATATGAAAAAAATGTAAAAAAACACTTGAAAAAAAGTCTAAACTTAGTGTCTTTTGATGCTGCCAGCATCTATAACATTATAATCAATGGAGCACACCTTGTTTTTGAAAAATTATGAGCATATTCTTTCTGATGCCCAGAAAAATCTAATTAAAAAAATATGAATAAACGAAGAAGAACGTAAAGAAACCTTTTAACAGCTGACAAATGATAAGCTCGTAGCGAGACATGTTGTTTCCATAACAACAAGAACAGCTTGCAAGAAAGGTGATTGGTTGGGCATAGTTTTGTATAATTTTAAACAAGTTTAATATTCACTTGAGAAAACATTATTGTAGTGTTTTGTTATTGCTTAGGGTTATGTATGTTTTTTGTAAATAAAAACCCCCTTGAAATTTGTGATTTTTTGTGTATTTTATGTAAATCAGCTTGCGACAACTCAAAGTTGTGAAATTGCCATAGAATTTAACTTGATTAAATATGTAGACCTTTGATGGTTCATAATGGTATTTGTAATACAAAATATTTAAAACTAAACAGTAATGGTATGTTGATATACAGCAGTGTACAAAGGTCACATTGTTGATTTCTTTGGTTGTATGGTTTGAGTCAGCATTTACATAATTTTCAGTAGTTTGTCATTAGAAATAATGAGTTAACATTTCTAAAAATGTATTTTGTATATCTAGTGTGAATTATACTATGCATAACTTTCCATGGTACTGTGGCTTTAAAGTTGTCTTGAAGCATCTTGAAGACCTTAACACAAGTCTTCTGTGATGTGAAGTGACGTGACGTACAGCCAAGTATGGTGCCCCATACTCAGAATTTGTGCTCTGCCTTTAACCCATCTAAAGTGAACACACAGAGAACTGAACACACACACCAACCGTGAACACACACCTGGAGCAGTGGGCAGCCATTTGGGATATGGAAGGCCCAAGACTTAAACCTACAACCCTAGGGTTAGTAGTCAAACTGTCTAGCCACCAGGCCATGAGCTCCCACACAGAAGCCTTAGACTTTTTAATTATTTTCTCTCCTTTTATCATGTATTAATATATATATAATAGAGGATGACATCAGATCTCTACATGGATCACTGGCTATAGTCACATATATTGTTCAGACAAAAGGGGTAAAATGAATGTTTAGAAATATAAACTCATAATTTCGAATGAAACATTACTCTAAATGATATATACAACTTTATATAAAAAGATTTATAAGGGTGAAAAAGGTGACGTGCCTTAGACTTTTGCACACTTCCGTATATCATAATACAGGATAGAAAGGAATGCGTCATCATACTTTGAAATACTCTAAGTTTGTCCTTTTTATCGTAAAACCTAACTGTTGATGTTTTGTTAACATTGCGCATCAAACTTACAGCCAACGGTAATGTAGCTACACAAGCAGAATAGAAGAGCAGCGATTTATCATCTTATCATCCTGCGGTGACTTTTATTGCTTTTAAGGGAGAGCTATTGATTGGCAGTGGGAAAACATTTGGCTAGTCCTCTGTAGTCTTTTCCCATGGAGGCTAAAGTGCTAGAACAACAGCAGCGGTGGCTGATATTCATGGAGTCGGTTTTAATTGACATCTTACAAACGCAACCTGACAGCTTTCGCACAGGAGAACAGAAGACAACGGGTGTCCTCTCACCAGTCGCTTCCTCTTGTCTGGTTGGTTTGATGCGGACTGAACATGTGTGTGTGCATGTATGTGTGTGCGCCTACATCTTACCAGAATCTGTCTGCTCTTAAAAACCTCAGTGTTGATATTCAAGTGTGAAATTTTTGCATAGATGGATATGGGAGTTGATTTTTTTCTGTGATGTTACACGCAAACATGACAAACCATAAAAATCTCTCTTTTGAAAAGTCGTGAAAACACTTTAAAGTAATGTCTTTATTTGGTCCCCCAGTGGTCGGTAATTTTATCCCTCAAAACAAATCTTTTACCATCAATATTATACATGAAAAGATTTTCCTCTGAAATATTATATAATTTTGCCTGAAAATAGCTGCCAGATGTAATTAGGTGGAGGCGGAGTGGGTTGTTGGGATTACATAATTTTATCATGTACATTGATTCCATGTGATTTAATTTTTTTGTAATAAAAAATAAAAAGAGAAATTGTGTAACAAAAATGTAATGTTAAACCTATGTAAATAATAAAATCGAGTAATTCCAACAACACATTTTTTTGCGTGCTTGACACATCAGTGCAGTTGTCATTTTACACATAATTAAATTAAGTTGTTTTAACATAATTTCTCTGGAAATTTAAAAAAGTTAAACAAAAACTTAACTTTGTTGTGTGTAATCAATGTAAAAGATAAAATGAAGTAATTCCAACAACCCATTTATTCAGTGTAGTAAATGCTTCGCTAAAATGAACAAACAACGAACAAAATGGTTTGTCAGCATTTAACTATCTATTAATTTTTATTTGAATATCTATAAAACTGTTGATGTTAGTTTACTGAGTATTAACAATTTGAACTATTTTCACTATATGCATTAACTACCAAAACAAATACAACATACATGTAAAGTTTTAACAAAAGCTCATATTCGAAGCTATATTATGAATAAAATGCATGTAGATTTGCATGAAACACAATATTTTTTGGTCTTCATGATTTTTAAATATAAAGTTCAACCTAAATTTGATCCTAATAAAAATTCTTATTTTACATGCAAACAGGCCACAAACAGAATTCACATTATTAAAGCATCTTTGTTCTCATATACTGAAGACATAACATTTGATGCCTGAAGCTGGTTGGTGTTTGTGTGTTCATTAGCAACAGTATCAGGCACATACAGGTGCATCTGTACCAGCTTTATCTCGATACTGCTGGGGCAGTGGAGCTTATGCGTAGGGAACAGGCATAGCAGCTCACAGTCTGATCTCTCCATGTCTGATGCTGCCAGGAGAGACACAGCCACCACATATCGCAACACGCCTCCCTCATAATGCCCTTATCAGCTGGCATGACGGCCCATGGGGAAAAGGTTCGAGCCAATGCTGGTTTAATTAGCGGGCCATCCGAGCCCTCGGGATACAGAAATGTGAGGGTGTATAATATGGCACTAAACACAAGGTTGCAGGTGAAACTTTATAACTGTGACCTAAGTTACAATTGTGGGTGTATGAAAGATCTTAATGCCACTTCTACTTTTTCCTTTTCTATTTCGAATCATTTCAATCTTTCTCTCTCTCCCTCTCATACTACACATGGTCTGACATCATAATATTCATATAACAAAAGTCAAACCAGCTTAATTCTAGAAATGTTAAGCAGGCACCAAAACAGGACAAACATTAATTCTGGTCCAAGCTGTCTGTAACCATTCACTAAACTGTACTTTCACCCAAATATGAAAGTTCACATTTACTCACCCTCTTGTCATTTCAAATCTGTATGACCCATGTTCTGCAGAACATAACAGAATATATTTTGAAGAATGTTGGAAACTAAACAATGTACCACTATTAAATGGACAACCAATGCAACCAATATGAAACGAAGTGAAACTGTCTTCAAAACATTCTTCAAATCTCAAAAGGGTGAGTAAATGATGATAAAATTGTCATATTTTGTTGATTTATCCATTTAAAAAGACTGCTGCTCTGCGTGTTCTACTAAATCATGTTAAGCACTCTCTCATTCCCCATCTCTTCTTGTTCACCCAAACATCTTCCACAAATGTTATTAATTCCCAGTATACGTATTTACTTTTCCCGAACGTCCTCAGCCTGTTAGTGATGCAATCCGACACATAATGTAACCAAGAAAATAATACTGGCTGTTTAGTTATGTCACCACAAGAGCCTGTGGGCGTGTATATACATGCACACAGATGTCAAGGCGGTTGATCAGTTCTCTGTGTTTGGGTGAGCTTAAGTAGGTGTGTGTAAAATAACTCACCCACGCTTGAAATTCTGCCTTGGGTATCAATCTGTTACAGCTTTGTTGATCTTAAGACACAAGAGTGAGGTCTTCATCGTTATCTGTCTATTCTGGAAGAAAAACAGTGGTGGAGAAAAGTATTGGATTAAGATGAAAGAGCAGCTATAAAGGTGATGACTCCTCAGGGATCTTTTTGTGTATCTTTACCTTTCTTCACTTGCTAAAGGTCCATTTGGAAAGGGGGCTGTTCATCCCAAATTGAAATTCGTCACCATTTACTCACTTTCTTCATTTCAAACCTGTTTGAAATTTTTGGCAAAAGAAGAACAGAAGATATTTTTAAGAAATTTTGTCCCTACATTGTTTATTCAAAACCTATAACCTCTTTATAAACAAAAAAGAAGGGAGTAAAATAAGATATTTTTGGAGAATGTTGGTAGCTGGCACCCATTTATTGGCATTGATTGTGTGTCCATACAAAAGAAAGGAATGGGTGCCACTGCTGTACCAACTTTCTTCACAATATCTTGATTTGTTTTTTGTGTTCCATTGACTTTACAAAAGAAGATATTTTAAACACCACTGGCCACCATTGCCCTTTAATATGGACACAAAACCAACCCAACATTTCTCAAAATATATATTTTTTTTGTTCCACATAAACAGAGCTTGAATGACATGAATGTGAAAAATAATGACTTTAAAGAGCTTAAAAGATCGCGAACATAATTGAATGCCATCCATCATTTGTGTTGGGATTGTGTATCAGAAAATGTACAATAAAGGACTTCAAAAGTCCCTCGAGACATAAACACCAAAGAGCTTTTCAGTTCCATATTCACTTTATTTCACATAACGCAACGCTGATATGAATGGCATCATTATGAATCCCAGACTAACAGCTGCTGAGAGGTTCCGCACATATAATAAATCACACAGAGCACCGTACCAGCACTGTTCTCTCCTCAAATGATCATTCACATGTTAACGCACAAGCCTATCGCTCAATGACGCTACGCACGCTCACGACCTTCAGATAGCTCCGCATTCTATTTACCACCCAAACTCAACTATTTTTACAGCAGAATTTCATCACTAAGCCTTTGCATAAAACAGCAACTTCTTGAGTGAAGGAGGAGAGGAGGAACATGGCAGGCAGGGTCAACTATAATTACAGCGAGTGCAAGCTTTATGCGGCTAGTATTAATAAGTGCTTGCTTGCTCATATCCAGTCTCACCTCGAGCAAGACATTTTTAATTGATTCAGTGAGACCGTGTCGACACCGCGCGAGAATGTGTGAAATACAAGACTCTTTATTTTGGGAGAAATCCATATCTCAGCACATCGATATCTCACAGAAAAAGCACTGTAGCTACACAGGCGTCGGCGGACAGTTATAAGAACCAGGCATGCGCACAACCTCAAGTCCTGTCTGTTAAATATACAGGATCCATGTAAACAACAACACATGTCAAAATGATCAGCGCTTCGATGATGTCACTATGACACCCCGTTCTATGTGCAATCCAACTTGCAATAAATTCCATTCACGACAGGCCGTGATCCGGAACACACCATCAGCTGCGTTTGGTGCAGTTGGTACTGTCTCTCTCAGACACGTTACTGAGAAGGGGTCACAGGGGACAACATGGATCCAAGAACTAATTTGTTTCCCAAGCACCGGGTTCTTCATTTCAGGCCTTTGGGGGATGTCGGAGGCACCTTGACGCATCAGTGGAACAGATGTCCCTGCATGCGAGCAGCGCGTGAGGACACAAGCATATAGGGCATGTGACAGGTAGCAGAACAAACTCCTGAAGGGATCCTGCCATTAAAAACAAATTCAACATCCACGTCTCTGTCACACCACCTTTTTCCATTTTAATGGTTAATATGGGAGATTAAATCAGGAACTTTGTACATTTTTGACATTAATAATCGCATACATCTCTCAAGTGTCTGACAGTAATACTAAGACCCCTTAATTATGCTTAAAATTAAAATGAACATATTTGTAATGCTACATTGCTACCGTTAAAGGTCTGTTCACCCAAAAATACAAATTCTATCAAGACATATTCTACCTCCATGCCTTTGACTGGCTCTTTTTATGAGAAATATAAAAAAAATATTACTAGGAAATGTCTGGGTGGTTTTGTGTCCATAGTGGATGTCAATGGTGGCGAGTGTTATTTGGTTTCCAACATTCTTCAAAATATCTTATTTTGTGTTATGCATAAGAAAGAAGGTCAGACGGGTTTTAAATAAAATTAGGATTAATAAAGAAAAGATGAATTTACACCTTGAAAACTTTTCTTTCATACCGGTGTGACATCTTTGCTTACTCATTTGGCATTAAACCTTTATAAAAACTATTGCAGAACACAACTTTACCCTAAAGTCATTCAAAACCTATTTATGACTATTTTTATGAAGATATTTTGAGAAATGTCCCTGGGGTTTTGTATTCATACAATGGAAAACAAAGGGAGGCAATGTTGTTCAGTTACAGATTTTCTTCAAAATATCGTTTGTTAAAGTCATACACATTTGGAATGACACGAGAGTGAAATTTAAAAAAAAAAATATTTAAATAATTATTTAAAATGAAATCTCTCTTTATAACCAACAAAGATGTGTCTGCTTAAACAAACATAAATATCTAATTTAACATAAATAAACACAAGGAAATTTAAATATCCTGCATGCATTTGAATTATTGCTATCATTATATTCACACATTTCGCTATGTGCATACTGAATTCAGACAGGCACAAAAATGCTGAATTAAATAATTCTGAATGTGTTCCCAAAAAGGCCACCATGTGATGTTTATTTGTGGCCAAGTAATATAGCAACATAATCAGTTATTTTTCTGGCTCAGGCGTGTTTGGAAACACAGGCCAGATCTGAAAGACATTTGCAGATCCCGCAGCTCCAGCACTTTTTCTGTTAAAGGGTATAGAACTGGCTGGCTATCTATGACATCACAGTAGGTTAGAGCAGTGCACGGCGCAGCACGTTGCCGTCTTTCCAGATGATAAATCCACCACTTGTCCAACAGAAAAGCATTTCTACTACCCCAGGAGAAGCACATCCATTAAGAAATCAGAGGCAAACCAGCCCATAAACATTCATCCATCATAAATGAGGGGAGCCGGCAGCCTGAAGTGTCTGCGAGCTGTTGGGGAGCTGGAGTGTCCCAGAACTGACTCAATCACTGCCAGAAAAACACAGTCTTTGGTGACCTCTGGGTGTCTGACCGGATGACCCGTACGGTAACAGACGAAGCGCTTAGTTACGCAGTGGACCGTCGGTAAGATCTGACGCAGAACTACCGCCTAAGAATGCAAATGGATGAAAACACCGTGGAGATAAATGACCATTCACTCAAAAAATGGATTTTTCCTGCCTGCTCAATTTACTTAATTAAAATGAGCCAACACAACACAATTCTTGAATTTCTGTCACATCTTAATTTAATGGAGTCGTTTGCAATCAGTTTCAGATGGTACAACATTAGTCTTCTTAATCTATCGGCGTGAATAATTTTAACAGTGTCGTTTTAACTAGGCCGGGGACTTTAAGTTTGCAGCACAGTTAATAGGGAGAGTGGATGTGAAAATTAAGTGCTACTTTATGTTATACTGTTTGGTTCAACAAAACAATATTTTTCTTCTAGTCAACACTGTGTTTTTATTTTCTTTGATTTTGTGTAATCGCTGGATTCTGCAAGAAATTTTGTGCAGTTAATATGACATGTTTGATTTTATTGCTGTCTCTCTTCTGTTCCAATACACAAGGCATATTAATACAGTTTTGTTGTTTCTTTTTTAAGTGCAGTGTTTTAAAAACGTTTCAAAGGACACAACCAGGCAATGCAACTAAGAGAAACTTCTCTACTTGGAACCGAATGCTTGAGCTTCAGTGCAAGTGTGTAGGAGGCGATGCTAAATTTACATGCAGCAGTTTAAAGATAAAAAGCCGCCCTAAATTTGGAAAAGCATCCACAATCAAGCCGCCCAGCAATCACAGGGCAAAAATATATATATATGTTCCTCAACTGCCTGTACCAAGCTTATACGGTCTAATTAACGTGAGGCTATTTACATCCACACGGTAAAGACAAGCCTCCACAGCGCAGTCTGAATTAGACATTATTCATAGAAATCACCGGCACTTTCATTACGACCGTGCGAGCCGTGTCATTTCTGAGATGCTGATTGAAGGCTGTATATGAACAGATCCATTCCAACAGAGTTCCACTTAAAAAAGTGAGTATATCAGAAGGGCTCAAAAGAGTGTAATGAGAAAATAAATCCACTGTGGAAAATTTAAATGAGAAAAATTACACAATACAAAATCAAGTAGTGTGTAAAGCACTTACTTCCTTGAAGCAACATCAGCAGATAAAGTTTCAAAGAGCAACAGCGTCTCATTTGCATTTTTGAGGTTAAGTTTTAAAAAAGATCTTAAAGTTTGATGTGAATATAAACTCATTCAGCTCAAATGTTTCTGTTTGATATGAACGTATTCGATTAAATGTTAGAATAAGCGTATGTGATGTTTAAACTTTGTAGACAAAAATAAAGATGACAACATTATTTTACAATCTCAAAATCTTTGTACCAATTTAAAAAAAATAACTAATAAATAATGTCTAAGTAACCAAAATAACTCAAATAAGAGCATAAGGTTGGAATATCAAACGATTCATCGCGATTAATTGCATGCGAAATAAAATTTTGTGTTTAAATAATAATGTCTGTTAACTATGTGTATTAATTTTGAGTGACATAGCCTTACATATATTTATAATAAGGAAATATTAAGACAAGTTTATTCAGATTTTCCAGTTATTGAATTTATATGATTTACTTGTTTAAATTGTTTAATAGTTTGTATATTTGATTTTTTTTTTAAATAAATATATGTATGTTCATATTTATAAATACAAAATGAATATGCACATTACACAGATATATGTAATATGTAAACTCAAACATTTATTTTGAGTGTGATTAATCGTGTTAATCATTTGAAAGCCCAGTATAAGCTTATCATAATGTAATGATAAAATCAACACTTTCAAACAAGTAAGTTATGATTTTTCTGAGAATAAGATGAATAACGGACTGAGAAAAGGCAATTTTTAATAATAATAATACTGGCTAAAAGAAAGCCAGTTCTAAATCCATTCCGGTTTTTCTGGCTTTTGATACGTTAATACAAATATATGAAATATATAATAGAGTTCGCTTAAATTATATTCCAAATGCCTTCAATAGACTTCACATCAAAAAGAGTATTTAGATAAGAATTCAGAAGGGAGATTTTAGTTTTCACTTCTCATTTCAAAAGTCTACACCCTAGTGCATGTGCTTCATGTTGAGTGTGGCTTTTAAATAACCAGAAAGTAAAGCCAGGTTTATAATCTTTCCATCATTTCTGTACAAGTCAGACCCAAAAGCATTCATGGTCTCGTTTGCTCCGACTATCGATAAAAGGCCTCAAGACTCAACAATCACCTGAGCTCCAGTGACCTGTCAGCATCCATCAGCTCCTCCACCTGCTGCGCTGCTGCAGAAAACAAAGACCCGTGTGGGAGGCTGTCGCTCTTCAAAGAGTCTGCAATCAGGAAAAACACAGCACTTTAAAGCCCTGTTCCACCGGTTGATGCCATTATGGTAATTGCATGCTAGGATAATTTTTGGGTCATGTTATTTGTGTTGTTGGTGGAAACCCGCTGCACTAAAGATACCAATGGCACTAACATGGGTGAAAATCGGGAGTGGAATAATGGCAAAGTAACAAAGTGATTGCCAAATTTAAAACTGTATAGCGGCCTAACAGAAAAAAAAGCATGTATAGAGAAGTCAGTGAGCGGGATAAAATTGCTTCAGTGCAAGGCTGTCAGTGCCAGGCTGGAGAAAAGCAGTCATGCAGCAGGTCTAGTGGTGCAACCTAACTGTCTGTGCCATGGCATAGTGATGGAAATCAGTGGTAATATCATGAAGGTCTCATGCTCAAGTGTTTTGGACAGGGGCTAACGGAGGCTTCAGCCTGTGTCCCTCTGCCTAGTGTGCCCTTTTGCGCCCAGTTAGATGCACATATGTGAATTTAAAATTAATTATAATGAAAAGTATATGGGCAAATGTTATTTGTCAGACGTGGTATGATGGTTAGAAAGTTGGGCTTGTGAGCAGAAGGTTGCAGGGTCGAATCCCAATGCCAGAGACAATGACTGAAGTGTCCTTGAGCAAAGCGCCTTACCCCCTTTTGCTCTGCAGTGATAATTGGCAACTGCATAAAACTTGTAAGTCGCTCTAAATAAAAGCTTCCGCCAAATGAATAAATGTGAAATGTAAAAATCATTTGATCGTACTATATGATTTATTGTGATTAATTGAACATTAATCCCAAAGATTGAACATATCCAAAAAACGAATGTTAAGTCAAGTGTGAGACAGACATACTTGTGCAGTAACAATGAACATTGAGAATCCAACACATACAATCATCATAATATCAAATCAGATCTCTAACATGATAATCAAAATTGAATTGTGATATTAGTGGTGATTCACACTCTTCTTTTCTTTTTGGAAATCCAAGCAAAATTGAAACTGTCATGACAAATAAAAAGTGTTTTTAAATGAGTTTGTATTACATACTGTGTGTGTTATAGAAAGATATACAGGCACTTAGATATCGAGGAAACACATTAAGCCCACAAGCTAAGATTCCACATACAAAAGCAATCAAATACATCTAATTTGTTTAAGGCAGATTAAATAGTCTGCCTGTTTCCATGACAGCTGGCGAAATGTTCTCACCTTACAGGCTAAATATATGAGACTTAAAGGATAAGAGAGAAGAAATCATGAAACGCAGTTCAATCTTGAAAAACAAATTAGCTATGAAATGTTTGAGGTGAGTGAGTTAAAATTTCTCAGAATAGACATTCTTTACTTTTGTCGCTCTTCAATTTGCCAATTTCATCCTAGAGATCAATAATCAACTGCAGAACCATACGCTATAGACAAAGCCTGGCATAATAACAGCCTGTGCAGCTTTGAAGCACTTTCTCTATATTCAGCTGCCTGCGTTCTTCTTCCCAGGCATATACCCTTCTGCAAGAGAAATGATGTCTGCAAAAATACAACAGTTTATCACCAGCCCAGGATAAAAGGATCGCTGCATGCCTGTCAGTGCTCGGAGGAAAGTGAAAACAGAAAGGTAATCATCGGATGTGACAAAGAGGTCTGTGCTTCACTCAAGGATGAGAAAGATGAAATGCATAAAACTTTTGCACCAGAAAATGTGCAAGTGTTTTTAGAAAATGTATCATTTCCTCTCTTTGTATTTACTTCATTAACAGAATCATGGCTAAATCATGTTTAAAGATTGGTTGTAATGGAATAAAGCTTATATTTAAGAGCTTTTTTTCACAAGAGCTAAGAAATGGACTTGGATCCCTAAGGAGAAAATATCTCAAACCAATAACACTTTGCAAGTACAATATTAGAATTGCTAGGACTGAGCCTTAATAAAGTTACCACTTAAAGGAATGCATCACACATTTTCAAACCTGCACTCTAAAAACATTTTACGCGGACTTTTCATTAAACTATTTATACATAAGAGCAAGATTTTATAAGCTTTAAAATAAATGAATTATACTGTTTAGATTTTGTGTATACCCAAGTAAAAAATAAGTAGATCTGAGACCAGTCTCTCTACTGCCATTCATCGGAAAGACCCTGGAACGTGTCGTCTCAGATCAACTCTCGGCCTATCTTACTCTACACAACCGCTTGGACAGCAACCAGTCAGGCTTCAAGAAAGGACACTCTACAGAGACAGCTCTGCTCTCAGTTGTTGAAGACCTACGACTGGCAAGGGCGGCCTCCATGTCATCCGTTCTCATCCTGCTAGACTTATCCGCTGCTTTTGACACCGTTAACCACAGTATTCTCCTTTCGACTCTCAAGGAAATGGGCGTCTCAGACAAGGCTCTCCAATGGTTCGTATCCTACCTCTCGGGTAGATCCTTCAAGGTTTCGTGGGGAGGTGAAGTCTCAGAACCGCAACATCTTGACACCGGTGTACCTCAGGGCTCAGTTCTTGGACCGTTGCTCTTCTCGATCTACATGACATCACTGGGATCAGTCATTCCTAAGCATGGCTTCTCCTACCACTGTTATACGGATGACACGCAACTCCATCTTGCGTTTCATCCCGAAGATCAGACGATTTCGACCCGAGTCTCAGCATGTCTGAGCGACATCTCCCTCTGGATGAAGCAACACCACCTACAACTTAACCTTGCGAAAACGGAACTTCTTGTCATCCCTGCCGACTCGAAAAGACTCGTCACGATCTCTCGATCCAACTAGGAGCATCAACCATTGTGCCCTCCAGGTCTGCGAGAAACTTGGGAATAATCATCGATGATCAGCTCAACTTCACAGATCATGTTGCCGCGACTGTCAGATCCTGCAGATTCATGCTTTACAACATCAGGAAGATCAGACAGTTTCTCACAGAACACTCCACACAAATCCTGGTTCAAGCTTTGGTCCTGTCCAGACTAGACTACTGCAATGCGCTGCTTGCTGGACTCCCGATGTGCACAACTAAACCTCTGCAGATGATTCAAAATGCAGCGGCAAGAGTGGTGTTCAAGGAACCAAAAAGGACCCATGTAACACCTCTCTTCATAAAACTGCATTGGCTTCCTGTAGCAGCCCGCATTGAATTTAAATGTCTTCTCATTGCCTACAAGACCACCACCGGTTCAGCACCCACTTACCTTAACTCACTAATGCAAAGATATAGGCCCTCAAGATCTCTGCGCTCCGCAAATGAGCTGAGACTTGTGGTACCAGCTCAAAAGGGTAAGAAATCTCTCTTTCGAACGTTCTCTGCTTCAGTTCCTCGATGGTGGAACGATCTGCCTCTGGCTTCACGCTTGTCAGACTCGGTCTCTATCTTTAAAAAACACCTAAAAACTCATCTTTTCCGGCTACACCTAACTCACTAACTCACTTCTTTTCTAACTACTCACTCTATCAAAAAAAACAAAAAAAACAATTCTTTTGTAACTTCGCTCTCTGTGTAACTCGGTAGCATTGTTGTAGCACTTGTTCACCTATTGTTGTATCGGCTATTTACTGCTTCATTGTCTCCTCGACTATTGTAAGTCGCTTTGGATGAAAGCATCTGCTAAATGACAAAATGTAAAATGTAAATGATTAACTGAAATATTTCTATTAGGATTTACCAAAAAATTGTTTTTTCCCAACATACAATTGTCGACAATTCTTTTAATATATCCCACTGAATAAATTAACTTAATATACTTGTTTAATTTTATGATATTTACTTATCCACATCAATACATTTTAAAAGTCTGTACACCTTTATTTTTTCCACACAACACAAAGGAGATAAAGAACATAGTCCCCTATTGACTTTCATTGTAGGGTAACAAATCCACCGAGACATTTCTCAAAATATCTTATTTTTTTCCACAGACCAAAGTCATACAGGTTATATACAACATGAAGCAACTATTATGTTAAAAAATAGTATAATTTTATATAATACACAAGACATTCAATTTAAAAAATATTTTTATCCCACACTCTGTGATTCTCACAAAGACAGACATACTCCTTTAACAGTTAAGAATAAAAAAGGAAGTGTCTTTTAAAGCTGAAAGCAGGAAATGTTGAAAGAAATATATGGGAACGATATTTCCACACATTCCCGCCCCTGACATCCCTCGATCTTTAGTTTCAGTGGCTTTATTTGGAGACTGCTTTAGATTTTAGCTTTCTTGATCACTTCTAGACCATAAAGAATCTTTAAAAGAAGATAATTCACCAAAGAGGGACCTCACTATTTGAAATAAAGTGGTTCGCTCTTGAAGAATGATTCTGGGCAGGAATGACTTTAAGATTTTATAGATTTGCACTGGGGGAATCATAACATAATTTCAGAGGCTTTGGAAACCTACAGCGTCCCACTTTGTTAACTTGTGTCTTCATACATCAGTTTCAAGAGATCTGGAAAAAACGTGCACTGCATTCACAAACTCACAAGTGCCCGCCGCTGGAAGATTAGACACTGAATCGGAAGCAGTAATCATATTATAATGAGATGAATGGTTACAATTTCTCTTCAATCAATTTCATTTCAGTCCTAGTTAGATCTAGTTAAAGGGCTGCATTGCTTTCATGTGTAATTTAATTTATCCATATGTGTTACTGTTGATTCAGTTTAAGGCAGGTTATCTATAGGTCTTGGGGGGTTGAAAGAAAAACAATATGGGCGAATGACCAAATAAACGAATGGAGGGTGTGATTTATTTATTTTATTGCTGCTCAAAACCAGCAGATACAACTTAAGATTGAAAGTACAGCAGGTTAACAGGCAATACTAACAGGCAAAAAAAAGTTTTTGTGAATTGTAAAGAGTTATAAATAAGTTCAATTCAATCAATTTTAAGCGATAGTTTACTTATCATTTACAGAGTTGTTCCAAAACTGTATATATATCTTTTTTTGATGAATGCATTGAAATATTTGTGGACAATTCTAGTAACCAAACAGTTTTGGACCCTATAGACTAAATAGTAGGAAAAATGAAAAATGGAAGTCAAAAGTCTCCCTGTTTTCTTTCCCAGATTCTTTAAAACATCTTATGTGTACAACAAACCAAATATAAAGACATTTTCAGTAGGCTACAAGAACAGTTTGGGTACAAGCATTCTTTGAAATATATTTCTCTGTGTCAATCGGAACAAAGACTTTTTACAGGTTGGAAACAACTTAGTTAATGATGACAGATTTTTTTAAACTATCACTTTAAAAATTTTGATTTAAATCAACTCAAAGGCAAGTAAATTATACATTTTTATTTTTGCATAATAGTTATTCTATTCACCCATGCTGACATAAGTAAAAATGTTGGATATTGTACTGTTGTGGTTGGTGTACAACTCTCCAAATAACACAGTGCTGTGTTTTATATAACAAATGTGTCTTCTTGCAAGTAGGCAAAGACATTTCAAGGCATCTCAGGTTAATATCTTAATTCATAATGCACCTCACCTTTATCAGGGGTCGCTATGGAAAGGCACGACTGGTGAATCTTTTCATCCAATTATATCTTCACCTTAGCTCATACATTTCACCTCTGACAACTGCATGTCTGATTGACTAACAAGATCAGATCGGGTTCAGACCGCAAGGTTACATCTAAAACATTGAACACTGTTAATTAACTCTAGATACTGAATGTGCTTGTCAGACAGACTGAGGAATGTTTTCTACATACATATTGTTTACAACACATTTCAGAGTTTGAAGCTTCTGAATACTAATTGAAAGGAACAATTATTGCTTCAAACCAGAAACATCTTTTTGTGGAATATAAAGGATTATATGATGGATGAAACACATTCTATGTCATTGACAATAAGTAAAACACAGTTAAACTAATAGTTTAACCAACAATATGCTTATCATTGACTTCATAGAAAGAAAAAAATAATATGGTCAAGTCAACGCAGGCCATTATGGGGTCAACTATTCCTTTAAAGTTTGTCATACATAATTGAAATCGTATCATTTTAGAATTCAAGTATAATTTTTATAAGTCAGCTCTAGAGGTTGAAATATGTATTTATTCATATTTGATAAAAAATGAACAAATTTATTTATCACTTTATTTTTTCAATGAAAATGCTTTCAGATGTAGCATATAATGGTGCTGTAAAATACTGCTACTATAATTATTATTTATATTAATAACAATAATGATAATACTATTAATTTCTAAAGTAAAATGATAGCATACAAACAAGTCCATTGACTCAAGTCAGGCCACTTCACATCATAGCAGGACAACAGATATTTCTCAAAATGTTGCATAATTTACAATTAAATATAATTTCTAATCAATAAGTAAACTTGACATGCACTGTTCATATTTTTTTGTTTGCTAAGCTAAAATTGCACTTAGATCACTTTTTACGAACAATCATATTACTCATTGAATCCTTCCTCGTTCAACATAATGGTAGTGGTGTATCTTGTTAGTATCTATTATATTTCATTCAATTGAATGAACAAATTTGTAACAGTAAATCAAGTTAACTTCTAATCTCATTCCTTTAAATCCACATGTCATAGCATTATTGTTTCCTGCCAAATAATCTCAGTGTTTAATCAAATCATGAGCCAACAGATTAAAATTTATTTTTTACCCTGCAGGACATCCAGACGTGACATTTTGTATATTCCCAGACAAACCCACTGTTGTGTGGTCTGTATCTACAGGACTGTCAGACCAGCAGACATCGTGTGTGTGGACGAGCTGGATAAAGATAAAGAGGCTTTAAAGGGAAACAGCTCAGGGAGGTAGACACACAAAGAAGCATCAATATGAATGACAGAATCCTGAGGTGAGCTCAAACTGGACAGATATACAGGCGTGAATATTAATCTGCTCCAGACAAAAATATGTGACTTTTGGTGCTGATTTGATGGATGAAAAGTCCTTTTAACCAATCACATTACCCCAATACTCAAACATGACCAGACTAAGTTTTCAAAAAAACAACCATCAAAAAAACGTGCTGTCATTTCAAATCTGTAAAATGGTTTTGTCCTATGAACATGAAAAAAGACATTTGGAAGAATGCCTATAACCAGACCGTTCTTAGACTTAGGATTACTACATAGTAATAAAAGTATGTTATCATTATTTTGTTTTGTTTAACAATAAATGAGATATTTTGAAGAACATATGCCAGCAAAAAGTTCCAGGGGCACTTTTGACCACAATTGTTATATTTTGTACTATGGTAGCCAATGACTACTCAAATATCCTTCCTTTGAGTTTTACCACCCAAAACACGATACAGGTTTGTAACAACTGGAAAGTGAGTTTCGGATGAACTATACCTTTATTATTTGTATAACTGAAGGCTCAGCAGGTTTTTCTATTTTTTAAGTTTATTAAAGTGGCACTGGTGGGCATGCAGGTTATTGTAATGCCTTTTTTTTAAAATGATTAACTTGACCCACAAACAAAACATCCAAGCAGGTTTTGTTTGATTCGTATGTACAGATCCATCCTGCACCACTGCAGTTAAAAAGAGTTGGGTTTTCTGGCTTTGACTTCACCTAACATCCCTCAGATGACCTCTATTTCATCCACTGGCTTCCAAAAAGGCCACTGTGTGCAATTATATCTCTTTCTACCCGCTTTCTCTTAGACTCCAATAAACGCTAAACACTGCTTTTTTACTTCATTGTGCCACTGTCTCTAATTTACTAGGCCACAGACGGTCTGATCTATAAGCAATGTTGAACTGTGTAGTGTAGCCAAAGTAATCCATGTACATGTATTGATTTTCATCTTTATGATTGCCTTCAGGCATATTAAAAATAGCTCCCGTGATTTTTTTCAAACAAGTACAGATGGGTTACGGATGATTCTCTCTACAGGCAAACACACACACAAAGCATTTTACTTTGACAATCAAGGGTAATATAGAGGATTACACCAGCTCTAAAACACAAGCGAGAGAGATGGTTCCTGTGAAATACTCCCATCAAGGTGTGGCACTGAGATCTTTATTGAAGACAATTAAGGCATGGCATTGGCCAATTGTATACGTCCCCTGCCATTACACTCGCCTGCCTTCCGCAGATTCGAACAGATGGACTGCATTAACCCCGCACGGCTGGCTGTCACTGTCCATAACGTCACTTAAAAAAAAGGTTGCGGGATCAAGGGCGATTTTAAGAGTAAAATGTTAAAGGGCCAATGTGGCGTAATTGTTTAGGACAGTTCCACACCTGGCCTGCGTTGCTTTGGCTCTGTGGTCTGCACCTCGGCGTATATTCATTCAATCACTGCCATGCCACGGGCAGACGATGTTGATCAGTTGGCATTTCTCTGAATCTGAATATTGGCATACATAATGCAATTTTAATGGAGGAGTAAAGGTCTCACAAGATATTCCTTAGCCAAACTTTAATCAATCTGCTAGCAGAGGATTTGGCTTTTTCCTTCCTGTGGGTATAAGTGATACTATGTAAGTCTAAAAGCTGTTAGAAATAGAGACTAAATATTTTGTACAGAAGCATATGTAAAGTGGTGCTTGGAATCCATATGTTGTGTTTGTGTAACGGTTATTAAATGTCATTTTCACATGATGCCATTTAATACTTCTGGACCATATTCCCAGATAACAACTGCTAAACTACATCTGGCTCATCTGGATCATCTTGACTTGTCAGTTGAATAAGTAGTAATGATAAATTAAACAAACTAACCTTCTGAATGTCACTGTTACTTCATTGAAACACATTTACATTTACATTTAGGCATTTAGTAGATGCTTTTATCCAAAGCGACTTACAAATAGTTGAGGAGACAATGAAGCGGTAAATAGCCAATTCAGCAATAGGTGAACAAGTGCAACAACAATGTTACCAAGTTACACAAAGTGAGATAAAAACTTGTAGGTAGAAAATTTTTTAAAGTTTTAAAGTTTTTGGGGGTTTTTTAGATAGAGTGAGTAGGTTAGAAAAGAAGGTACTCCTAGGGGTGTTTTTTAAAGATAGAGACCGAGTCCGCCAAGCGTGAAGCAGGAGGCAGATCGTTCCACCATCGAGGAACCGATGCAGAGAACGTACGAGAGAGCGATTTCTTACCCTTTGGAGATGACATCACAAGTCGTAGCTCGTTTGCGGAGCGCAGAGATCTTGAGGGCCTATCCCTTTGAATTAGTGAGTTAAGGCATCTGGGTGCTGAACCGGTGGTGATCCTGTAGGCGATGAGAAGACATTTGAATTCAATGCGAGCTGCTACAGGACTCCAATGTAGTTTAATGAAGAGGGGTGTTACATGGGTCTCTTTTGGTTCCTTGAACACCTTGCCGCTGCATTTTGTATCATCACTTGTGAAGCACTTAAAAACGAAAGTACTTAAGAATATATATTTGACTGTTTTATCACAGTATATATTGTGTAGAAAATGTAATTGATCTACAATAATTCTCTCATAATTATGTTTTTAGTGTTAAAATTGAAACTACAGCAGCCAAATTTTGCCAAATGATAAAATAGTTGACCCAAAAATGAAAATTGCAATATCATGCATTCACCCTCTCATCAGATAAAAAAGGTTGTTTTAGATACTTTGAAGAATGTTGGTAACTGGCACCATTCCACCTTCTTTGGTTTTGTGATGAAGTAACCACTGCTGTTTGGTTACCAACATTCTTTAAAATATCTTCTTTTGTGTTCAGAGAAGGAAACTCAAACAGGTTTGAAATGACTAAAGGATAAAATGTTAAAGAAGTTAAGGAATAAGTGATAAATTAAACTTTTGGGTGAATTACCCCTTTAAATTTGCATAGGTTGGTTTCTTTTAAAAGTGATAAACTTTAGGTAAGTCTACAAAGCATCTATGAATTAAAGCTATGTACATTTGAATTCTGCATTTTTATGTGATAAAAAATGTTAAATATAAATTGTGTCAGTGCACCGCGTGGGTGTGTACGCACACGTGTGTGTATATGTATGTGTATGCGTGTGTGTGTGTCTCTGTATTGTAAAACAAGTGTCTAAGATTACCCTGTTGAAAATGGAGCATGGAAACCTGCTCTCTGTGTGATGGCATTCGGGCTATCTGTTCTGTCCCTGAGCATTATAGGGAAGAGAAAGAGACAAGCTTAATCAAAGATTTCATTCTGTCTACTTCCACACTGCACGGCTCATGTCTGACAAATCCAATTACCAGATACACCCACCCACTCTAAGAGAGCCGGGCATCTGCTTGCAGCCCCCCAATCACCCTTTTGCCTTCTGGGATTTAGTCACAACACATCAGATTCTCTCCTCCGCCTCCTCACCCCAACCTTCTACATACAAATATCAACTGAGAAGGTAGTAAAACTTCAGGTCTGATGAGGTGCAGAGAGGAGGGACTGACACACAAGCATGTACAGTAAGGGATGATGGCTGCTCCTGTGCCAACTGTGCGACTCATAATGTGAGTCATCAAGTCTTCCTCATCTGAGATTATAATGACGCCAAACACACATGGCATGCTTTTCCACCGTCAGGGTGCTGGTGCCTGATCTGGAAAGCTTTTAAACGTTTTGTGAAAATGTCACTTTTTAGATAAAAAAACAGCACCTGCTCCTAAATCTGCTTTTCTCAAACAGGAAATCAATGGATTTGACTGAATGTAATCTGTTCTATTTAACCTATCATTATTCAACAAGACATTATACATGTAGATAATTTATATAATTTCTCTGTGTTTTATTATGCATTAAGGGGATAGTTGACCCAAAAATAATACATCAGTCATTTCTTGTCATTTCAAAGTCATTTGACTTTCTTTCTTCTCCAGAACACAAACGAAGATATTATAAAGAATGATGCCAATTGGCACCCATTAACTTGCAAGTGTTTTGTGTCATTAAAACAGAACTAGTGCCATGGCTTTTCAGTTACCAACTTTCTTCAAAATACCTTCTTTTGTGTTCTGCTATGGAAAGAACGTCATAGAGGTATCAAAAGAGTAAATGATGATACACTTTTCATTTGCAGTATATAATTTATGTTAAATGTTAGTATTTCTTCTATAAATGACTATATTTGTGAGTAGTTAATGTCAAATCTCAAACCGGTGGAAATACAGGCCTTGTTGATCCCCAAACAACCACACATTTTGATTTCTTCATGGATGTCTTCACAGGACATTCTAATGGTGGCAAAGAGATAAAAGAAAACGTCCAACAGTTAAATGTGTGTAAAGTACAAATTTACACTATTGAGAAGTAGAAACAGGTTAAGCGGACATATGTTCAAATAAATAAAACCTGTTTGGTGGTTTGCCCTTTAAGGTCAGCATGCGCACATCGTGAGCCAGCTGTGACTTTCACCTTCATCCTGTTCCAATGCTACAAATGCCTATCATCAAAGCTGCCTTTTTCCAACAAAAGGTTGCAGGCAAGCACAAAACTGTTTTGACTTAAATCAAGTGCTTTTTACAGAATTAGTTGTCATGACAACAGCTATGTATTATGTTTACAGCTCTCCTCACACTACTGGAGGCTGTTTAATGAGACAACCTCATTCTTTTATTCTTGGTTGCTTCGCTGCCAGCAAACACAAAATCATTTTATTGCACATGTCTATACATATATGAAAATGTTAGATAAATCATGAAGATATTCTGCAAAAAACTGCATTCTGCATTTTAGAACAATTAAAAAAATGTCACTGGGATTTGTTTTTAAATTAACACTTAATAAAAATTAGAACAATTTAAAGCTTCAGATTGTATTAAATATAGAATTTAATAGAATTCACCAAAATAATAGGAAATGCAAATATATTTTTGGTAAAAACCTGTTTTTCATCACATAAACTTGATCTTTTCTTCTGTAAATTAAAGAGAAATGAACAGTCGGATTTTAATATATTGCATTGAAAAACACATATTTCAAAATCTGAATAATTTGAATAATTTGTGATATTTAGAAAATTCTAATTAATACTTTTTTACCTTAGTAAATATCACAAAAATAAAAAGCTATATTAACCAAATAAATTTTTACGAATGCAACATTTACAAAAATATTATACATCTAACAGTTCTTATTAGTAATTTTACCTGAAATATACATGTATTTCATAAAATATGTTTTATACTTAAATATATACAAATTATATATAAATATTAAACATGATATTTTTTGTGAATTCTAACAAACATATTTACGTGCAATTTTTACTTACATTTAGTCAACCTAATATATTTTGATGATTTTACAGCTATAAAGTGTATTAAATGTTTTTTGAATTTGCATACATTGTACCAAAAATAACTGTTAACAAAATGAATTATTCTCACTGCACGATCATATGGCACTGGAATAATAACCATCCACACCTAATTTTGCTATTTAGGCTTATGACACAAATGATAGCATTTATGATATATCTAATCCTTTGATTTTCTGTTCTTCACCAATTAACCAGATAATTAAATTCATTAATCATTATTATCAGACTGTCTGCTGATCCTCCACACATGACTTGGCACTGTTATGTTTTTCAGTTACAGACATACGCAAAGGGAAAACCGAGGTTAATGATGAGTCTTTCAGAGATAGTTTAAACCACGTTGTTTTTCCCAAGATGAAAATAGTCTATCCTGTTTCTTAATTGCTGAAATATAGTTGCTCCTCCTGTCTTCCGTCTCCAGCTCCTGTGTGCTCATCAAAGCTGGCAGTGGTCCTAATTAAGAAAACTTTGCTGGAGTTGGCACCACAGAGCTGCAGGCAATTAAACAGCGACAAGTGTCATCGCCCAAACGCTTGAAGCAGCGGGACTAAAACCCCAGACGCAACAAAACTGCGACACCTCCGCTTTCACGCATCGACACTTGTGAAACCTCAACTGTATACCACACCCTAACATCACACCTGACAATCACATACACGATATTGCATACATTGCTTACATAATGCAAAAGAAGCAGATGAGAAGCATTGATACCAGATTTTTCTTGTAAAATATTTATGCCTTTGATAGATGGACGACTGCTTCTCGGCGGCTTAATTGCTTAAGCAATGGTTAAATTGACTGTGGCTTACTAGTTAGGGACATATTGTATATTTAAAGCCATACATGCAAAACACACCTTATGATAGAAACTATAAGATTGAATTTTTAACCTGAAGAACGTTGGTAACCCAACAGTGGTGGTGTTCGTTGACTTAGGTTGGTTTTGTGTACATACAATAGTTAGCAACTTGCATTGTGTTCTGCAAAAAAAAGGGTTTATTATGAACTTTTAGTTGCTAACAGTTTAAGAGATCTGTTTTGTGCCTCTGTAGGTACAAAACATCAGTTGTTGGAACTTTTTGGGCACAATTGTTCCCTAAGGCCTGTGCACTATTAAATGTACGGTTAAATGATTTTTAACTAAACCAGGTGTAAGTGTAAAGTAAAAAAACTGAAAGTCAATGGAGAGCCGATGATTCAATGGAGTAACTCAATCTAATCATGGACATTGGTTCCACACAATTAAATAACCTTAAAAAATGCTAAGAAACAAACTTTACCCGTTTTCACACAATATTATCTTAATCCCTCAGTCCTAAATCAAATTATATTCAATATGGTATGATATACCAATGATATCAGATAATGTTATCATCCTAAAATATTCCGGACTTTATCCATCTTAAGTCTGGAAAAGTTACGCCTTCCACATAAGCTTGGCTCAGCTTGGCATGGCATGATCACAAAAAAGTTAAACACAGAATTTTTAACACAGTTGTCATACAATGATTGCATGCAAGCAGAATGTCTGCAGGGATGTAGACACTAAGAAATGGCCCCTCGTCGTTGCTTAGATACCAGTACCTCCCTTTGGCCAAAATATGAATTTTTCGAAGAAGTAAATAAAGTTTATGTAGCTGGTAAACAGCTGGAGCTGGAGAACACAAAGGTAAAGGATGAAGTCATAAAAAAGTCTCACGTTAGCAGCAAGTGAGTGACACGTTCTTGTTTTCGTTCTAGTAATATCTGAGTGTAGTGAAGTAGTGAAAAATTATACCAAAGACCTACTGGATGGCCCTGATCGTTACCAACAATGGTTCTGCGTGATGGTGGAACACGGTCAGGATTCCCCTTTATGTATTTTTGGCAAATAAAATCACACATCTGAGTAAAAGCATACCTCTACTGTTGTAGTCAAGATCAACTAGACCGAGACAAAGACAAGACCGGGAAGAGAGGGTGCCAAGACTTTGAGGGTCTAAGACCAAGACAAGACCAAGGCAAGCCGAGACCAAGTCAAGAGCACAAAACACACAAAAATCTTAATATAATAATAATAGAAGAAGAAACATATGTGTGGATGTATATGTTACATCACCCACCTACTGTGATATTTTGTCTGGACAAAATAGAACAAACTTGTGTTTCATTGAGTCTAGAACCACTACTTAACCCAAGGATTTTTTAATAATTATATGAAATCAATATCAGATGTTGCAGTATAAAAAACAAGATCTCATACAAGTACCTTTTTTGGAATCCCATCTCGGATAGTGTGGGCCTTTGTTTGTATTGATTTTGTGTACAGCTTTGTTCAAGTCAATCTCCCGCTATTCTCTTTCTGGCCCTAGGAATAACAAAAGTAGCAAAAGAATCAAATAAGAAACAAGTCAATAAATGCTCTTAAAGGCAGAAGTTTTACATCCAATCACATAAACAATGTTAACCCATATATCAAACAATTCATCAGCAATTTAGCAAGTTGTTGTCTTGACTAGTCTTGACGGAGAAGACCTTCAAGTCTACAACCTAGACCAGACCGAGACGAGACCAAGACCATTAACAAATCTTAAGACCAGGGTCGGTTTGAGCTCTACAACACTAGCCGCTCCTGCACAACAAAAATGATTTATCAATATACACAATAAGTATGCGATACGCAACAGTAGTATCAAAGCACCATTTACTAGATAAATCATACAATTATTTAAATTATATAAGCCATTACTTTAAGTGAGAACTTTCATGTAACAGTGAGAATGATTCATCCTTCACACAGCATGCATCCAAATTCTGAAATGTAAAATACATCTATTTGGAAACTGTCTGAAAACAACACTTACGACAAATGCGGACATGTAAATCACTTACATTATTTGGATGTTATGCCTCTGTGTCTTCCGTCACGCTATGACAGCATAGCCAGCAGGTCTCTCACCAACCAATGATACATGAAATACAGACACCTCATGCCTGTACAGCAGGATATTTTGTTCCAGCTGATGATAGCTGAAGTCACTAGAGTTCAAAAGTATCTCTGGGTTTGAGGTGAAGGGTAGGGGACAGTGTTGCAGAAGACAGTACTTAGTGAAACTGTGTTATTTAAATCAAACTCTAATACACAATACACTACGGAGCCTTGCTTTAAACCGCCGCATTTCAACTACAAAGGCTCTCACTGGTAATTGAGATGTTCCCTCACTTTTAGAGATAATTGTCCCCCGAGTTCGCCATTTATGTGTTTTCTCTTTGTGCCTCAGCAAATGTGCTTCTAATATACACAGTTAATATAGCCAATTAACAGAGCGCTGGGAATTTTAACCAGAGGGGGATGAAAAAGGTTCGGTTTGGCGGCTGCGAACATGAGTTGAATACTACAAGCGACGAATGACAGATTGATAAACAGTTTTGCTAACAGGCAAAGATGTTTGGATTCTGAGCCTATCAAAGAGGGCGGTGCCAGCCAGGCCAGAGGCCAGAGGAAATGACCTCACTGCGGATTGTCTGAGATACGCAGCGGGAGGCTCGCCAGCCACGGGCGGCATTCCTAAACGAGGAAATGAACAAATCGTGCCTCATCCAGACAGAACAATAAGGGCCCGCTCAATTGCATCAAAACCAAATATGACTTCTGCTCCGTCTCATTGACTAAGAATAGCCTCAACATTTCCGGTCCGTGTTTGCCCCCTTTCAGTATCATCAAGTTTACACCCAGTCACGGAAAACTTCTTTATTCAGTCTTAATTTCAGCAGAGATAAATCGTTAATTGATTCCGACATCCGTCCTCTTTTATCACATGGTGGAAACTGTCTTTAAACGGGCGCCGCGAGAGCCAGAGCAAGAAAATCATTCAAAGCGATTGCATTAAAACTTTGGCAATGTGAATCATAACACGAAGTCAGCGGGCCGAGACGGATCCACCCCGCTCACGGATTGGGCAGCTTGGGTTTTTCGGGAGCTGAGCGGTGCAGTTTTAACCTCTGGGGATGACGTTCCGCAGAGCTTGTCTAATTCTGCAGTGTTAATTACAGAAGCTCATCAATTGTGACACGATGACAAGCCTGCCAATGAAGAGCCGTGCTGTTTCCAATCATTAAGCCAACATGAACAACAATGTCAGACAAATAAGAGGATAATAGGGCCTGCTGCTCTTTAACAAAACTGAGAGAGAAAGCCCAGCACCAGATGGAGGTACACCTTCCAAACAAACATTTCACACTGCAAGGTGGAAAATTGTGTAAGATGTCAGTAAAACGTGATTTTGGGGTTTCCTTAGAGAGTGTTTCTTTGAAAGACTTCTGTGCTTTAGGTTAGCTTTTAATATAAAAAGGCATGCACTATTTGTTACATTTTCTACACGTTATTTTTTACAGTCAATGTTGGGCAGTTGCTTTAAAGTAAACAATATTTACTCGTAGAATTGCTCATTAATACTCATAGAAGCTTTTACCAGACACACAATGCTATGGCGGACACCAGATTATCTTTTAAATGCTTCATTCAGAATGCAGATAGTAATTAGTATATTAACATTTTATAACATGAAATTATAAGTCATGAGGTGCTTTCATTATTACAAAGCGTTAAACATTTCAAATAAGATGCAAACAAATTCTATCTTATCCTATCTTATTCCATCATCTTAAAATATAATTTGCAAATGAGTAATTTCTGTACAAACATTAAGATTTGTGCTTAGGAAATGACTGAAGTAGACAATCCGGGTTATAATAAATGTATAAACAGATTTGTCTATATAGTGTCTGGCCATATATTGCCATTCCTTTTTAAATTAAAATAGTTATGAAACTGTACATGTTAACGTAGCGATTGTAATGCAAATTAAATCTTATTTAGAGATTCCTGAAAATAAAGAAATATAAAATACATGGTAATGTATAATTAAAGTATTGTACTACCGTATTTTTATAAAAATGTAATTAAGAAAATTCAGCTGAATAATAAATTTGATTTCTATGTTTGGGGGGTACTAAACTTCATGTCATAATCGATCCTGCATGCCCGTACCCTGACAAAGTTTCTGCCAACTTTATAAATAGACTATGTTGAGTGTGCAGTTTTATCCTGCCCTCTTGGTAGCTTACATATTTCAAAACCATAAAGCTTGTATATAAGGGATGTGATGTTACTTTTCTAAATGATTAGACTGATCTGGTGCTATATAAATGTGAAAAACACAATCTGAGCCATATGTACACAAACATAGCAGTGGAAAAAATAAGACCATTTTCTGTTTTTCTTAAATAACTTTGTATTGTACACTACTATTTGCATTTATTTGCTAACAAATAAAACTGAAGAAAAAAATTTAATTAAATATTAAAGACACCTTTTGTTAAAATTCAACAAAAATGGCCGCAATACATCTCAAAATGTTGTATTAAAGGAAAGTTGTAATGTTTTTTTGTTTTTTTCGCATTTGTATGATTAAACGAGCACCTACCAATAAACCAAAAAAACATTGCAACTACTTAGCAACCACCTATACCATATGACCAGCGCAATAGCAGTGAGTCGACAACCCTTCACAACACCTTAGTAACCTCATAGCAATGCTTATATAACCACTCGAGCACTGTGGCGAGCGGCCAGCAATCCGACACATTTCACTTTTCCTCTAGTATACCATCTAGTTACTGTGATGTTATGACAGAACATTCCCCTCGCTCAGTATTATTCTCAGCATCACAAATAATGGAAACGGGTGATCAGACCGAGAAATAAGTAATAACCTTTCTAATGAGAAAATCACAGCAAGCCGAAGCGAACACCAGCTACGCCTTCATTCTCCCTGAGCTCAAGATAAATCTCCCGTATATGAAAATTAAGACAAAAAGAGAAGAGGTGTAGAAAGAGAACATATGACAAGCTCAGTTTAGAAAGTATGTTGGTCTAAACTCAGAGGATTAACTCTCAAAATGCTGTGGTTGCCTGGCACTTCAAATTTATTCACCAATGTGTATGTGTCCGATTATCATAATGTGATCACAAGGTTTTTGTTTCAAGAACAGTATTCATGATCCGACAATATATTAAGGCAAATGCTAAAATTATTTAAATTAAAGGTTTTTAAAATGAGGCAATTGCTAGAAAGTGATTCACCACAACCAAATGCTGCTTTTCCTCCTGTTTTAGCTGCCGGGGAGATTTTATGTGATCCAGGAAGCACTGTCTAATCCAAGTCAATACCGAGCTAATTTATTCTGCGGTGCCCAGTTTCACATGCTGCAAAAACACTCAACAAATCCTCCAGCTTCTGTTGTCCTTGCTTGCCAGGCTGTGGCACGGTCATTAATTGTTCAGAAGAGACAGAATGAGTCTTAAATCAAGCAAGTGGGCGCAACCTCTGGCCTGCTATACGTACCTGAATTAAAACAGGGGAAAGGAAGAGGCGAGATGGGGATTTTAATAATAGTCTCTGGACTGATGAACAGAACACGGGCTACGGTAATTGCTCCAAAATAAAATGAGAGAATAAATGAAGGATGGGGAAAAAGGAAGGAAGATAAATGAATTATTCAAGCAAACACTTTTCATAGCCAGGTGGCAACATTAATCTGCAGTGCACTGAGGGCATTCCAGCCTATTTAAAGGATCTGGAGCTTTCCATCTTTGTCAGAAATATGCAGCAGATGAGATAAAAATGGCACGGAGAAATCTGAAAAATTGTGATTAAAATCAAGCAAAGAACCAAACTAAAAGATACACAGTAGATACACAGTAGTAATAAAATGTAGGGAGGGAAATGGTAGTGTCCATAATGAAATTTGATGAAGATTCAAGCCCAATAGTGCATTGAGATGCTTTTCACTGCAAATCTCTTTTGCTTTCAAAGCAACCCTGTTTGTCCTCGGTTAAATTAATAATGTATTGCTTGGGTTAAAACAAAACAGAAGATATGATACATCTATGCATTATTAATAACAATTGAGGAAATTTGTGGTGATGAATGATGGTTAGCAAGCAACAATTTACAACAATTTATGTATAAAAAGTATTGAAGTAAAGTAAATATTCTGTTAAAATCTTTGTACAAAAAAATGTTTTGATTGTATAATGCTTTGTATAAATAATGTTTTTACATGAAACAATTTACACAAACAAACTAGTTTATTACAAATACATATTTGTTAATCACTGAATAAATCAATGAATTTCATGAAAAAAGAATGTTTTAATTTAAAAAAAATTATTTTAAGAGAAATTAACTGTTGGGGTTTAACTCATACATTTTCATATTTTCAATTGAAAAACTTTTTATTGATTTTAAATTATTTTATTGAGCTAAGAATGTTGATTTTTGTGATATTTACTTAGCCACACGAAACAAATGTTGTATCTTATATTACAATTTAAGTCACTTTGGATAAAAGCATCAGCATCAGCATAATGTATAAATGTAAATGAAAATCCCACCCACAAAAAATATTGAAGCTGCTTATTCGGTAAAGCCCAGAGTGCAGTTTTAGACCAGACATCCAGATTAGACTAAACCTTGACAAGGAGCTAATGAAACTCCCACCTTCCAGATGCTAGTAGAGCACAAGGCCAGGTGAGCAGCATGTGTGTTTGTGTGTGTGTGTGTGTGTGTGTGTGTGTGTGTGTGTGTGTGTGTGTGTGTGTGTGTGTGTGTGTGTGTGTGTGTGTGTGTGTGTGTACTTGTGTGTGTACTTGTGTGTGTTTGTACTTGTGTGTGTGTGTGTGTATTGGTGTGTGTACGTGTGTGTGCGTGCGTGCGTGCGCCGGGGGTGCAGAAGGGCAGCATTAACTACTGATGAAACTGATTAATGGCTGACACTTTCTCAGTGCTGAGACACTGCAGATAAGATGTGGGCTGAAGATAAATGTGGCACTGGAAGCCCAGCACATCAGGTCTTATTGAACAACTGTCAGATAGTCCTGACAGCAAGTCCAGCTGTGCCACCTGCACAGACCTGAGAACAGCTTAGCGTTTACACATGTCAATACATTCATAAGAACATTACTGTAAAAAGGAGTATGAAGAGACATTCCAACGCATGCCAATTTAATAAGTACTGCTTTAGACATTACAAGGATGTTTCACTGGCTTTGGTTACATAACTAATATTTTCTTTCTCACAGACCTGGGGCATTTAAATTCAGAATGTTTGTTGAATTGTTTGCAGGGTTTTCTACATTGTTTAGTCAAAAAAACAAAGAAACACACACACAGACACATACACACACAGACCCACGCATGCACGTACACGCACACAAACACGCACACACGTAGGGTTTGCATGTTTAATACTGTACAAAACTGTATGTTTTATCCTCAATCCCTAACCCTATTCCAAAAACTAACCCTAACACAAACTTCAGCATTTTACCTTTTCAAATAAATATCATGTGGTTTGATTTATAAGGTGTTTTCCACATGGGGACCACACAATGTGAAAAATGCTTGTATTACAATCTTTTGGGGGACATTTGGCCACCATACTGCTTTCTTAGCCAATGATATTCCCTATACCATCCATACACTATACCTGCATAAAAACCTTTTAAAGGGATAGTTCACCGTAAAATAAAAATTATTCGCCTTATCACCATGCTCGCATTTGAGACATTACTTTATTCTGATTAACACAGAGAAAGATATTAGGAAGAATGCGTGTAACAGTTGTCTTTAAATACCATAGTAGGAAAATGACTTTATAATTTTTTTGTTTTGTTCAACACATAGTGAGATATTTGAAGAATGTAGGACAACAATAAGTTAAGAAGTTTTATTTACCATCAATTTTGTTCCTCCTATGTTTTTTCACAACGATATGTATCGTTTATAGCTTTGCAACATCTAGAGAGTGTGTAATTCATATTTGAGTGAACAATCGTTTTAACAATTTTAGATTTCGATTATTATCTGCATTAAACTTCCATGCTGGGGACATTTGGTCTAAACCTGACACACACACACATTAACACGCACCCATGGATTCCGGCAAACTCAAATAAGGTCACATCATTCAGCCGTTTCAAATAACTATTAACTGAGAAAAATTCTGTTCGAGCTTCACACATTTTGACTCTGTGTATTTCTATAAACTCAAATGAATGATATTTACGTTTCCCATTAGCTTAAAGGAAAACCTTCCATTACCCTTCTGATGGGGATAAATCAGCAGCCATTACATTCATTGAAGCAAACATTTCCCACAAATGGGAAATGGAGACAGATCGAGCATGTGTGTATTGACAAAGTTCCTGTTTTGCTGCTCATATTAACAGAGTTCAGCGCTCGGTACTGCCGGGGATCAGGTTGGCTTAATTTGATGCGTGCACAATGTAGCGTGTTGTGAAGTGCTGAACAAACTCCTACACTGCTGTTCAGATAATGGTGAACAATGAGAGTTGCACCCACATTAGAAGAAGCTGGCATGAAGTTTATCATCCATTACAACAGGCACGTTCAGTCACAAATAATAAAGCACAGCAGGGGTTTAGCTTTAGAGCAGAAGTTGTTCCCTACAAGAGGAAAGTAAGGAGGTATCAAACATTTGTAAGAGAATCAAAACATGTGATTATGAAAGAGATGCAAGCTTACATATGTGACCATTACGTTGAAACCATCAATCATATCATGTCCAAAAGCGTCCATTTGGTATACTTTGTACATTATATTTGCTTTTGATGTCAATTCAGATAATATCATCATCCCTTAAGAAAAAGAAGTTTATTGAAAGTATACTTATATTAAACTATAAAATAGTAAGTTGTACTTTCAAAAACTATTGGGTCAATTTAGTCCCAGTCTAACAATGACACTACTAGTACATTGATATTAGTACACTTACTATGTAGAGTATTCTTTTACAAACATGACATTTACTTATGTATACCTAAAATGACTTTTCAAATATACTAATTTTCAAAAAAGCAAACTGCAGCATTTCATAGGTTTTCTTTAAATATACAAAAGTACAGAACATGAACTGCAATCAGCCTCCTTACATTTAAAGATTATACACCTATCAACTATGCAACATTAATGCAAGATTCTTATTAAATCTTTAAGTAAAAACTACAATTGACCCAAGTTGGACATCCCTTTTGACCAAGACTGTTTGTTCTAAAAAGTTGTGATCACCAGAAGTCTATCCGTGCTTGGCATAGAAGTATCCCAAATATCCGCCCGACACATCTCGCAGACCCAGAGGTCCATGTAAATAAAACTTATCAACCATTTAGAAACCCCTAGACCCTCCCACCCTACTTCAGCACTCTGTTATCTTTCAAGAGCCCTGACACAAGCTGCAAAGAAGGAAATCTTGAAATATTACAGCCTACATACATCAACAATGTTTGTCCTGAAGCCAGAAGGAATAAAAAAGACAGAATCAGATATGCATATCTCTATAATTAGGTGAATGAATAATTCATACATTCAGCCAATATCATACAGGCAGCTGACCAGAAACCAGAGCGTGTAAGAAAAGCGCACGCGTGTGTGACGGGAGTGTGACTTCTGATTTATTTAATCTTCAAATTTTGCAAATGATGTGCAAATTTGATTCTACCGTGCGCCAGCAAGGTTATCGTTAATAGAGATCTGGATTGAAAATAAAATTAGATTAATGGTCTGGAAGAATCCGAATACCCCCCCAAAAACATGCTCAGAGGTGCTTTTATTGTATGAGCAGGGCAAAGAGGCGGCCAAGTTTAAGCTTCAATTAAGTCAAGCGTTTTTGGTTCCTCTTCAACCCTTCCCAGAGGAACCCCTCCTGCATCCCCACTCCTGAGAAGATCAATTCTGCCTGCTTAATGAGTTTGCAACCCAAAGGAACATCCCCACCACCTCTGTATGTTTCGTGGGAGAAAATTATTACAAATTAGCCATAAGATTTTCAATGCATGTTAGGCTATGCCATCGAAAGATACCATCTGCGTGCTATAAATTAGCCAGATTAAATTTTGCTCATTAGAAAGTATTCCAATGGGGATGGGGGTTCCAAAGACCCAAAGGATTGTTTACATTCACTGAAGACCTGTGACACTAACATCACCAACAATCCTGCAGCCTCGAGTAAACGCACGTGGGATCATAAAATGATATTAGACGCTGATTTAATCAAGAAGACCTAACTATCCATCTGCCATCCGCAGGGCTCTCTAAATCCACTTTGTACTCAACTCGCTCGCTGTGAGCATCCCAGCCCTGCACAGACGATAATGAGCCGCTCACTTGAAAAAACATGCATCTTTCCATCTCAACATCCGAGAAATTTTGACCAATGGCATGAAACCGTTGAGCAAAACTTCACTTTCTGCAGGCAACAGTGCTTGTTATAAAAATTAATCACAGTAATGATGACATAATGGATAAAAACGAATTAACTTGCATATGCATAACGCATATGCATTTTTGAAGGATGGGAAATATTTCTTGACAAATTGGCAGACCGAGACGTCGCCGGCACAAAACCGAGACTAACATGCGGGGACTGTTTTTCAAAGACACTTCATCGGATGAATGAAAGATAAATATGATAAGGTCCAAGTGTGTTAGGCCCTTGTTCTCGTTGCTCGAGGACGTTTGCGTGTGGTCACATGGACTCGACCGGATAGATATTAAGAGCTTTTTCTTATGATGAATGTTTGTTTTGAAGGCCTTTAAAATCAGGTACAGACCGGTTAGAATGAAATGAACCGCATCCAGATTATAGCCACTATTTTCACACCACGCAACAACACGGGAGGCTGTTTACAATCTATTTGACATTTACGCACGTTTAGACTTTCCTTGAATATGAATTGACCATTTGGTGTTTTAGTGATGCTGGAAAGCACTCTGAATTTTAATTTCCGCAGAATGCCAGCACATATTTTTAAAGGGATTTTAGATGGCAGTCCGGACTGAGAAATAAACGCTGGGATTTTTTGTGACAGACGGGTCTTAAAGTAAAACTGAGGCTGACAGAAATGTTATCATAACGACCCATCTTGCCACATTAGATGTTCAAGAGCGTAAGATTCGGCTGGCGTAATCCAAGCACTTCTGCGTTTTCAATTCGCAGCCATTAGTTCTTCTATTAGAGGGGAAAACCAGGCAAACATAAATGTGCAAAGACGAGAAGAGGGAATTCAGGCTACATTGAACACTGATGCATTTTAAATACCGAGACACGTTCGTGTACGGTAACCTTATTAATTCACCTCATTACGAACTTTGATATTATTTTGGAGCTCATTCGTGAGTAATGCCCCATGGCGATACAGCGCTGATGGGCTGTAGGTTGCTCATATAGGAGAACTTACGGTGCAAAGGGAACGTCTTCCGTACGGCCCCCTGGATGCGGACGTATTACTCATCTGCCAAACCCACAGTGACTGATGCTTCTCTGTTTTGTTTATTATTAAAGGCTCCCGATAAATATTTGCCTGACCTGACACTGTGAGTAATGCCGATGCACCCAGCATGACAAATTATGCAGTCCGACAATTCCAAATTACACATTTTCAAAGCTACTTGCCGAAAACATTTCTGGGGCAGCGCCCCATTCCCTCGCCTGCCATGAACCTTTTCATTAGTGTGCAAGAATGTGGCCACTTGGATTATGCAATGTTGAGGATCAGGAGAACAAAGCAGGTTTTTAAATTCACAGCTAACAAAGCCAGTAAAGTTTCCCTAAAATTACAGCCTGCTTAAAAGCTTTCCTGGAAAATATATATTTTTAGAAACCACATACAGCGTTAGGGCAGCCTGAAGTTTTGCAGAGGCAACGTAAAGTAAATGCACAACTTAAATTCAAGCAAGTTATAAGATTCAAGAAATATTTGAATGTATAAGAATGTAGATACTATTATAAATTGTAGTTTATAAATCATTTACAAATAAATTAAGTCATATCACTATTAATAAATGTAAAATATTCATCCTCAATGGGCTCAGACAGCAAAGCATTTATTAAAGCACAATAGCTTTGGTGAGAATTTGCTCAGATGTGACCAAAAGATGAATTGTGACTTTTATCATTTGGACTCTGACCATCAGATCATGACATTGTGACGGACATAATACCCTTATCAAGGTCCGAAAGCTGGGTCAATGTTACCAGATCTGGGGATAACAAACAATCTGTTTAAAACCAGATAATCAGACTTTGGCAGTTTATTTATGCCATTTAGTCAATGTAAGATCTATGCAGTTTCAATGCCGTTGAAATGACATAATGGAAATTAAATAACAAGAAAACATTACAGACCTGAACATATGGCCTCTGAATAAACGCTGCGTATGCAACCCTGTTACCCTTAAAGAACATGGTGGTGTTAAAATAGGGTGCACAGGTCAAAGCTGTTGCTCTGTGGGAAGCGCACAGGATGCAGGTTCAGGTTTGGCCAGCATCATGTCTACATTCTATTTGAACTCTCTCTCTCTTTTTGTCTGACTCTTTACCTGTGCTTCTCTTTCTTCTTTTACTTTAAACAGTTGATTAGAAAAATAAAAAATGAATTAAAATATCTTTTTAACAGTATTTTTAAGTCTATGTATTTCAGTAGTGACATAGGACAAGTGACATAGAATTTTAAAGGTTAAAATATTTTTGATATTTAAAAAAATATCCCTTAATTTCCCATGAAAAAAAATGTCTTCACACTTTTATGGCCTTTTTTGGGCATATAAAACATGTTAATACAAATTGTTATTCAAATTATGTAAATATTAAAACTGATTCATATGCAACACTAAAGGCCAATAATAAAGAAACGGAACAATTTCATTAAACATTTTCCAGATGGAAATGTATCAACTGGTTCTTTCGAAACACTATGGAGGCTGTCACATGACAAAGGTAGCACGATTTAGTTTCTTTGCCGAATAAGATAGCATATTTAAGAATACCTTTCTGTAGAGCAGTTTGTCCTTTTAGGGCTATAGAAACATTCCATGCAAGTGGACTAGCATTATATGCAGATAAAAATAACTCATTCTACAGTAATGAAAACATAACGCTTCTTTAAGCAATGTCTATACACACATCTGAAGACATAGTTTTGAATATTACATTTCTTTCAATAGATCCTCCTTTACATCCCACATGGCACCTTTAATCAATCTCATGTGAGCTCACATTTATACTGAACGTCAGAAGCATTTACATTCAGATACTCATCGCCCATGCAATGTTGTACCAGTTTATGGAACAGAAGCTAATATGCATTCTTGATAACAGAACCATTCAGATGACAGGGTATCCATTTATAAACTATCTTAAAGTGTGCACGATAACAATAGTGTATTTCAATTTATTGTATAATTGAATGTCTACTGTGTCTAAACCACAAGCACAGAGTGTCTAACACAAGGTCATCTGAAATTCCCCGTGCCAAATATGTGAACTGAGTCAGACGGAGGCAGATTTGAAGAATAACGAACAAATCAAAGGAGTACATAAGCACAGGCAAAGCAAGGGGCCATAATATCATTAAATTATGCCAAAACATCCTCCATGCTTGACAGAGTGCGCTCCCCCACCTTTATTTCCACTGACACCAAGCACTATTTGCTTCTGATTTAAAGACGCGTTTCTTCTCTTGTCCTCCTCGCGGCACTCTCCACTCTGCATGGAGGCAGTGGGTACAATTACCCATTCTGATCGGGTTTCACTGCACTAGAATAATCCTCCCCATTATTGCCATAAATATTTCATGAATCATTTTGACAGAATAAAAGGCCTTATATTAATCAGATGATGTTTCTTGAGCTTTCCGACTCGGGTCCCATTATCACGACGCCTCACCACCATCAACGCTCTACCCTTTTGGTCTAGCACGCTTCACGTCTTCATCAACGGATTGTGACTGGTTGCTAAGCGGTACATGACCCAAGGCCTCCTCTGCCCCCGGTGTCACCCCACTGAACGGTCACTGCTTTGGCACATTTATGCCATCTCCCAGAAGCAAATGACATTTGATATGGTCATGACCCTCCGCCACAATGATCGACTCAAATAGGGTTAGAAACGCAGTGTGGTCCTCAAAGCCTAAGCAGCTATTTCTCCAAACGTGTGGAGGTTTAAATGGCATAATCCTGTTCTTCTGATCAAGTAACCTCTGGGTCTGGGAGATTCGTACTCTTCTATGCAACAGATCTACCAAACTCTACACCTCGCCCACGGTGCAGTGCGACACATGATAAGTATTAAGAGCTTAGGAAAGGCACAATGCCCATCACACCCTTCAGCGTGAAAAGGCGTTCTGCGCTGGTGTGAATGCCATGCCCTTGGACAGACATGCTGCTCGGGTCAGAGACATCACGCAGCTGAAGGTCTGGATTCTTGCAGCGCATGGATTTGCTGCTGAAAGGTTCACACCAGATAATTGGCTCTTGCTCAATCTTGCGAATCACATGTCAGGCTAATACTATCAGCTGTAACTATACACAGTTACTCTGACAAGTGGAGGGAGGGTCAAGCAAAGCGTGCAATGAAATAAAAGCGAAACATATCTGGAAAAAGTAATGGCACAATTACAATAACACGGTTACGGATATCATATGCTAGATCTGTAGCCATTATTGGATTTCTGTGTATGTTTCATTTAAAGGAAAACATTACTGATAATGAAAATTGACAATCTGTTTGCATAATGAGGTCTTTGAAATTAAGGCTGGATGTGTACATTAAAGACAGGGAGAAGACACGACGAACAATTCAGAATAAGACTATAGTACAGTGCATATGTGAAACATCCACACACATACACTATCCCTGTTAAGGCTTCTCCTTCATTAATTATGCAAGAATGTAGTTAACACACCACAATCATCAGTGACATTTTTAAATTATTTATCTTAGTTCAGACATCATAAATGGAAGATATTGAAAAGATTATTATGGTGGATTTTGGGACATTGAGACTGTATTTTAACACCATTATGCAAAAGTAAATGTTCTGCCACACAATGTAAAAAATTTTCAATAAAAATATCCAAGTAAAAACACTGCAGTCATTTAGTCTTTGGAAAAACCTTATGATCAGAATTCTTGGATTTTGACAGACAACTTAGTGGGGAGAATTGGCCAACACTGTCATCTACTGCTGAACAGTGGAAGTCCACAAAGTATCAAATAAATATTGTTCAATATTTTTAAAACATATGATGTTGTACATGAGCATAAAATATAAAAATGTGACATGTTCATAATTCCATAAATAACAAACATGACGTCATTACTAAAAAGGGGTAGTAGATTTAATAGGATCCTCGAACATAATAAAACATATTGTGCACTGTTTAAAGTTATTTATCAAAGTCTGTTTATAAAATTCATTTTACGGAATGTATGATTTAATAAAAGTTATTTATAAAAGTCTGTTTATAAAAATAATTTTATAGAAACTGTTCAAAAAGTTATTTATCAAAGTCTGTTAATAAAAATATTTTAATGGAAACTATGGTTAAAAATAATTAATTTACCGCAGTCTGTTTATAAAATACATTTTATGGAAACTATGGGTAAAAATAATTATTTACAACAGTCTGTTTATAAAATTTAATTCATGGAAACTATGTTTTTTGTATGCACCTGTGCGAAAATAATAGATCATTTAATTTGACAGATTTGTCAAATCAAACCATGGTGTAATGTTTACCCTGTGTAACAATACCAAAATAATATAATGAAAAAAAAATTAAACTACAAAATCCCCAAAATGACTACAAATGACAAGTTACAATCATAGTAATCTTGAATAAGCCGTGCTAAGCTGTGACACGTAACTGAATATAAGTAAATAAAATTAAAAATGTAAGCAGTAAAGAAGCTAAAATAAACATGTTCCTCATATCTTAAAAAAAACATTAAAACCAGTTTTATTATATCCCATACATAATGCAGTTGACAACCAGGAAGACAGTTAATAAATAACGGATGAAAACCTTCATCAATGTAACACAACACCTGAGCACAAAGTTCCCCTGCAGGGCATTGGCTGTGTAATCCTGTTACCCAGACAACGCTACACAAAGATCAGAAGACACAACCCACTTGCACCTTGTATCCTACACAATAACCTCATAACTTCCGTGTTTGTCCAATGATCCCAGCACTATTCAGAAGGGATACTGTTACAGGTTTCTGTACAAATGTGAGATCCCAAAGGCCTTCATTTCTAAGGACAAACGTGTGATCAAACCGAGAAGATGAGAAGAACAAGCACATTCCCTCAACAGGGAACATCTATGGGAAACCTGGGACTTAGTGCCAACGAAATCCAACAGGAAGTTGAAAACAGTAAGTTCAACAGAATTCTGTGATTCTTAAACTGAACATATGGTACCGAATGCAATATTTTGTGAGAAAAATGGTAAATGAAGAAATAAGAGATATGAGGGAGAAAGAGTTGATGACGTATGTTCTTGATTCCCAGAAACATCTGAATTGGTTTCGGAGCTGGCAAACCTTTCAGCCAGGGCAAGAATCCCAGCCATACGCTCCTTGCCGATGTCATTTGATGAAAGGAGAAGAATCAGGTTATTATAAAACGTGTTCACGAAACGTAACTTTTAAAAGCATGTCATTATTAAACAATTCACCTACTTTAACAGGAGCAGAGTGATATCTGCCAAAACCTCAAGGAACATCTTTAATATAGACTGTAGTCAGCAGGTATCTCGGGTGAGAAGATGAGACATCAGTAGAGATTTCATTCTCAAATCACAATTATCTCTAACAAGACCGCAAGTGATCAATCAAACCATCTCTTTAGTCATTCCGCAGATTCGGTGCCAGCGTGGCATCAGCCCGACAGCAGTTGGTTGTTTGGCATGGTACCCTGAAGGAGATTGGCGGCAGGTTTGGAACTTCAGTCCTCACTTACTTTCTGTTTCTTAAATGGCTGCTGAAGTTCAACGTCGTCTCAATGATCATCAATTTCGGCTTCATCACGATCCCCCAAATTGTGCATGCACCCAACATCAGCAACGTCACTGGGTTCCGGGGCCTTGAGCTTCTCACTGGAGTGGTGAGTTTTTACATCGGGTCTTAATATGACATTCACGTTGGCATCAGGTGTGACTGTCTGTGCTTCTGTGCCCGTAGGGTTATTTCAACCAGACGGTGCTGTTCTATGGAGGCTATAATGGTGAAGTAATTGTGACCAGGCCATCCTATAACATGCAGTTGGCTTATTTCTTCACCATCGCTGCATATCTAGTGCTGTGTGGGGTGTCTCTTATCTATAGGCAAGTTCTTTAGAAATATAAAAAGTTTTGCAGAACTGTTTAGTACATGTACGGCTGGAAAAACATCCTGAATATTTTTCATTCTTATTTCCATGGGGCATTTCCTGGGACGTTGTATTAATCTAGAAGGAAATGAAAATGGGTTTTCTCTTCCAGCATGTCCAAATCCTTCCAGAAGAACGTTGTGTTGGAGTCAGGTCCGGTCTCCGGAGGAGCGTGGCGCCTGCTGTGCAGCTGGGATTTCAATGTTGTCAATGAGAAAGCGGTTGAGAACAACAAGAACAACCTCGGCATTCAGCTGAAGGTTTGTACTTGCTCTTCGTGATCAGATCACTCTTGTGTGTTGCCTTTCTTTGTGTTCCCACTGTCTCACTTGGCCTGTGCCTTCCAGGAATCTTTATCGGAAAAGTTACAGATGAAACACACAATGGCAGTGTCGGAGCGGGTGAAGCATCTGTCTCTCCATCTTCTGGCGTGGCTTCTCTCTTTAGGATTAGCTGTTGGCTCATGTGCAGGCATCTACTTCCTGGGAATAGATCAGCTGGTGAGTTTGTATATACGCAATCACATATATGCCCCCAACAAATATTGAACATCTGTTTTGCAGGAGACATCCAGTTTGAATCACAATCCAAATGATTTAGTTGCAGAGGCATCGACTCTTCTTCTGCCGGTGGTCGTGTCTCTTTTCAACCTGATAGTGCCTCTTCTGTACTCCCTCATTAGCAAAATAGAGCATTATTCTAACCCACGAGCAAACATCTATATTAACATCATAAGGTGTGACTAATATTTCAATGCTACATGTAATGTGCCACATAAGGAGTATATGAAGTCATAATCATATAATGATCTATGGTTGTTTCTCCTAGAAATGTCATTCTGAAGATGTCTATTTTGGGAATTCTCTGCTATTACTGGCTGAATTCTGTGTCTAAGAGAATTTCGGTATGGGTTTTATTGTGTCTAATGAACAAAGCATGGCTATGTTTGCTGGGTGTGTTTAAACCTGTTGTATTGTCTTTTCTTCTCCAGTGTTGGGAGTCTTTTGTGGGGCAGAGCGTCTATCGACTGCTGATTTTTGACTTCATTTTCTGCCTTCTTGGCACTTTCTTTGGAGAGTTTCTACGCAAGTAAGTCAAGGAAAATATGTCTAAAAATAATGGACTTATATTGTGGTTAAACATAGATAATTCAGATTTAACTCTTTCATAAATGTCTATGTCGGAGTGTTGTGCATGTCATTCGAAGTGCCTTCGAATGACATGCACATAAATTTGCTAGATAAATCATAAAAGCAATATAATGAAGAAAATATATTGAACATTTTCAATTTAATATTTTTGTTGAAACAAAATAAAATGAGCAAAATTCCAAAACTATGCCGGTACAAAGAAAAAAAAATGTCAATACAGATAGTAAAACAAAAAAATTTTAATTATTGTTGAAAACCATAATGTTGTTTAGTAGACTTAGTAGACTCCAATTTTGCCTTATCCTAATTCTCTTGATTTTTGGATTCCCATTTATAAATATCCTGCACTAAATAGAATAAAATACTATAAACAACAATAAGCTTTTCATTGACTTAGGTGTAGTATAGCTTTTTTTAATTAACATTGATGTGATCCACACCTCTTTTTGAAATCAATGGATTCACAATATTTGAACACATCCACAAAAACTTAGAAATTATAACTTTTTAGTTTAATGAAAAACAAACACAATAAATGGGCCCATTTAAAATGCATCGTGCAACAGTTGAGAAACTTTTAAATTTGTAACATTTGTTATGTTTTTAGAATTGGATTATAATAAATTCACTTTGATTGTTTTTAAAAGATTTAAAGTAGAAAAAAGCAATAGAAACGTTTGCATTGCATTTATGAGAAAATGGCTTTCATCCTTTATGAGATAAGAGAAACCAATGATTAAGTCTGACACTAAATCCATATGTTCGCTCTGATTTCACATTTTCAAATGTCTACAGTGTAATTGGAACCAACTGCATTCAGAGTCTTGGCGTCCCAGAGTTTGACATTGCTAGAAATGTACTCGATTTGATCTATGCACAGACACTGGCTTGGTAAGTCAATATTCATATCTCTAGATTTTCATACTTTAATAATCCTTTAATAGTGCTTACTTCCTGTCTCCCCAGGATTGGTATTTACTTCTCCCCCTTACTTCCTGTAATGCAAGTCATCAAATTGTTTATCATCTTTTATGTGAAAAAGGTAAGCAACATTACAGCATCTTTTTTTCACTTGAGATCATACTCATATCGCTCTGATGAGACCTTGTACTGTACGGGTTGTGTTTTAGTTCAGTCTGAGTGTGAACTGCCAGCCACCCAAACACACAGGCCGAGCCGCTCAGATGCAGACGGTTTTTATCGCATTACTTTTCTTCCCCTCGTTTGTGGGGGCGCTGTCCATGGTAGCCTACACAGTGTGGAGGTATTAGTTAATGTTCAGATTGATGATAAAATAATAAGTTAAAGTGAAAACATTTGGGTGATGGAATGCAACGCTTTGCCTTGTCTTGCAGTTTGAAACCATCCGATCACTGTGGACCCTTCCAGGGTCTTGAGACCCCTTTTCACACCATCCTCAGCTGGACTGATGTTATTCAGAACTATCCAGGATCTCATTGGGTCTGGTGGATATTTGAGAAAGTGCTAAGAAACGAACTCTTCTACTATTTGGTCACCCTCATCATCCTGTACGTCTGAACAATCAAGCACGCTTTAAGATAGATTTATATTGAGGGATGTACCTTTTCTCTGAGCATGGCGGTGTCATATTTTCTTATTGGGTTTTTTCCAGTGTCATCACTTACTTTCTATGGCAAATAATTCAGGGACGGAAAGAGCTCATCGGGACTTTACGACAACAGATTGTGAATGTGAGTCTAAGGCTTGTAGGATATCTACAGCACTGCTGACTTTTGCATCCAATGTATTTGAAACTAGAAATAAAAAACAGGGCAAATCAAGAATGATCCTTTTCTCTTCTGTAAAGTAATTTTCTTTTATCTCTCAGGAAGGAAAGGACAAAGCCTTTCTCTTAAGTAAACTACGCAACACGCAGAAGCAAAGAAGGCAAATGGCCTCTTTCAGATATCAGGTGAGTGTTTCTGATCTACTCCAGAGACTACAAAAACTAACCTACAGAATTTTTACCCTGGTGAAGACAGGGCAAGACTTTTCGATGAATGCTTATAACCAAAGTTTTATTGGACCACATTTACTACCATAGTAGAAAATTTTTTAATATTAATACAAAATATTAATAAAAAATTTGTTTTGGGAGAATGTAGGACTACAAACAGCTAAGCATCATTTTTTGACAACCTTTGTTATTTCTCTTACTATAGTAGTCAATTTGGTCCAAGTTCAGTTAGATTAGAAGCAGTCTGATTAGAAGCAGTCCTATCTTTCACTGCATTAACCCAGAAAACTACATTTATACAGGTTTAAAACAACCAAAGTAATTCATGGCAGAATAACATATGGACCAATTCAAAAGACCTTGAAAAAAATTATAAATGCATATTTACTGTATATGTAAGATTAAAAATGAAACAGTAAGTCCTTCTGGACCAAGGTTTTCATCTTGCAAAGTGGTCTATATTTACAACAGAATAAAAAATAATTAGATGCAGTAAAAATTTCACAAACGCAAATGAGAACTCCTAAGGAGCATTTAACGCTTGACCAACCGGTAACTTGTATCACACTATATAAATATATATATATATATATTTGTACAAAGACACAACAAAATATAAAACTTATGAAAGAAGAGTGCAACAATTTCATGTTGTGAGCCATCCTTTACGATAATAACTACTATATATTCTCCAATGTTTCTTTCATGTAGGAATTTGACCAGACAACACATTTCAACCAAAATTGGATAAGTACTCTTCCCCTGGATATGTAAAAGCATGTTCTTTGTGTGTTTATTCTAAACTGGCCTTTTTCTGTAAATATTTTTATTTTTACTTTTCATGTAATTTATACAGAAAGTTTAAACTTAGGTCTCTCAAATGGGAAAAGAGTTGGCATTTTGTGAACTGTTTATTGTGCATACAAGCTACATTTCACCCTTGTTATTAAAAATGTATGAAAACTTATATTTGTAAAGATCACCAAATAAATATTTTAATGAACAACTATTTCAATAGGTGCCAAGTTGATGTAAATGACTGCAAAGCATTGTTACAATGATATCAATTTTATTGTGAAAAAGTCGTTGCTTTCCATACACTAAGAACTGTACATTCAATAATTTAAAAAAACTGTTGTTTGTTGTTGCAAAGACATCTGATAATTTCTTACGCATTTAATTCAGCAGCTTTTAGCTTTAACCAAAGGAAAATAGTGTTTACATTTGTGTCCAACTACTTCAGCAATCACATTTCCCTTTATTCCACACACAGGAGTGTCCTGCTAAACTCCACTACCCAACGTTACACATAAAATGAGCATATTTTTTTAACAATAGCAATAGCAGAGGCTTCAGATTAAAGAGAAAAGGCATTTTATAATACAAAAAGTTGAAATGGAACTTTCTACCTAAGTCACATAATGTCCTTGCACCGTATTACAGAACAACCATTGCTCTTGAGCGAGCTCAAACTAATACCTACAGATTCTGAAGATGCCCGAAAAGAAATAAAACAACACTTCTAATACCACAGTTTGTTGAGAATCAGAGAATGGGGGCCTTTAGTTTTAATAACACCTGCTCCATACGCAACAGATTTTTGATTGCAATTGAAATCACAAAAGCTTCAAAGGGATAGCAGAAGGCCTATAGTTGATAGCTCATAGTGAAACACAGAAAGCTAACAGCCCTCTCCGGGAGTTTTTTTATGCCCTCTGCAGGCAGTCTGTCACTCAGCCTGGATGCAGGCTTCATTGGGCAGGTCTGCTACTGAAGGACAGGATCGTCCCCGAGATAAGAGGAAAAAGACGGGAAAAGAGCTGAGCGACCGGGGAGACTGATGTGAAGTAAAAATTCTGGGGATTTCAGAGAACAGCATCAATTATTTATCATTGAATAATGAGAACTTTACTTTTGTCCGGATTTTATACCACAGACCCCAAAGTGCTTATAAATGTGGCAAATGTTTTCCTACAACCAACTTATCTTATTCCTACACAGATGATGTCACGATTAACTTTAGCCTGGTTAGCTTGGAATGTTTATATACTTCATTCTAATGTCATATCAGTCCGTGTACACAAAAGGACTCGTGATTAAAAACCCTGATAATCGGTAGAAAGTGTGGACTTGGAGAATTCAAGTATGAATAGAGCAGCGAAGATTTTGAATCATGGAGTCGGGTCAGCTGTGGTACGCCCCCATTTGACATTAGCCCGGGCGTGGGTACAAACAGTATAGGGTTAAAATTTTGCAAACATGAAGACCGTTCCATAAGACATGCAGGGAAAAGAAAGCAAAAATAAATATTTTCCAACACTGTCCCCTGAGGAGTTTTCTTCAATGGATGTAAAAGAAAAGGGAGTTTCGGAACATCATTTTCGAGGTCTTTCCAGCAAGGACAGACGGCGGACATCAGATGTTGCATGTGCTGTTGGGTTAGCAAACACCCATCTTCAAAATCTACATTTTACAACAGTTATTGTGTGAGGAAAAGACCATCTGCAGCAACCTAAGACCATCAATTTGCAGTGCAAATCAAACTTTAATATCAGTTTACGCTTAAGCACTACAAGTCATTTGCATCAGCCCTCAAAAACTCTCTCAGTGTGTTCTTAATATGCAAGACCGTGTGACCATTCTTCAGCATTTGGATGGAAAACATCCCCCTTCCAGAACCCAACTGGCAGGGTGCAGCATTCACCAAGTAAAGAGAAAACACAACCAAAGAGTAAGGAACAAAAGGCATGAATTCTCCAACAGAGGGTGCCAGTGCATTAGAAAACATGCTTTCAGTGGTCACTGAATATTTAAGATTTGGTCTATGAGAAGTGAGTGTGCTGTTTAAATATACTGCAGTTGTGAAGAAGGTGAGTGCCATCGAGTGCAGCAGCAGGAATTCACCGTCACATCCTGACCCACCACATAGAGATGTGCCACACCTCTGCTCCGTCATCGACCCAGCCCGCGTCTCTGCATGTTTGTCCGTGTGCACCTGAGTGTTATATAAATGAAAGAGAGGACAGGATGGCCCCGCCCCAAGTCCCCAGGCTAGGAGATCTTACAGTTGTTCCTGGTGCAGTTCTGAGGCGGACTCTGCGGTGGCCGAATGGATTTGGAGCGTTTGAGACTGTTCCCTTTGCTGCCTCCCGCGGCATTGGCCAGCGAGTAGGACCGGCCATGCATCATGACGGCATTCATGCCGTTTGCCATGGAGAAGGATTTCAGGTGGCTCTTGATGGCCACAGGAAGTGGCAGCTTATCAATGAGGTGCACTGGGGTGCAGGATACGATGGCACGGCAACACAAGTCCTGCAGACTGAATACTGAAAAACACAAAAAACAAAACTAAGAATAACCTCAAGATTCCTGCATTGTCATGCTGCCATTAATAAAAAAGCTTTGTGGATTCCGAGGTAGCTCCCATGATGCATCCACATGCTGAGATCATATTTTATTCCCTTTACAGACATAATGAGAGAATGTGTTCAATTATTCAGAAATCCCTCGTCAGATGTTAACACGCACCCTGAATTTCTTACTGATGCAAAATGCACTTACTGTAAGCCCGATGCTAGTTTTAACATAGGAAAAACCACCAGGAATGCTGATTGCTACATTTCACACTACATTTACAGTCATGCACTTAACAGATGCCTTTTTCAAAATGATTTTTTCAAGTGATATTTTCCTTGTATGTGTTTTGCATTGAAGCTTTCCTGTAGTTTAGCTGGTAGCCTTAAAAAATCCAGATAGAAAGAGAAAGAGAGAGGGAGTGTAAATTACTGCCATTTTGTAAGGCTACATCAGCAGCAATTTCTGCTCTCAGAACTGCAGGATGTTGCTTCTGCTCATCTGAGCCACTGCAAGGTCTCAAGGGAAATTTCCATATAACAGTGAAAACAGACACGAGAAAGAAGTGCTTAACTGAAAGCATTCTGCCACTTATTACGCAGCTCTGGATATGATTCCACAATGTGGTTTTCTTGCACTAATGGAAAGCTATGCAGATCATGGCAGTCTTCCTGCATCAGCCAGAAGGCAAGAAGCAGAAAAGCTGTGGTTAAAACCAAAGCTTTCCATTGCATCTGTGGAACTATGGTCTAAAATAACAGCAGAATGAGCATCTGTGTCTTTTGGAGTGTTTAGATTGATTTCAATCTAGAGGTAAAATGAAATAAATGTCTGTTATGAATTTAACTGTCAACATAAAACCACAAGTCTATTCACCACATTTGGCAAAAAAATCCTGATCGTTCATGTCATCTAAAAAAAGCGCAGTTTGCATGATAATTCAACATTCATAGCAATCACTGAAAAGCAGAAAATAACAGTTAGTAAATTTGGGAACTGTTGTTAAAAGAACTTGTAGCACTGCTGTCAAACAAGTTCATCACGTTTGACAAGCACATGGACGGACATATGCTCACCTCTGTTGGGTCTCCAGAACTTCTCCATGCCGTGTCTCATCAACACAATGCGTGAGAGTTCCGTAAACGACTCAATGACGTTGAAGTTGCAGAGCGGACTAACTTCAAAAAACGTCATGCCGTTCTTTTCCGCATACGCACGGGCCTGTTCCGTGGGCACCTGCCGTTTGAAAGCCAGGTGCAGTCGGTTACCCACAAGAATACGGGGTACACCAGGTGCGTGCTGTGGAGACAGAAGCAAAAGTGTTTTTTGAAAAAGGGGTTGAAAAGAAATATAAGAATTACATTGTTTTATTGAAATGTCATTTAATGAAAAACTTTCAGTAAAAACATTTCTTTTAACTACCTCTCCCATAGTGATCAACATATTTATCATATAAATACAATAGTTATACAATATTTGTATTCTTTGAGTCCTCAATTTTACATAAATGCCATTAAATGTTGAAAAAGCATTATTAATTTTATCATTTACCTTTTTGATTCACGTCTTTCCTCTTTTCTGAAAAACACTTCTATCATTGTACTCTGATTGTTCAAACTGTCTAGTTTACTGTTATTGGACCACTCAGCTGTCAGTTAAATCATCACCACCAGTGAAGAGATGACATCATGTGAATCCAGTTACTTCTGTAACAGGTTTTTGACGACACATTACCGAAGTAACTGGATGCCTATAATAAAGGCGTTTGCTGTGGTTCAAGACATCTAATTTCTGTTAAAGATTACTTGCTGCATCGTGAACTTTGGGATTTATCACTTCAAAGATCATTTACTGGTACTAACCTACTCACAAACACACAGAGCAAATGTAAAATGAGGTTAATAATCTGTGAGGCACTTTTAAGGCCTTCGGTCAATATTACCGTAGACACTTTAAAAGTAAACAGGGCTAACTAAGCTAAAACACCTAAATGGCCAATTTCCTATTATTAAAATTAAAGGTCTAGTGCACCCAAAAATTACCTTTGAGTGGTTTCAAACCTATAAAAATGTTTTTGAACAAAGATAATGAACAGACAGAGAAAAAATAAACTCTCTCTGTGTTCAACCAAACAAAGAAATGTATACAGGTTTGGAACCGCAATAGAGTGAGAGCTTTAGAATAGAATTTCCATTTTGGTGAGAACTAACCCTTATATATATATATATATTCTTTAAGAGGTCAAACAGATTTTAAGGATGGATACATTATTTACACATAATTCAAATTTAAAGGCAGGATTTTATGTCATGGTTTCATGGCTTCCGTTTTATTTTGTCTCTTATATTTTTAAGCAAGACCAGCTCAATGCTGGTGGTAAGTAACACATGCTCTCCCTCTCTGTCACGTGGCTTGTTCCTCGTTGTTAAAACACCTTCCACAATGCGTATATTCTCAAATACTATACTAAATATTCCTAAATATACTACACACCACACCACTACACTTCACAAACAACTATACCATACAAACTAGGAGCTCAGGAAGGAAGAAACAGTAAAAGAGTAGCCTCTGAAAAGCCAGGCTGAGTACATCCTGTATTCAGATCAAGCACAATAATAACAGAAAAAGGAAGGAGAGGAGGTTATGAGCGGGAGTTGCTGTTTCTTGTATTGGAAGTTTGGACTCATCAGTTGATCTGTGTAACTACTGTGAGTGTCTGATAAAGTTTCTAAACTCTTATTGTTTCTTTTACCTTTTTTTAGGTCCCAACCTCTAATCTCTCAGTCCCAACGTTTAATCCTACAGGTGGGGAGTAAATTTGGGTTGTTACTTAGGTGTTACAGAATGAGAGACTTACCTCGTCGATCTCCCTGATCCAGCGGTCTATCCCATCAAACGACCAGCGGTTCGTGATGTCATACACCAAGAGGATTCCCTGTCGAGCAAAAACAAACAAGCATTGTTATATAGTATCCTGCTTACACAGTGAAGGAGGTTAACAGCAGGGGGAAAACTTTAGAGGGAATAATTTTAACACTCTTAAACAATTGAATAATCTAAAATTTAGGAGACAAATAATAAAGAATGGCCATAATAAATGATTTATTTTGTAAAATCTACAATTTTCAAAAGTCAAAGGTTTTGAACACTTAGCCACTTATGCATTGATGTATTTTTTTCATTTTATAAGAATAAAAAAACTAAAACAAAATAAATTATGGTAATTATATTTTGAACATCTTCAGTATAAGTCACCTTTTTACTATAATTTACAGAAGAGAGGATCCTTTTAGTATGGTGCTGTTTAATACATTAATTCTTAAAACTGTTAAACGTGTGGAGTTATGTTCAACAGGATTCATTTGTTAAATACCAAGTTAGACACATGACGTATTATTTCTGTGTTTAATACAGTCCTCCCATACAGCCAAAGGCTTTGGAATGGCTTTGGAAAGTTCAAGTCATTTATTGGCCATTCTTCCGTAACATCCTGCTCAAACATCAATCAGCAACAGCAAACATGCGTTATGGAATTTTTGGGAGACAACAAAGTTTTTAAGATATATGTGAATCAAAATCTACAAACCAGAATCGAAATATCCAACGAAGCAATATCCATTAAAAAGCTAAATGTAGCGCTACGGATGTGACAATCCTCAAAATAGCCCAAACTTTAATATGAAAAATCATGCACTAAAATAAGTATAATTTTCAAAAAAATCTAAAGAGAGACCTCTTATGGGTATTTGAACAACCAAATGTTGACATCTGTGCTATAAGTATATTAAAAGCCTTTGGAAAAAAACTATACTTTCATGGTCAGATCTTTTCCACAGAATTGCCTATCTGTCTTCTGTAAATGTGAAGAAACTAAATACTTTTCAAATATATGAACAACGCGATTCTACACTACAGGTACTCAAGATTAACAGAAGAGTGGCAGAAACTGTGTGTGATACTTTTCCTTTGAGGTCTCACCCAGAAATGCTATTCTATAGGCTATTCTTTCTTCAATATTCACTCATTCATGTATTTCAAAAAACATTTTTATTAAATAAAATATAAGTTAATTTTTTTTGCAAATTTTTTTGTCATAGTTGAGTACATTTACTTAAACTTGCTTTATGCTTCTGTATATGAATATGCAAATTTTAGCCTAGAGCATGAAGGAAAACTTCCTCTCTGTGAACAAAGCCAAACAATGCTATTAACATGCAATAGCCACTTTACCTGCGCCCCTCTGGAGTATGATCTGAAAATAGTGCAGAACCTGCCCTGTCCTGATGTGTCCCTAAAAGCAAACAGAAACATGTCAGGACAATATCACAAAGCACGATCAACAGAGCTCTGTTCGAAAACATTTCCCAAGTACATGTCACCTATGAAAATGTCCCAATCTGACCTTTGTGACATCCCATTTTTAGACAACAGTAGGTTTTGAATCATAATCTATGTTTTGGTCACTAGTGTGGAGTTGAAAAACAAGATGAGTCAAGCGTTTGTGTTGGCGTCACAGCCTAGAAAAACGAGTTTTCCGCTGTGGCACGTCCGCACCCAAAGAACCTTCCAGCTGCCTACTCACTATGTATCTGCAAACTCTCTCACGCAGTTAAACTGGCCTGAAAGTGTCAAATATATCAGCATTAGAGATTTACTGTGCCAGTCGCCTTTTTGAAGTGGTGGAATTAAACCCACTCTCGAAAAAGGAGAATAGTTCAACCACATATGCTTAACTTCCTGAGTCACATCATAGAGTTCATCAGATTCCTTGCGAAGGTACCTGGCACAAAGATGTGAGACAAGATTAAAGCTTTGAGAAGATACTGCGATTCCCTGCGACATAAGAGAGAATACTGTATGTACGTTAAAGCATTCCTTTATACATTAATCGGACCATGGGAATGTCTTTGAGGGTTTTTAGAAGTGCTCCTCAGGAACTTACTTCACTCTGTGTTAACACTAATAAGCGTGTTGTTTGTCTTCCTAATGTGCGATTCAGCTGTTGTGCAAAACATCAGCTCCTTCTCGATTAAGAATCTTTCTTTCTCTCTTGGGAAGTCGATAAATGCTTTATGGGTGTTTAACAGCTTTTTCTGTTAACGTTTGGGTTGAGATTTCTCAGCAATTCCAGTAATTGGATTATTTATATATGAGTTCTAGATATTATGTATTTCCTATATATAAAGCTTCTAGCTCCTTTCCTGCATCGCTTTTATATTGCACCATAGATTTTCCTGTCTTATCTAATCAGCTGACAGGGAAATAGTCTGACACTCATATCCGTACGGCTGATGAAACAGGCACAGATTTATTGCTTTCCAATTCAGGTCCCGTCTGCCTCAGAGTTTTGAATTTTCAATGCAATAGGATGGAGAGCTTGCTGTCAGAGGAATACAGGTCTACTGTACAGCACTGACTCATCACTCTGAGCTCCAGAGACTTTGACACACATTTGCTCTCAGAGAGTGATGCTTCATGTCATCCTGAAGACTTAAATGCGTCATGTCACAGCATTATGAGCTCTTATGGACATAAAGCTCCCAGACTGTGCTCTTCTGCATTAACAGAGGACCATAAAAACAAGTGTGCTCCCACTTACCAAAGCTCTAATTTCACTCTCCGGCCATCCAACAGGATAGTGGTGGTCTTGTAATCGATTCCTGCACAAGAAGAGAGAGAGAGCATTTAGATTGTATAGTGTATACCAACTCCCAAACTAAAGTAAATATCACGTGTAGTGGAAACTAAGGATGTTGAACTAACCAGAATTTCTGGGAATTTTGTCTGGGGACATTTTTTATAGGGATATAGTAAAAGCAACTTCATATAGCTAAATATTTTAACTAATCACCCTTGAGTTCTGCCAAACCTGTATAAAACATATTGTTTTGGTTCAACACAAAATTATTTGGAAAAATATTAGAAACTGAGATCGCTGGGTCCCCATTGTCATAGTAGAATTGTTTTGGGGAAACACAACACAAAAATATTAAGGAAAAACATTTGCCTACCATTTTATTTAGGCATGGTAGTTTGTGGTGCCCCAGAAATTTCAGTTGCTAACATCCTTCTAAATATCTTCTCTTGTTTACAGGTTCTACAACAACAACTTGAAAGTGTAAGTGACATGACATAAAGCCAAGTAATGTGATCCATACTCAGAATTCGTGCCTTTACCCCATCCAAAGTGGACAAACACACAGTAGTGAACACACACAGCAACCGGGAACACACACCCGGAGCAGTGGGCAGACGTTTATGTCGCACCCAGGGAGCATTTGGGGGTTTGGTGCCTTGCTCAAAGGCACCTAAGTCATGGTATTGCCGGCCCTGAGACTTGATCCAACAGCCACTAGGGTTAGGAGTCAAAAACTCTAACTACGAAGCCATGACTTACCCATAACAAGGGCTGGTCCAGGATATGAACCCGGGACCTCTCCAATCGAACCAGGGACCTCTCGCACCCAAAGTAAGAATAAGAATCAACTAAGGCTGGACAATAATTTGATATCAATATATATCACGATAGAACTTTTTTCAAAAACGGTGATATGATTCCAGTGCTCAACCGTCAGGAAGAGCAGAGCAGAATTGCGTGATGACGTCACATCACAGACACACTGCCAGCGCTCAGCAGTAGTTGGTTAAGCTCCATCATGAGAAGTTTAAGCGACATAATGACCGCAATAAAGATGTGGATGAACAAGCTTCCACAAGTAAGAAGGCAGACGAGAGGAAAGATTAATTCAGTGGTGTGGAGGTGGTTCGGCTTTTTAAGTTCGGGTTTAAGTTTGGATAAACTTTAGGTTTCGGTGCTCTGAAAAATGTACCGACTAGCATGAAAATGAGAGTTGTGACGACTAGCAGCGTGAACGATGAAATCTATTCCATAATTTAAAACAGTTCCACCCTATAGAACATACTGAGAATCAGAAGATGAGACATCATTAATGTTTAAGCCAAACTCCCCCAATCCATCAGATGAATGTGTTTAACTGTTGCTCACTCTTTATTTTATTATATAATTTTTTTCTTTATCTTAGCTGAAGCAGTTTGTTTCAATGTATATGAATAATCAGCCTATTCTAATTTAAATGAAAATATTTTATTGCTAATAAGCTGAGGTTGAGAGTTTTATTTATTTGATAGTTCATTTCAAATTTCTTGTTCGTAAGGGCTAAAAACAAATAAAAAGTAAACTTAAATATATATAACATTTTAATTGGAAGAGCCTGGAGATATAATAAACTTTGCAAATTCATTTTGCAGACATTTGTAGTTGCAGAAATCCATTGTTTGTTTCCTCTGCAGTTTTTTGCAGAGGCCTTTTTATATTATCGTTATGGATATCAGAATTCTACCGTATCGACCGAAATTAAGAAATATATTGTGATATAAATTTTTGCCATATCGTCCAGCCCTACCCCATACCTAATGTCGAGTAATTCAAGACAGAATTTACAGAATAGTTTGGGGAAGCATTTTAGTTTAGGGCAGCTTGAAAACCAAAATAGGCAGAAACTGTGTATAAACACAAAATCCAAAAAGTAAACAACTCCTTAGGTTACACATTCATACTGCCTCTAGGGAACTTCACATTAACTGTCCATACTGCGTTACTCCATGCAGTTTTTTGAGTTTCCTTTTTTATTAGAAGGCAATAAGTCCAAGATGACCATCTTGATTGTGAATGCGCACATTTTCTACAGAGCCTGACAGCTGGAACCACTCTGTCATTACGTAATACTATTCAAACTGAAATGTAATGCTTGCCGTAAAGTGATTATCACAACTGCTTATCTGCATTTCTCTCTCATAAAAGGAAGAAATGAGTCTAATAAAAAGCCTTTGAAAATTCATTCTCACAGGATGCATGCGTTAATTAGTGAATCTGTCCGCCCACATGCATGCTGACAGTAAGGCCTTCATAAAATAGATTTATGACAACCTATATGCATTTTTGCTACTTCACAACTGATTAGCATTTAAATCTGATTTGCAATTTAATAGACAGCTCTAACAAAAGCTCAGTGTCTCTTTTCATCCAGGACAGTGTCTGTAATATTTCCAAGCCAAGAGCGCTTGTCACACGGGATCATTTCAGTCAGTGTGCATTTGTATAATTATCTTTTATGTGTACAAATGAACATGCAGTGTATTAAATATTTCATGTGGCTTATTAAATATCACAAAAATAACTCATCAAATCTTTTAAGAAGTATTAAATAAAAAATTTTCTACTAATAATCCAACAGTTATTTCTCTAAAATGTAAAAATATTTTTCAATTTATCTGAGAACAAATAATTGTATGAGTTATAAAAAATATTTGTAATATACACATCATATTTTTGGTGAATTCTTATAGAATTATCTGGGTAAATCAGTGTACCTTATATTTTTTACTAACGTATAAACAAAATGAATAGAGTATTTTTTATTGATTTTAATGCTTTAAAATATATTAATATTTTTAAAAGTTTCAACGTAGTAAAATTTTGTGTCAACGAGGTCATTTGGTTAATCCTTTTGACCCAAAACCTTTGGCAGATCCCAAAACTAGGTGCTTTGAAAAGAACAGAAACCATCTTTTTTATCCTTTATAAGGCTGATTTCAGAATCCGCTCACAAGCCCCTCAAAAGCTAGATAAGCCCCCCCGACAGCTCCTGACAGGTAAGCGCTGGTTTTAAGACTCAGCATCCATTATTTAACATCTACAGGAGAATTAAACAACAGGGAAATGGAATGCACTTAAGAAAAACAACTCCGGCTGATTTCCTGCTGCTCAACCTCCCCTGTACATCCTGCAAAAGCTTCGTGCAGAATCAGGACAGCACACCAGGCCAAAGACGGATGGTGCTTCCTTCCTCTGGAACCCCTCCTCCTTCTCACTTTTGGATAATTGTATGGGCAGATGGTTCAGCAACACGAATTGACAAGGGCAGTACGGTGTAATTATCATCTCAAGTTTCAGCTCCGGGCCGCCGGCCAAACCTTCCTGGCCAGTTGAGCGAAGACAGCCTGAAGCACCTAGTTTTAAGAAGGAGCCTGGGTGTCACAGATACGGCAGAACCTTAAGACACCTGAGAGGGATCGACTGGACGGGGACATGTCCAGGCATGTTTAATTCAATTTAAACCGCATGATATCAACACAGGCCAAATATAAAGATGCTTACAACAGGAGAATGTAGCATGGTTGGATTTTTGCAAAGTGTGAGGCCATGGCTTTGTCCATAACTATATATATGTTAAGAATACACACAGTTACACTGAAGAGCGGGTAAGGGTGCGTCGGAGAGGGCCATTAAAAATGCTTGAGCTCATGAAAGTAATATAACATGCATTACTTAAGCTTATAAAAGTAGCAGAGCTAGTTTACCACAGATCAAACTTTGTTTGTGTGCGTTACATGTGTGTTTACTCTGCACTTTAGACTACAAAAGTTTAAAGCCTTAAGATTTGAGCGTACACTGTAAGATTTTGGCCAAGATTTGCCTGTCTCAGACAAATTTTTGGTAATTCTAACCCATTTCAGAAGGTCAAAATGTGAAGTCTTTGATCGTTAGTCTGACATATTTGCCGACAGACTTTTACAGTCACTGCTATCAGATTTGTCCTCCGGTAAATGTGTCAAAAACTTTGAAAATCTTCTGCAGTGTGAAAGCACTGAATTTAATTACACAATTTGAAATGCTTGAACAACAGGACATGGAGAAAACACAGTGAAAATGAGTAATCGAGGAAGAAAAGCATATCATAATCACTCTATCACGACCTAGAGCAAGAAAGGGCTTTGGAATATGAATAATGCCCGGACGACCTTCTTGTGTCTGTCGCAAAGTCGTGATTATGAGGTGAGCTCTCTGAGTGTGACATGTATAAACTGGGATTATTTTCGAATAGTGTGACAACAATCAATCTAATTTAACTATATAAAATCACACAGTTTGTGCATAGCTTTATACATCTGAAAAAGTTTGGAGAAAACTTTTTTCCAATTCAAGTAATAAACTGTATAGCTCCATTACAACACAGTTTGGTTAAGGTTTAAAATTAGGTTTTGGCTCTAACTTTGATAAGAGAGCAGATGTCAAAATAAACACTTTAGATCTGAGTTAAACTCAAAAATATTCACGATTTGTCTTACATCGGTCTATCCATCACAAACCTATGCCTAATATATTCCTGAACTATACTCCATATTTAAATAGGAGTAACCTTCAAACATTGGAAAATAATATCAAATACAAAAGACTATTGTTGAATTAGAGACTACCAAATCCAAGGCAGAGTCAGGACCAAGACCAGCACAAAACCAGAAGCATTATGTTGACCAGCCCCTTTTTATGGATGACAGTCATTATCACGATCCTCGAAAAGCGGATTGGGGATGGTTTGAAGATCAATCTTGATTTGAAATAGTCAGATAGTAATGTTTTAAAACCAAAAGTTTTAATAAATTCCATAAATGTTAAATGTATATGTTAACACATAAATCCGGCAACGCACCAGCAATTAACTTTATTTACAACCGTTGTGGTTCTGACCAGTCCTGAATTAAAATCCTGAGACAAGAAAGAGACAAGACCAAGGACATAAAAAAGCTCTCAAGACCAAGACTGGTCTCGAGAACTACAAATCTATAAAAGACTTTGTTATAACATATTAAGAGTCCATGTTTGACCTATAATACCATTGCGATTACGTCACTAAAATGTAATTAAGTAGGGCTGCACGATGAATCTTGTGTAAACAGTTAAGGCAAATTTGAAAGTGACAAGGTAACAATAAGAAAACACACAGTCTTGAAAGTGTAATCCAGCACATTTTATGTTTGGCTGAGATTTTAAGCAATAGGTGGCATTTTAACACTGTGCAAGGTGATAAGAAATGAAAGTCATACATGAAACAACATGATCGGGATCAACAGTGCAACTATGGACGAGCCTGCGGATGACCAAAAAACAGAGCCCCATGGATGAGATTTATTAAGTTCAATTTCATGTTTAGATATTAAAAACTGACCGGTTCTATGAAAGCCATACAATAATACATTTTCTACTGTGGGGATTTTCTGCTGTTAAAGTTTGTATTGAAAGCTTTGGCACATGTCTGTTTAGTATGGTGAGCCAGGACTGTAGAATGTGTTGCATCGCATGCTATTCCCGGCATATACATTTAAACAAAGTAATGTTCTATATTTATCTAATCTGCAATTTATTTAACTGACTTTTCCGTTAACCCAGCCTGTTTTATACTATCATAATTTTTTTACATATTTTGTAAAAAACTTAGCAATCAATTAATATATTACCTAATTAAATCAAAGCATTTCTGTCTAATATTAAAACAAAGAACATAAAGAGCTTAAAAAACTGCATACGAAATCGCAATAACAATTTTTGTAAAAAATTTGATTATTTTTCAATATTGTGCAGCCCTTTAGTTTAGTTTAATTTAGGAATGTTTATCCAAAAGTACGATTTATGGACAGACCCCTTGTGCAGCATGAGGTTAAGGGCCGATAGTTTATGGATCGCCCATTATGGGGTTTTGAACCAATGACCTTAAGGTTACTAGCGTTTATGTGATCAAGAGTAAAATGTAGGGCTACACAAGTTATACACCCATGATTTGAATATAAGTACTATTTTCCTATTTATTGATTGTTCCTTTACCAAAACCATCTAAGATTCACAATGGACCCCTCAACAGGGATGCAAACAAATGCAGCTTAATTCACCATAACAAGTCTGATTAGAAATTAATCTCTGGACGGCCATCTATGTTGACTTTTTATCAAGCCAAACCAACTAGTTCCCCCAGGACAGCTTTGGCCAGAGGCATCATTGTGTAATATCTCACACCCTTTAAATACACACTGTTCCCCAAAACAGTCAACCAACAACATAATGAGCAGCCCATGTGTATAAAAAGGGCTGGAACAAGAGACACCCAGGTCCCTTTTCCTGAACACGAGACTCATTTGGATATAAAAGAAATGACTAGTGGGGCTCTATTCAGTCTAATGAGACAGCATAGATTATCTCATCAAAGGGAAGGCTGTGAAATAAATCAACTCTAAAGACCTAGCACTTAAACCCGATTTTACAGTCTGCTATACAGATTCTAAGCATACAGGTTCTTTTTCTTGAAGTAAACGCACTGGTAACCATGTATCCTTGCGTGTGATTGATTTCATTAGGACAATATCAGTGTTTTATGCACCCACATGTATAAAGATTTGTTAAAACAGAACATTTATATAAATTACTTGAAGGCACAGTTCACCCATACATGAAAACTGTGTCATCATTTACTCACACTTGTCATATTTAACCTGCATTTTCTTCTTCCGCAAAACACAAAAGAAAATATTTTGTAGAAAGTAGAAAACCAAACAGCAGTGGACACCCTTCCATTGTATGAACACAAAACTAAAATGAATGGGTGCCACATGCCACAATTCTTCAAAATAATCCTCTTTCGCGTCATACAGGTTTGAAATGACAAGAGTAAATGATGACAGAACTTCCAATTCAAGCTTTTCAATCCATTTATTATGTTTTGTAATATTGCTTTAAACAACTCAGATATGGGAGGTGTACAGATTAAATAAAGGTCTTCCATCTACAAATGACCCACAAGCAGTATCTCTACAATATCACTCACAATATCGATATACAAAATGTTTCTCGGTGATCCTGTTATGGTTACTGTTATATGAATGACTCACTGTAAGTAATGGCCTTTGATATGTGATGTGTATTATTTCATCCGTTCGGGATGTTTTGCTCCGGAACATTGTGTGTGGGAAGTGCTGGTGAACTTACCGCTGCTGTAGGCATATGGAGACTCAGCAGATCCATCTTGAAGGCTGTCCAGAATCTCTCCTTTGCCAACGTCGCTGTCTCCGACCAGGAGGAACTTGAGCAGGTAGTCGTAGCTCTTCACCGGGCTGCCCTGAGTGCCCATGACTGCTCACATGAGAGCCAGAGTGACAGCAGAGGATGTGGGACAACTGTCTGATGCCAAAGATCTGGATTCCTCCAGAGCTCTGGGGGTCTTCGGGTCTGTGGTCAGCTTTATCTATGAATGGGGGTTAGGCCAACATAATAGACAAACCCATTCATGTGATCCCCACTCAGTCCAACAGTTCAAAGGTCAAAGTCTTTCAAATGTCAGTCTTTGCCCCTCCCACACTGTAAAAGAATATAAGCCTGTAGATATAAATGGTGACACTGCTAAACCAAACAGCTCGGATGTTTACATTTCGTTAGATCACACACGTCATCAAAAATAAACATGGAATTAAAAAAGAAAAAAAAAATCAACAAAAAATGTATCTACGTCATTGGCACATATTAATGCAAAGAATGCTACAAGGCTATCGAGCTAATGCATTGTTAGCATGACCCAAACTGTCAACACCAGAAATAATCCCAAGTGTATCTACCCACTGTCCTCACAATGACACAAATAATCTCCTCCAGAATGTTTATTTGTTATTATAATATAATGTATTGTAAATAATATACATGTTTTGGAGCCCTGTGGTGCAGTAAACAGCAGCTGCTAATGCTAGCAAAATTAGCGAGGCAAAACAACAACAACCGCGCGGCGTTTAACTCACGGGATTATTTCTGTCAGAAATCCACACTAGAGGAACGCAATGTTGCTTCTCAACACTACACGGGTGGCATAAACACGATCGAGACAAATCCACGAGTTAGCAGGAACGGCTAGCGTGTCTGACACAAATCATGGTTTTGTGTTGGATTAATCAAACGGTCGTGGAGTTATCGCGGGAGGGATTACGCGATAATCCGGTGCTGTTTATTCTCTTGGATGTCCGAATATGTCCCGTGTTCACCGACCCGCGAGAGATCCCGCACACCGTCATGCTGAGCGCTCACCTCTGCGCACTGATGCTCGATACGAGTCGAAGAGTCGATTCTTTTGATTCAACGAGAAGAGTCGACTCCCAAATCTCCATCTGGAGGGACTGGATTTATTTGGATGGGACACCTTGCATGGAAAGAGCTTCATTATAGGATAGAGGAAAAAATAAATAAATAAAAAATAAAAAAAATTATGGGATAGAGGCAAGGGGCAATAATAGTTTAGTTTTGTTTGGTAAATTGTTTGTGTGGAAGTGTGTTCTATTATTTTATTAATTATGTTATGTATATAAAGTGATAAGAGTGAATGCTGCAGTACTGTACAGTATTAGAGAGGTGGGATACATTTGGGGGAAATTAAAGATAGCGTAGTTTAATTTACTTTTCCAAAAACCTAAAACATATTTATTTACGAATTTTCTTTTTTGAAAGAACATTAAAACATTTTAAATTAAATATAATATATTTATAACATAAATAAAAAATATATTTTTGAATGAATGTATTTTTTGTTAATTTTTTTGGACACATTTTTAATTTTTTTAAGGAATTCATTTTTTTTATTAAAATGTAATCGCTTTTTTAATTAAGAATTTTTTTAAAATATATAGTTTTTTTGACGAAAGAAAATAAAATAAACATTAATCATACACAAATTATTTAAAATGGCTAAAATGGGATACAATAGAAGGCGATACAAATAAAGAGCCGACTCTTCTTAGGGAGCCGAGTCAAAAGAGTCGATTCTTCATAAAGATCCGGACCGCTCATCACTGCTCTCTACTGTACATCCCCCTACATGCGCTGGCTGTGTCTCAAACCCTGGTAAGCACACTATGTAGACAGCACGATCGGGCATTAGAGGCACGTTTTATGGAATGTATTTCCGATTAATCAAATCAACTGTTTTTATTAAACATTTGATCGATACTTTGTAGGGGTTAAGTATGGCCCAAAAGTGCTGTCTATCCAGGAGGAGTTTGAGGATTTGAGACGCGGTCATGCAAACAGGACACAGAACACCCCCACCTGGCTCTCTTCATTCATTTCTTCACATTGTATACAAAGACAAGGCAGTGTGATGATCTTTTCTTGTTGTGTGATTGTTTGTCAATGTGGAAATGTGACATATTCAAGTCTTAGTTTATCCACTGTATGAATTGCAAAGGGTTTGTTTTGCCTTCTGTTGTCAATACTTGTATTACAGGTTGAAGCACTTTCATGGATAATCAAATGAGTACTCACCACCCACCCCCCCCCCCAAGATTAAAATGCAAATAACTGTGTGAAGTCTTTGTGTCTGCTCATTGAGATTATAGCAACATGAGGGTCTCAAGGGAGCCATGGGGACATCTGGACCATGCATCAAGTTCTATTCCAAGCATTAAAACATGAAACCCATCCCCCAATAATCATTACCATTGGTCTGAAGAGCTTTTAAAATGTCTTTTTGTGCTGTTTTTCAATTCTACTGATTTCAATAGAGGCTTAAGGGGAAAATTCACTGAAAAATAAATTCGGCCATCATTTACTCGAGTTGCTCCAAATCTGTACGCATAGCATATACATTTCTTTGCTGAATACATAAAGATGTATGAAATAATGATTATAACCGATCAGTTTGTGGACCCTGGTGACTACCATCTGTTTGACACCAAATGAGATATTTGGAAGAATGTTGAACAGTAAAAAGGTCTGGCACACTTTTGACAATTACTGTCATCTCCCCCTTTATGTATGTCATTGGTCTCCAAGAACGGTTTGGTTACAAGCATTGGCCCATATACATTTCTTTGTGTTCAGCAAAACAAAGACATTTGGAACAACTTGATATCGAGTAATTCGTGGCAGATATTAATTTTTTGTTGTTGTTGAAATGTCTCTTTAAAATGTGATAATTTATGATTGTACACCCAAGGACATACACTTTGTAATGTGTACTATACATTCTAATTGATATAACATTGGCAAATTGTGGTTAAAATAAATTACATTAGCTTGTTTTTTCCGTGTTTTTATAAAGAAATTGTACTGTAATATAGATATTAACCTGAACCTAAAATGTGATATTAGTTTTTTGTGTCAAGACATTCTGTCTTTTTAACCAATGTGAGGGTGACCTCAGTTTATGTTTACATTTGTCATTCAATAAACTTAAGTCATATCACAGAAAAACAGTCCAGACAGAGGACAATCTTTTTAGGCTGTATACTGCCCCAACTTAATCCAAGATCTTGCTTTTTTCACGAAGAATAATAGACATTGGAAACAAAAGGGATTTAATTAAATTACAATTTATTACAATAAAATTCACATTTTAATTTGATTATGATATACATTTTACCACTCAATTAAATTAAACTTATTATTTTAACTATAAAATAACAATCTGGCAACATTAATGTAACAAACAATTTCAGAAAGTACCAGTTTCACAGTAGTCAGCTACATTTAAATGTATGGCCCCTTTTACAAACAACTCAGTTACACTCACATGTAAAACACTCTTGGTAGTTTTGATACAATGATTAGTTTATTAATGCAATTTGGCACGTGTTTTATGTAGTAAAGTCTGATTAAAAATTACAAACAAAATATCAGAGGTTTAATAAAATATTTCGATTAAGCTTTAAGAAAAATAAACTAAACGATTGAACTAATATATTTATTAAATCAATCTATTTTCAAGACTATATTTTAATCATCTGATCAGGGCAGAAGTCTTAAAATGAAATTCTGGAACACGAAACTGAAATGACAGAGACTGCTCTCTGGTCTCAAATTATCCTTAAAAGTTAATCCGTCTTAACATTCTTTTTCTGTTTCCAGGGATAAACAAGTTCTCCAACAAAAAGTTTCTTGCAGAGAGCCATCCAGGAATCTTTAGGGTAACAGCTGTAGGTAGGTGCCCTGTACAGCTGAAGCGCAGAGCTAATCTTTATTGGGTTGATCTAAAAATAAAGAAAATTTTCATTATTGTTTGCTAACTTGGCACATGACCAAAACAGACGAGTAATGCTTTGTTCCATTGTTTGCCCTGATCGTTAAGTATACACAATATACAGCACACTGAGCCAAACACAGATATTACACAACCAAGAAAACCAGTAGGTAAAATCCAAACAACAAAATAGCAAGTATAAACAAAACCGACATGGGTAAGAGGTTTTCCCAAACTTAACCTACCTCCATCATAAGGTGAAGAGGAGTTCCAGGCTCATCACAAAGCACATTGAATTTTACCCCCTCTGGAATAGGAGGAAAGGTAATTGAACATTTTTCAAAGGCATTATAAACTGTAAAAAGACAAAAAAATAAATGTAAATTTTTTTTAATATGTCTTTACCTGCCAATCGGTATGGTCTACAGATACGAAGACCGAAAGCAAACAAAGGAAAGGAGTTTATAAAGTCAACACTTAGATGAATCACGCCCTGAAACAGCACAACTACCAGCCGCAACTGAAATAGAGACACATGAAAAATATTACAATTCGTGAATGGTTTACTTTTACAACAAATGTTACATATTTCATATCTACATTTCAAACACATTGTATGTAGCATATCAGGGCACATAATTGTGACTAGGGCTGTTGTTATTGATTAATTGATTGCACAATAAAGGTGTGTGTTTACATAATATATGTCTGTGTAGTGTGCATATGTTTGCATACGTACAAAATCTGTACAAATTTATTACAAAAAATTAAGGTTTATTTTTAATTTGGTCCTGATCTGAACAAGTTATTTTACTTACATTATATAAATTACTTTATATTACAAAGTAATATTTACATAAAATTCACATCAAAAAATAATTTTTGATTTCCTTAAATAGAACAGGTTACAAGATAACCTCCTCCAGGTTCTTATCACTGTGTGAAATATGACTGTATGTTACCTGAACCATTAATGACTTTTTGAATGCATGTCAGAAATATCTCCATAATGTTCACATTATATATAAAATATAATAAACACTTTCCTTAAATATATGGATGTTTTTATAAACAAATTCACACACAATAATTTTGTGCACAGTAAACATTAGGACAACTTGCTTATGATAAAAATTATTATTACCAATATATTGCACAATAATGGAAAGTATTTTACATTATTGCACATAGATTTTGGAAAATAAATTCATTATCAAAAAATGATAAAGTCGAAAAATTTCAATTTAAATATTTTGGAAACTGGGTCAGGAAGATTGACTCACCAGGGTAAAGACAAGGTAATACAGTGCAGTGGTGGGAAGCAGGAACAGCAGAATCGTAAAGAGCAAAGTGCCAATGAACAACTGCAAGACAGTAAAAAAACGTCAATATGACACTTCTGCTTATTGAGTAGAGCATAAATAATGAGAATACAACCTGGTCCAGGTCATACGAACACGAGTCAACCCGCTGTCTGAGTACATTCCACTTTTTCCCTCTGAAGAGTCGCCACAGGGAGGAGAGGCCATAGACCTTTAGACAGTAAAGTCTGAGAGAGGAAATAAGAATCATATATCCCACAATTACTTGACTTTACATCATTTCCTTTCATTTAATTTCAAACTTGTAACATTTTCTTTAACTTATAGTTTGAAGATCAAAAGCATCCAAACAACTCTATTATACATGTTTTAGATGACCAGTGAATTTAAAATGACAGATTTGAGTTGAACTATTCTTTTACAGTCCAAACCATAACATCGCCCTCTTCTGGTTAAACTTTACAGGTGTGTGAGAATGACACTAGTTAATACATCAGAATCTCACCTGGCTCCATAAACATAAAAACAGTAGATGTGGAAAGTCAGAAGAGCCACAATGTCAGAGAGTATGGAAAGGGCAAAGGTCAATCCAAAGCAGGCTGAGAGGCCAACATACCACAATATCCTCTCAATAAAAGGAGACATGAGGTGGATATAACCTAGATGAACACATAGCACACACTTGTATTACTGAACAATGTATTCAAAAGTGAAGGGTTAACAAAGAAGGTACAAAAAGTTGTTCAGAGAAGTACACGTCCCAGTATAGTTAATACTAGTAATAACTAAAATGGTACTCACTGATCCACAGATGAATGTGGTACAGAAAGAACCTGCCCAGGACCTGATCAAGAGCTTTGTTCATCTTCAGTCCAGCTGGAGCTCCCATCAGCCATTCCAGAAGTTGCTGCAGTTCCTCTGCAACACGCTGAAAGATATTCAGGAAGACGATATATGGTTACGTATTGTATGTAAGTGTAGTGGTCAAAATTATTTAAAAATACATACAAATGTATGCATATACTTAAGAATATATAATTGTTTGAAATTCAATAAAATAAAATATTAATATATATATATATATATATATATATATATATATATATATATATATATATATATATATATATAACTATTATATTTTGTAATATGCACAGTACACAAGCATACAGTGTTGAAACGTGCAATTTCTTATTTGACTGCCCTAATTTTCACATAATGTAACAAATTGTGTTGCATGCTTTTATGAACAAAACAATAAATCACAAAAATGACTTAAGCTGGGTTTTTACAGACAGATTCCTATGTAGCTAATTACAAGTATATGGCAAATACTTTTATCCAAAGTGACAATTTAAATAGTTTTAACGGTGGACAATTATTGATTTTTTCAAAGTATGCTGTATTTAAACTTCATATGGAACATCGTTTTGTGTCTTCTGATGTAACTTCAAACCCTATACATATTACTACATCTATAAATAACATTAGTTTTCTATAATTTTAACTAAGTTTAATTACTTTATATTTCAGTTACATTTACTAAAGCACAACAAGTAAGAGTATGCTTGTCACACTTACATCAGCCACAGGTACTAGAATATTCGCAAGTTTGCTGATACGATTCTCTCTGTAAAGCCATGAGACAAGAAGCAAACCAAGAGCTACGTCCACAAGAAATGACACAAAAAGGTTTCCTTTTCTGTAAGGGAGTGAAAAGTTTGATTTTATTAAATCTAGTAGCAAATAAAAAGTCATTCAAGTCAATGCGTGTAGGAGATCACAGATGCTGTACCTCATTAAATCAGTGTGTGTTGAAGCTCTTTTCGCAGAGAAAACGGTCTCAAAATGACTCGCCCTGTGTCCTGACTGAACCCAAGTTGACAGCTTGCTGGAGATGAACATCACTGGATGTACATTAAAAATCCTGCAATGGACCTGAACGTTTAGATCTGACACTCTTCTTTACTGATAATAATAAATGAAACCAAACTTACCTAAAGCTACAAAAGTAGTGCCACAGAGAAAGTAACCCGGTAAGAAAGACACAGACGGGTACGGATGCTTGTTTTAGAAGTTCTACAATAATACTAGCCTCTCGGCCTTCAGACTGCCAGTGGGAGAGCTTGAGCGGCCCATCATCGTATTTATCTTGTGAAAACAGAGGTTGACTCTGAGCTACCGTCTGAAAGACCTGTCTCAACTCGGAGGGTTCAGTATCGGACTTGACCTCCACCAGCGGGTGAAGCTGGGACAACATCACCTTCCTCTGGTCATAATGAATGAGGGTGATCTTTTCTTCCATCTGCTCCCGGTCCTGTGAAAGACCACCGTTGTTTTGGACCACCTGACAGGTGAAGCCTCTTTTTCCGATCTCCCGACCCATCTGGAGCCAGCACCTCTGAGGAAAGATGGTACTCAGGTCTTTCAGAAAGCTATCCATTCCTTCTTGTCCTTCTTTAGGCATACTCCAGGAACCCAGGACGGTCAGTTGGACTTGCGTCTGGCTCTGTATGTCATTTAAGTATTTCTTAACCTGTCCTGGTATAAAGGGGTAGTGAATGACAGCAAGCACGACGGCGGAATTGTGACCTGGAATCCATCGGCCGACCAGCAGACCGCTCTCAGCAGTATTGCAGCACTGCGGATAGAAGATCTTCAGCACCATGATGATGTGTTATAAAGTCCAGCAATGGGGAAATATGAACTCCTGTTTAAAAACAAAGTAAATATTAATAACACAACATAATGTTTTTAAACATTTGTGCACAACTCCAAAGAGTCAGATTGCAAACACACATGTAGTTTGCATAGCAGCAAACAGTGATCTATGCTTGCCCTTCAACATCGATTCAGGTCGTTTCCATGGTAACCACGCGCTCAGGGCAAAACTGATCGATTTATGACCTTCCCATGATCAAATTCGAAAGCAGAAGCCACTAATGTCACACAAAAGAGTGTTTAAAGCTGTTTAAAGTACCTTGTGAGACACAACAGGCAAGGACTTCTGAGAAGTTACTGTTATCTGATGACCGCCAACGAGTAAGGTAGCTTCAATGTGAGAGTTAGCCAACGCTGGCATGCTGTTTGTTGAAAAATATGTACAAATATCATAAATGTATAATGTCACACATCCGAACAAAAGGTTCAAGCCTGACAGGTTATGAGAAACGCGTGTTTTAATCGACTACAGATTTGACGCCATATTTGTTGACAGTCCGTCTTTTAATGTCCGCCGGATGTACACAAACATTAGTTCCGCCCGGCGTCTTTTCATACATGAGAACAAAATGTTCTTATAAAATGATATTTGTGCATATTCGTTACAAAATAGCAAAAATAAATTAACACATTGTGTTTTTTTTCTGGCTAAATTTTTTTGTGACACTTGTTTCTCATTATTGACAAAAACAGACTTTTAATGTGAATGTGTAGAGTTATGCTTAAATGTCTTCAATTATATGAATAGACAACAATAGGATTTTACAAACATACATGTTTTTGAACATTTTTAAATAATTGTTATTAATAATAAACATATTTGAAAAAGATGATTTTACTGGATATTCAAGAAAGAACAGCCCATAATAGCACAAAATAGATTCCCTTTAAATTCTTCAAAAAGCATCTCAGGGTGAGACTTCAAAATCTGCTCGATAAATGACAAGAAAACTTTTCTGCGGATTCAAAATGATCCAATATGACATGTTTTTATTTATTTATACAGTTATAACACAATTCCATAGTTCTGTTGTGATGTCTGTGATCATATTGATGAGATTCATAAACAATATGTTTATATCCACCTGTCCTTTGGTCTCTTAAAATACATCATGGTTTAAATACACTTTAACGTTGTTTGTAATAAAACCACAAACATATTTCACACAGAATGTCAGCACAAATAAACACCAAAGTAATATAAATATTAAGCAATCTATTGGAAGAGACTTGCATATAACCACAATAGAACTTTGGTAAACTTATTTGTCAAAAATAACATTTTGCTGATTTATCTCATACAAGCCCATTGGAATAAAGTATCATAAATATGGAGGATATCATAAATGTCTTTGTAAAGCCCGGAGAATATACTTACATACACTTTCAATGGATGATTGTCCCTGAATGAGACTTTAGTGTGACTTATCTGAACATTGTAAGACAAAAGAAGCAAGTAAAAACAGTCTTTCTCTCCTGATAACAGCTACACAAATGATAAGACTTCAGTTTAAGGCGGGAAAACTAAAGCACAACCCTTAGCATTCACATTTTACTGAAATGAGAATTTAAACATCAGTGTTCCATTTTAACTAATGTTTGTATAAAGCATTTGCGAAAGTTTTCAAATCAAATCTATTTTTGGTACTCAGCCATCTCCTTCATAAGTGTGAGGAGTGTGTATGGTATGAGTATTTATTTGCAGTTAGTAAGTTTTTATACATTTTCAAAATCCCTCTTTATTGTGCATTTCAAGTATTATCGATCAAACTGCAGTTGGGTTGTTTTGATTAAGTAAAATAACTACTTAACTAACTATATAAAACCTAGAATGATAACCAGCATAATATATAAAACACAATAAAAATATAATAACACTCAGCTAACAATAAAATTCTTTTGTAACTTCACTCTCTGTGTAACTCGGTAGCATTGTTGTAGCACTTGTTCACCTATTGTTGTATCGGCTATTTACCGCTTCATTGTCTCCTCGACTATTGTAAGTCGCTTTGGATATAAGCGTCTGCTAAATGACTAAATGTAAATGTAAATGTAAATGGTTAACTATATAAAGCACAATAAAAATATACTAACACTCAGTTAAAGATATAAAGCATAATAAAAATATAATAACACCCAGTTAACAATATAAAACACAATAAAAATATAATAACACTCAGTTAACGATATAAAACACAATAAAAATATAATAACACTCAGTTAAACGATATAAAACACAATAAAAATATAATAACACTCGGCTAACAATATAAAACATAATAAAAATATAATAACACTCGGTTAACTATATAAAGCACAATAAAAATATAATAACACTCGGTAAACTATATAAAGCACAATAAAATATACTCACACTCAGTTAGCTATATAAAGCATAATAAAAATATAATAACACTCAGTTAACAATATAAAACACAATAAAAATATAATAACACCCAGTTAAGTACATAAAACACAATAAAAATATAATAACACCCAGTTAAGTACATAAAACACAATAAAAATATAATAACACCCAGTTAAGTACATAAAACACAATAAAAATATAATAGCACTCAGTTAACTATATAAAACACAATAAAAGTACAATAACACTCAGTTAACTATATAAAACACAATAAAAGTACAATAACACTAGGTTAAAAATATAAAACACAATAAAAATATAATCACACTCAGTTAACAATATAAAACACAATAAAAATATAATAACACTCAGTTAACAACATAAAACACAACAAAAATATAATAACACTCAGTTAAGTATATAAAACACAATAAAAATATAATAACACTCAGTTAACTTTATAAAACACAATAAAAGTACAATAACACTCAGTTAACTATATAAAACACAATAAAAGTACAATAACACTAGGTTAAAAATATAAAACACAATAAAAATATAATAGCACTCAGTTAACTATATAAAACACAATAAAAGTACAATAACACTCAGTTAACTATATAAAACACAATAAAAGTACAATAACACTAGGTTAAAAATATAAAACACAATAAAAATATAATCACACTCAGTTAACAATATAAAACACAATAAAAATATAATAACACTCAGTTTACAACATAAAACACAACAAAAATATAATAACACTCAGTTAAGTATATAAAACACAATAAAAATATAATAACACTCAGTTAACTTTATAAAACACAATAAAAATATAATAACACTCAGTTAACTTTATTAAACACAATAAAAATATAATAGCACTCAGTTAACTTTATTAAACACAATAGAAATATAATAACACTCAGCTGACTATATAAAACAGAATAAAATATAATAACACCCAGTTAACTTTATAAAACACAATTAAAATATAATAACACTCAGTTAACTTTATAAAACATATTAAAAATATAATAACACTCAGTTAAGTATATAAAACATAATAAAAAATAATAACACTCAGTTAAGTATATGAAACACAATAAAAATATAATAACACTCAGTTAATAATATAAAACATAATAAAAACTAATAACACTCAGTTAAGAATATAAAACACAATTAAAAATATAATAACACTCGGTTAACTATATAAAACATAGTAAAATTATAATAACTCTCAGTTTACTATATAAAACACAATAAAAATATAATTACACTCAGTTAAGTATATAAAACACAATAAAAATATAATAACACTCAGTTAACTATATAAAATACAATAGAAATATAATAACACTCAGTTGAGTATATAAACACAATAAAAATATAATAACACTCAATGAAATATATATATACTGTGAGTGACATTCTGTGGATTGTAGAACTTCACACAGTCATGTTTATGATCTTAATCATATTGTTTTAATTATTGCGATAATTATTAATGCAGTCGAATCCAAAATCTCATCATAATCACATAATGAGGCTCAATGTAAACGTAGTGTTGTTTTGTTGGTGTTTTAGGTTCTGTTAAGTTGTTTCCATAGGCACTTGATGTACAGCTTTTGTAAGCACATACTTGGATAATATTTGCATTCTTTTGTTTAAGCAAATGACTTATAGAAAACCTGGCGTTTCAGGTTAAATGCTTTGCCTGACAGTCACGTGATTTTATTCTTATAATGACATACCAACATCTAGTTTACAGATTAAAACTAATTATAGATAATAAAGATGGGTGAAAACGGCATAAACAAAAAGGTTTGGTAAAAAATTAATCGAGGCGTAGAATAAATACATTTGCAGAAATGAAGCTGTTAAAATGTCATAATAGTAAAAAATGTAAATGCAGAAATAAAAGGTGTAAACATGTGCATTGGATCAATTGAAGAAGTTTGAGTTGTGGATGAAGTTGATAACTTTCAGACACGTGACTTTGGAAAAGTTCAAAATGAAAGTGAAGTTGCTGTCAAACATATTGTCCTTTATCTTAAAGTTACTCTTTACTTTTGTTTCTGTATTGTGAATCTGGATTATTGCTATGAATACTTGTATTGATTGCATAACAGATAGGATTGGAAGTTTTCTGTCTATCTTTTCCTGCCATCTAACACATAAAAGTATAATAACACTAAGTTAACTATAAAAAAGCAATAAAAATATTATAACACTCAGTTAACTATATGTGATATTAAAACAGTCTTAGAATATAATCGTTACCAGTAAACTGAACCAACTGTTATTATAGTATATATTATACAAAACCCTTGCTGGTAGCATTAAAATGTAGTAAAAAATTCTGTCTTTTTTTAAGTCTATTTTAAAAGATAAATAAACCTGAGTTATGGATGTGACCACAAAGGACACAGATTTTGGAAGACAACAAACTTTATAAAATTTAAGTGAATTAAAAATCTACTAACCAGAATAAACAATACCCCACAAATAGCCAAGGGACCACTCTTTATAGAACATAAAATAATTATTATATTTTAACATTCATGTATCTGTTTATGAGCAAAATGTAGAGTTATGGATGTGACAGTAATCCAAATATTGAATAGGAAAATAAAAACATTGCTTCTCTATAAGAGATCTCACATATGTATTTAAACAACCAAATGTTGACATCAATTCTATAAGGATACTAAAACTCCTCTTTTTTCAATATAGTGGAAACTTAACAGGGCTCCACACGATGGCAACAAAGTTGCATTAAAATCTCTTAAAATCCTGAACTTTAACAATTACTGTGAGTGACATTCTGTGGACTGTAGAACTTCACACAGTCATGTTTATGATCTTAATCATATTGTTTTAATTATTGCGATAATTATTAATGCAGTCAAATCCAAAATCTCATCATAATCACACAATGAGGCTCAATGTAAACGTAGTGTTGTTTTGTTGGTGTTTTAGGTTCTGTTAAGTTGTTTCCATAGCCACTTGATGTACAGCTTTTGTAAGCACATACTTGGATAATATTTGCATTCTTTTGTTTGAGCAAATGACTTATAGAAAACCTGGCGTTTCAGGTTAAATGCTTTGCCTGACAGTCACGTGATTTTATTCTTATAATGACATACCAACATCTAGTTTACAGATTAAAACTAATTATAGATAATAAAGATGAGTGAAAACGGCATAAACAAAAAGGTTTGGTAAAAAATTAATCGAGGAGTAGAATAAATACATTTGCAGAAATAAAGCTGTTAAAATGTCATAATAGTAAAAAATGTAAATGCAGAAGTAAAAGGTGTAAACATGTGCATTGGATCAATTGAAGAAGTTTGAGTTGTGGATGAAGTTGATAACTTTCAGACACGTGACTTTGGAAAAGTTCAAAATGAAAGTGAAGTTGCTGTCAAACATATTGTCCTTTATCTTAAAGTTTCTCTTCACTTTTGTTTCTGTATTGTGAATCTGGATTATTGCTATGAATACTTGTATTGATTGCATAACAGATAGGATTGGAAGTTTTCTGTCTATCTTTTCCTGCCATCTAACAAATGTTTGTGTTTAAAGATAACACTGCATTTATGTCAGGCCATACACAGGAGTACATAAGGAATTGTTTTTACGGGAAACAGCGCCGCCTGTTGAATTAGAGGTGGAATTACTTTCACTTTCATTTTCCAGTAAAGAACTGAAATGTAAAGACTTGTTTAAATGTTTAAGCAGCAAACAATGCATTTCACCTAAGACCTAAATCCTATATATTCATGTGTTTGTAAGGGATTACGTGTATTGAGACGACCTTTGTCCAGAGACAGTGTTATTGTCGTTTATAGATATTGCGTAAGCAAAGCAAAGGTTATCGGTTTAGTACCAGAGAATACACACTTTGGCAAGGTTGGCACTTTCTCGAATAGGTCAACCTTACCATGAAAAAAGGTTTTTACCATACTTATCATACATACATTATTTTGCCAAAAGTATTTGCTCACCCATCTGATTAATCAAAATCAGTTTCAATGACTCTCTGAATGCTTCCGCATACCGAGACATTTTGGACAATTCCATGCTCCCAACTTTGTGGGAACAGTTTGGATCTGACCCCTTCTTCTTCCAACATGACACAAAGCAAGGTCCATAAAGACATGGATGACCATCCATGTCTTAATGGACAGGCCTGACCTCAACCCGATAGAAAACCTTTGGGATGTATCAGAGCGGAGATCCAGAGTAAGGCCTTCTCATCCAACATCAGTGTGTGACCTCACAAATGAGCTTTTGGAAGAAGAATTGTGAAAAAATCTCATAAACACACTCCTAAACCTTGTGAACAGCCTTCCCAGAAGAGTTGAAGCTGTTATAGCGGCCGATATCATATTGAACCCTATGGATTAGGAAAAGGATAACACTTCAGTTCATACGCGAGTCAATGCAGGTGAGCGAATACTTCTGGCAATATAGTGTTGGTCAACATTTGTAAATATCGCTGGGCAACATCTGATTATAAAAATGCCCTCATAAACAGATTAAACGATAGCAAACAATAGCGAAAGGTTAACAACATCTTCCAGTTCCCTCATCCCCTAAAGGAGTTGTTTCAGGGAAATGTATAGATCATGTGCGTGTCATTTGTTTAGATTCCTCTTCCTGGTGTGGAAGTGTAAGAACCTCCTGCTCCACTAGTGGTCCTCATACTGTAAATACAGTGTTTCTGAGAAATTCAAGTGAAACGAAAGCACAACCAGTAATTCTACTCAAAGGCAAATAGTTCGTTTAAACATACACCCTCAAGTTTGCATGACAGGAATTTCAGTTTCACAATGAGATCATGATCGAATCATACTGTAAGGAGAGCACATCTTCACCCACTATCTTACAATGGTATTTTGGTGGAAGCTGATGTCATCCTTCTTGTTAAATGGGCAAATGACACATTCTTCTGAGGATGAAGTCGATTCATAAGAACATCACCACATGGGCTGTAAATCCTGAAAGACAAAAAACGACAGAGTGCATACACTGGATGCCATTCAGACAATAAATGTGGATGTGCATGCAAATGTGAATGCATCAACTTATGAATGCAAGCTCAAGGTTCACCAGAAATGAAACTCATGCACAAATGTTTGTTGGGTCTGGGGTTGTGGATTTATAGGAGAGCGAAACCAGACCAAGACTAAGTTTCATTTACAGCCAATGCTTTGCACACAAATCAGTGGAGCACCTCCATGGGACACTGCATCCATGTGCAGGCCTGATCCACAACCCATTGTCTTTTAATACGTTAAATAAGAAAAATGGAAGTTTTTGCAAAGAAATGTTTTTAGTGTTTGTACTACAAACAGCAACAAAGCTTTCACCCATCATTGTGAATGTATAATATTAAACAGCATGGGCCATCACAGTCAATCATACAGATGTATGAAATAGAGAGTGTGTCTTATATATATATATATATAGTATAGATCTGTCTTCTTCAATGTGTGTCAAGACTCACAATGATTATTATAGGCTACTTGTGTCATCATGCAGATAAAGAGTCAATAGTAAAACATAATATAATATAAATCAGTCTTGTTTAAATGAACTTTGGAAACACTCTGAAAGTGACTTACACCCCTAGAATTGTGATCTGAACGAGTGTTTGAAAAGGTAAACGTTCAGAGAACATTGTGGTCCTCCTCAGCTTCGCAGGTAACACAGATTAATCCCAGATTGATTTCAGAGAAGAGTTGAAAGTGGAGCGTGTTCCGGGAAATGGGCGTGGTCTGACTCGAGTACACTTAAAATCGGAGCAACTTCATTGTGACATTCAGATCAGACTCACGCAAGCTCGCGCACGCGTCAAGACCGCGCTTAAGAAATCTCCGATCTTAAGAAACGGAATAAATCAATGGGATTTCCAAACAAGTCGATTTTTTGTCAAAGTTGTGCTGACTTCTCTTGGAGTTCACGTCCACTGAAACGGTAAGATCTGAACTTTAAGAGCAGTGCTGCTTTGATGTACAATATAATGTAACACTTTTGTAATGTTACTAAAGTATTCAAGTGTGTCATCCATCTGTTTTAAAGTTGACTTCACTCATTCATGTTCATGCTGATACGTCATGGATGTTTCAATATTTCAATAGAACATGTATTATAAGTTCATTGTGTGGGCTGTCAAAGTTCTTCATGATTCATCCATCTGAATTTGTATTTAAATGTAGACAAATGATGTTGAACTTTGTGTGTCATTCATAACTTTCCTCCAAATACCCACAATACTGGCCAAGGTATTAACCGTCTTTGTCTTCTCCCCGACAGACAAATGAGACTCATCTAGATGACCTTCATATGGTACGGAATGGAAGACCACACTGGTTGGTCTTTCCTGTAGGATGGTGGCGCACAGTTCAGTGGAAGGGAATCAAGGCATAGAAGAACCAAGGCCGAGTACAGACGCATCCCCGGAGGTCTCCCAATCCCGGCCCTCCAGATCCAGGCAAGCGCTCGACTCGATATTCGAGACACATTTCAAAACCTTTAAAGTAGAGAGAGACTTCAAAACCATCTCTTCTACCACTTCCATGCTGGAGGAGAGTGGCTTCTACTGGGGTCCCATGACTGTGGAGGAGGCCCATCGGAAGCTGAAGAAAGAGCCAGTTGGTACATTTCTCATCCGGGACAGTCGCCAGGTTCACATTTTCTTTACGCTTAGTTACAAAGCCCAGAGCGGTCCCGTGAGCATCCGGATTATTTTCAAGAATTCCAAATTCAGTTTGACAGGCAGCAAGGAATCTTTCGACTCGCTTTTCAAACTGTTGGAATATTACATCAGTTCTCCCAAGAAGGGCCTGACCCGGCCTTGCAGGAAAGAGCCGGTGCAGACTCTGCAGCAACTGTGTCGAAGACGGATTGTAGAAACATGCGGCGGAAAAGACATGGACCGTGTCCCTGTTCATCCCATCCTCAAAGACTTCCTCCTTGCCTTCCCTTATCCACTATGAAGACTAGACTCAACGCATTAAAGCGCTGCTCGGACAATCTCGAGATACTTGATGCACTCCTCGTGGTCCTGCTCTGTTTTAGGAAGCAGGCATCATTCTGTTGCACATTTTGGAATATCTGTCATAAACACTGCTTCTCAAAAGTTTACATGATGTGTGAATGTTTACACTATACAGGAATAATGTTTTCCTGGCAATATATTTCTGCTATGCAGAGAGAAGAAATACAAGAGTATCGTTTTTATAAAAATAATAAATATATTTGTGAACTTACAATTACAATTTGTGAACCTTATTTTCGAGGAATCTCACTTTTTGTTTGGCTTTACATGAACAACAAACATAAAGGTTGAATGACGAGCAGTAAAACAGCCATTCATCGGTAAACGGTCATTTCATATAATTAAGCAAGTATGACGAACACTTCTTTAGTTTCCCAGACACAAGAGCCTCACCCTTCATTCAACAAGGCTATCCATTTAAATCCTGGATAATCCACTTCCACGAAACCATCAAAAAAAATACCTCAGATTGTGACATCTCGCGTTTAAAAAATGTGTGGAAAAAATGTTTAAAATAGTTTTCCTAGCTCATGTTGGATTTCTGAAACAAGTGGGGATTTATTGGAACTTTGGTCCAGACATTCTGTTCTTTACTAGTGTGATTAATCTAGGTAGTAGCGTGGTTAAGGGGCGGAGCTGTGGTGACCGTAAACTGCTTATGGCTCAGTCAGACATTTACAAGAAATGAAGTAGGTTGTGATGACTGACTGAGTGTGATGAGGTGGAGCCTCTGATCTCCAAAGATACTCTTGCATAGTATCAATAAAATGCCTCAACACTTCTGTCAGCCTTACGCAGAAAAATGACTAAGAACAAAAGGGCCCAGGGGTTCAAGTAAACTCAAGGTCTGCTTGGAATTCTGCTCTCTTAAAAGGAAGTGATAGGAACTCAGACAAATGATGTCATAATAGTATAACATTTGACTTTATCACTTTATGTAATATTCAAAACTATTAAAGGAAGCAGTGTGGTGTCTCAGTTCACAGACTACTATCAGGAAGTAAAATCTATTACTGATATAAGGGAATGTTTCTAACGAAACACTTTCTGATTCTAAGGAATCAAGTTGTCATACCAGGGAAGTGAGAGGGAAATCCTTTTCCAATGTAATTGAGTTTATCAAGGGATGGGATTTCCCAAGAACACTGTAAACCGCAGAATGTCCAACAAAGTTACCGAAGAACTTATTTCAAAGTCAAATTTACACTACTTTCTTCTACTCTACTCACTCTACTGTTCTCTACTCTACTCTACTCTACTCACTCTACTGTTCTCTACTCTACTCTACTCTACTCACTGTACTATACTCTACTCTACTCTACAACTCTACTCTACTCTACTCTACTCTACAACTCTACTTTACAACTCTACTCTACTGTTCTCTACTCACTGTACTCTACTCTACTCTACTCTACTCTACTCTACTCACTCTACTGTTCTCTACTCTACTCTACTCTACTCACTGCACTATACTCTACTCTACTCTACTCTACTCTACAACTCTACTCTACTCTACTCTACAACTCTACTTTACAACTCTACTCTACTCTACTGTTCTCTACTCTACTCTACTCTACTCACTCTACTGTTCTCTACTCTACTCTACTCACTGTACTATACTCTACTCTACTCTACTCTACTCTACAACTCTACTCTACACCACTCATACTCATTCTCTATTCATTGTCTTCTCAAATGGAGAAAATATTTGCCAGCTATGGTTGCCTTTGAGCCTCTCCCCATAGTGGAGACTGTTTATCAGTTTACCTTTCCTCGCTCGCCTAAGTGATTAACACACTTGACATCGTGCAGTCACTTCCAGGAAAACAGACAGTTGTGTTTCTTTGAAGAGCCTCTAATCTCCAGTTCATCTGCTCGGCTTACACAAACACACAGACACAGTTCCAGAGAATTGTATTTCCTTTGGGAACCACATTGATCCCCTCTGCAACACAGACTTAACCTATGTAGGAAGTCTGCTTATTGAAATGAGCATCCTGAGACTGACTTATAGATATTATAGCGAGGACAATTCCTTATTTATAAACGTCTTATTACAAAAAAGAAACTAATGAAAACATTACATTATATTTATATAATTTAATTATAATACTATTTTCGTGCATTACATCAATACCTTTTTATCGGTCAACTTAACGTTACCCTGGAATCACATGACACAATATTAAACTGTTGCCATTTAATCTATTTATGGTAATGATGCTGAAGACCCCTGGCAGCGGTTTTTGCAATCGACTGTGTTTCAAACCACTAACCTTAATTCCAGGAAGGCAAGAGATACGGCTACCCACATAATGGTTACTATGACAACACTCATCTCCGGTCATCCCACATCAAGGTAACAGGTCCCCATGGCCTCCACTGAGAATATGGGGGCGGGACTTCCTATTCACTGATTGACAAAGATAAATTTGTCTCACAGTGATAGAACAAGGAGACCACCTTTTAGTAATCTCACCCACGTTTCCATATGTGAGCAGGTGGGTTTGAAATGATCTCATGAGTGTTGTGACGATTCATGTCGTGGTTCTCTAGATTAGTAATAGCTCAGATACTGTTTGCCTTTGTGAAAAATGCATTGTCCTGCTGGGTTGAAATGCAAAACAAATGTCATTCTAAGATTACTAAGACTTTATTCTTTATTCTTCTAAATGAAATTTAAAAGCCAGTCAAACAAGTTTGTAACTATATGATGCTGAGTACATAATGAAAGAATATCTTTTCTCGGGGGTTGGTTAGAAAATGCAGTGAAAACCCACAAAGCACAGAGACGTTGTGGAAAAAGACCTCTGGAGAAACACCTCAAGAGAGTCCCTACCACTAACATAACAATGATAGGTGGTGGTAAAAATATTCACATTTGATTATTTTATCAGATGGTTTATTGCAAAGTTGTCTGTGCATGACTATAAATGAACAGCAGTTCTGAGAAAAACTTATCAACAGTGATCAAAAACTGGATTACGACATTGCTGTTACAATTAATTTCAGTAGAAGTGGATGTACCGATAAGAACAATAGAATTCAGGAACAATGGAATTTGTGGCTCTTATTGTCTCGCTTATTTTAATAAGACAGTGGACCTGCTAAAGGCATAGTGTACATTAAATATTTGGCCTCCTGAGAAACTTTTAAAAGAAATGACTAGCAGTTTTTAGAGTATTGCGGGAATCATATTTTTGGATAAATATTACAGAAATATTACAGAAGCCCTGCGTCACTTTCGAAGTGGTTGGAGAATCATCAATTCAAAGGAAATGGACAAAGAAAAAACTCTAAAAATGAGCTCACTTAATAATACAGTACCTGTTATCCCCATCACAAAGACCTCCAAAGCTATAAAACGTTGACCCTGATAACAAAATCTTCAGTTTAATAAGGTTGTGTAAAGTTTCACCAGAAAGGAGAAAGTTTACTACTGCACATAACGTGTAATAAGGAAAGAAAATTGATGACATTTAATTTTTTGCATATAATATCCTGCCTGTGAAAACCAGGCTAAGGTTGGAGAGTCAAATTTTGAGAAAACGAGCATTAAGCATTTTCCTATGATTTCAATTGAGACTTGGTCTTACCTAGTCAATTTTAAATATATCCAAATTATTTTTTTAAATACTGTTCCTTAAATAGTGTAGAATGATTTTATATATAGAATAGTTCATGAGAAAAAATGCACCTTAACTGGTCTCTCAAAGGTCACATGTCTTAAATAAAGAAACTAATTGAGACATAGCAGGAATAAGCAAGAAAACGACCAAGTGTACATCAGAATAATTTATTGCATGACCTTAAAAGCTCCAGGTATTAAATCAATATTAAACCCAAAACTTTTTTACATTGTATACAAACTAAAACATTTTTATGCCGCACTTTTTTCATCAACAAACACAATCTCGAAATACTGAAGTAAGCAGAATTAATAGTTTTGCCTAAATGTAATATTTTTGAAATTCAGTCAGGTTAAATTCTGGTTAAGCTACCACCACCGCATCAGTGCCGCACAGAGAGAGTATTTGTCTCATAAATGTGCTTCCATTAAATTTTCCATTTCAGTCCATTTCATTAAAACTACTTAAATCTGTAAGTAAAATAAATGACTTCATATTCATATTTTTTTGCTCACCAAAATAACATTAAACCACAACTATATCACACCCAACTTCAGTAATGCATGTAACTGTAACATTAATAAGAAATGAGGCCTCATTTTATAAAATACAAAGTTTGTAAAACAAAACTTATCTGCTGTGTTGACAGATTCCCAAATGAAGTTAATCTGTAAAGGGGGCAGTGACCGAAACTCTGGAAACTGTATCAATGAAATGATGCATTGGGCAAAGCTTAAGGGTTAAGGGATTCTTAATACTTATATAACTCCTCTCAAATGAACTGACCAATAAATGCAAGACAAATCTGACTAAGCGAATTTATTAAAAGTCAAAACAAAGGCTTTGTTAAAACCTTACAGCTGAAGTGCAAAATAACGTTCAGTCGAATTAAAATCCCCCATCAGAAAAGAGCACTGCTAAACCGACCCAAAGGTCTTTGTACATTCTTCAGTGTTTAGACTAGCAAAATCAAGTGGGCATTCCCCGCGAACCCACTCGTTATTTAACAAATTTTTATAAACACAACCTTTCCAGTCTGCCTGCGCAGTATCATAAAACCATACACGCAAACAAATGATCAGAAGACAGTCTCGCGCACAAACACACAGCTGGTTCTGTTGCAGCACCATAGAAAGAAAAAACAAGAACTGTACACAAACATTAAAGGCTGTGCTTTGAGTTACTCTCATGAACTTGAAATACCAGCATTGTTCTTATAGGAGTGCTGTTGTATGCTGAAATACATCACAGGCTTGATGTAAAGGAAGGTATTTGGAATCGCATTGTTCAGTCGACAGAAATGAGAAACTGTCCTCACAGATGAATGCGAATCACTAATGCCAGAAGCGTGTACAAACTTAAAAACTCAATTGTGATGAATGCAAATCACTAAAAGTGCATGAAACACTAAAAGTGCATGAAATGACAAACACAACCTCCTTTTCTAAAATGCTCCGGCTCAGAGTTTTTGTATTTCTGGTCTCTTGCTGCATCCATCAGTCTATCGCAGTCTCCTCCTCCAGATCAGGGTTGTCCTCTCTGTCTGTCTCATGCTGAACTACAGAATCTCTGACCAGTGCTGAACCCTCAAGTAAGTTAATTTCCGATGGTCCAATCTCATCCTCCTCAGGTATTACCGAAATGTCCTTTTTCTCCTCCTGCATATTATTTGACTGTTTGCTGCAGTCATCTACGTGTCCGGGTGTCGCAGTCTCCCCAAAGTCCGCTGGGGGGTCATCCTGGATGGAGGACTGGGTGCTGAAGGAGAGCAGGCGAGGTGGGTCGGTGGGGGGCAGCAGAGTTAGGGAATCGACGCTGAGGGTTTCGGCATCATTCTCAGATAAAAGGGAAATGGTGGGCTGGGGCGCAGGTGTAAGGCTTGGAGCCAAGGCGAACCCTGAAACGGGAAAATCAGGGCTGGTCAGATTCAAACAAAGCACATTTTGTGTTAAAGGATAAAGGCAATCCCACATGCGGCTTCATCTATTCAGACAAAAGGGCAATACAAGCAATGTAAAAACTGCATTTCATTCACACATTCTAGAGCGAATTTGTAATGTGTGATTTATACATTGCTCATCAATTCTGCCAACATTTCAACATTAATTATCATAGAGGTGGAGTGAGATAAGCCTTTATGTCATAGAATCAATAGAAATGCTGAGAAAGTAAAGCTAAGGAGTGAAGAAGGATGGACAACGGGCATGCAAACAGTGAGATGGTGAGTCAGAGATTTACAAAGCTGTAATGCATATGAATGTGGGAAGATGAACCTCAACGACAGTGCCATGAAAGAGCAAAAGTTAAAAAAATAAAAAGGTCGAAACTGGATATAAAAGAAGAGCTTGCATTAATTTATCAGTCATTTGGTAAATACCTTACATTTAAACATAAATACTGGCACTAGTCAAAAACATGGACATAAAATAAAGTGTGAGTTTACCCGAAAAAAAAGGTCATTTACTCACCCTTGTCATTTTAAACCTGTATGACTTACTTCTGCAGAAAACAGACGTGTTGTTTGTTAACATACTTCGAAATATCTCCTTTGTTTTTTGGGTGTCAAACAGGTCTAAATAACTCAATAACATATTTTTTATTTTGGGGTGAACTATTTTAACTGATGTTAAAATACAATTCAAAAATAATATATTTTTAAATATTAGTGATTATTAGTAATTTACATTCATTTTAACTGTTTTAACAGTTTGTAACCTTGTAATGACACACTATATAGTTTAATTACATTGTTTATTCATACATCTTCAGATCATTAAATGCCATATCAAGCTCACACACAAATGTTGTGATAGTCTTTTTCTTGATTTAGTAGCACAATGCAGGTCACTTGAGACTAGGGTAGCCACGCTTTACAGTCTAAGCAAAAAGCATCACACAGACATGCCTGTTACGTGTACGTGGAGCTCTAAACCCACTCTCCACCGCGCCTGTCACCGTCTGAAAGAGACAACACACATCTCCAGCTTTCCCTGACTAGAGAACAGAGGGATAGATGAAAAAAAGCACAATGGTCAACCTACAGTTGTAACCGTTAACAACCAGACAGATGCACAAGTATATTTGTAAAACAAATAAAAATAACCACATGTAAAGTACTCTACTAACATCCAAAATATACTTCTTAAATAACACTTGAATTTGGTAATCGCTTATCCATAGTTACTTTCAGTGCATTTTGAAATGCATTTTATAGTTTTGTGTAATCCTGGTAGTTGAACTCATGACCTCCGTACCTAACCCAAACACAGTGTAACTCAATGCATAGTGTATATACAGTAAGTTTTATGCTAATGCATGCACTACTACACACACACCAAGCGTGCTACTACACAATTCAAGGGAGAAGTGGATGTCTGTCTCGCCACAAGCCCACCCCTCCACAACATGACGTCATCCCCAGTGGCTGCTGTTTCTAAGAACTCCTCTTCAAAGACGACGCACACCACTAGGCACTAACCAACACTCAATGTGGTCACCTCACACTGCTGCACTTGCCATTTTGAAACCGTGTGTCTGTGAAGAACCAAACACCTTTTCTCGCTCGTGTGACTATAAATGTGAAGAGGGTCTGTAACAGAATACTTCAAAACCGACCAATACTGAATAAAACGAGAAGATACATAGTGAAAGAAACAAAAAAGCCCATGACCGTACTAGTGAAACGCCTCCGCCGCACAGACAGAAATCTGTAGGTGTCTTCAGAGAGGCCACAAGACTTTACTCCCAGGTTCAGAGAAGTCAACCACCAGATACATTCCATGCCTTTTGTGGTGTGAAAAGCTTTCAGATTTTTTTCAAAACCACACCGACCACCCATAATCTACTTAAAAGATGTTTTTGGCCCACACAATGATAAATAACAGCCTTTTAGATATGAAAACTCTCGTCGGGTGAGACAACTCCTATGCAGTCACACCTGTTTTTCAGAAGGTGAAGCTGGTAGTCGTAAATCACCCTAAAAAAATGCACATACTGTTACCAATAAAGGCTAATTTGTTGTGAATTTTTTGAGAAAGGCAAACAAAGATATTTTGAAAAATTTCGAAAACATTCGAACTATCTATTGCACAAGAAAGTCAAACAGGTTTGGAATGACAAGGATATGAGTCAATGCTAAAACAATCTATTTGAATGTACACTTAAGTGCGTGTGAGTGTTTCCTATTTGTTGTGATGCTTTGAGCTTAACAAGAATAAGACAGATTAGTGTCGTTAACATCTATTGTTGTTTTTATACTGCTGTTTCAGGTCATAATCTTCCTCTACCATAGGCAATAAAACACATTAGAGGGAATGTCAAAGCACGGAGATGTCTGTTAAAATCTGGGTAAAATGAACAGTCGCCTTAAAGTAAATTAAAATTTTATGTCATAGTAATGCATGGTTTAGTTTAAATCCCAGTAATGACAGTGTGACCCTGGCGTTTTGTCTCTCACACAAACAGCTTGAGCAAATCAAATCAAAGAGGCACAGATGGTCTATTAAAAAACAGACGTCAGAACCTTGGCGCCAAAGAACTGAACATGGAAATAGTTTTCAAGAAATAATCTAAAACTAAGTTGTATGCCTGTTTAAGATTTGCATGACGTGCAACATTAACATTAAATTAAAAGTTAAAATTAAATTCTGTGCCTTTTTGGACTTATCCAGCTGCCGTAGTCAGCTGTTCTCCGATTTATTGAATGAGGAGACATATTTGTTGACAGTTAGCACTTTAGCAACACAACCCCATGGTTGTGAGGAGGTGCGGAGCTTCATCGAAATCCGGTCTGATGATCATCATCATTTGGTCTTATAGGACCCAAAACGGCAGGGACATCAAACAGTGTATCATTTGTTGCCCTTGGTCCAGATCAAATGAACCAAACCATAGATGTGAAAGCACCTTTAGTGTATAATATTTGATAATTCGCACGTATAGTTTTGTTTTTGAAATGCATAAAATAAATATTTGGATTAGTTTATTGATGGAGAATTTTACCTAGATTCCATCTCAAAGTCAATGCAAAGAGGCAATAGACATAAGACAACTTGAGCGTTTCAGGAGCTTTGTCAGTTTTTTTGGTGATTACGACATATCGAGCGGAGGCAAAAATCCAGAAATTATACAGTGCATAATGTAACTGCATATCCTGAGCTGTACAATACATATTCATTGTTTAATAAAACCAGAAATGAAAAGGATCTTGCTTGAAAGAAAGTTGATGAGAAGGTCGGACATCCTGGTAGGTTGTAAAAGACCCTCTTTACTCAATATTATTTATATACACATGTTGAGACTACATGGTAGGGAAAAACAGGACATTGAGCTTATTTGTCTTATTTTTCAACGACTTTCCTGCTGAGTTGATGTGTTTATTCATAAGAAGCGTAGTGGAAGAGTCTGACAGCCATTTTGCAATGACCTTGGAGCCGCTTCCATGACATGAATTAGCGTCTGTTTTGTGAATATCATGGTCAAATTAAGCAAATTTCAGACGGCAATGAAGTGAATAAACTCAAAATGTCTAAGTTTGTGTGAGTTCAGATCAAGTATTTATATTTTTGTTAGGTGTTCTGGTGATTTATAGCCTATTGATTAAGTGTGTATATCTTACCTGTTTGACTGTGTTGTGTGACTGTGTGTGTGGATGCAGTGCTGGTTGTGGTCGGGTCGCAGGGTCCCGTGTCTCCATCCGATGAGGGCGAGAGGGAAGCAGACGTGGAGCTATGCTGGGCAATGTGAGCAACTGCAAAACCTGGAACACAAGTACAAAGCCATCATAAGATCATTAATGGCTTTTTCAATTTCCAACATAACAGAGTTATTTTGGCTATGAGGTAAACATAGGGAGTGCAACAGGTGGCATACACAACTGCTGTCAAACTGCAACAATTTTCTGTTTATAGCCGTCATTCAACACAGAGGGAACCTTCCCATACAACTAAAATATCTGATTATTGGAACACCACTTTTATACAGCAAGATATAGAAGCAGGTCTCGAATAAATGTGAATTTATCAAGCGCACATATGAAGCCCTTTAAAACAACTGGATAAATGTTGAGTTCTTGGAACCACAATTCTTTTTACATGATCAGCATGTCATCAAAAAAGACTGCAAGACTATTCTTAGTCATGAGTTCTCTGTACAGACAGTAACTTTTGTGAAATATAAGTCACACAAAAAATATTTTGAATACAGACATTTTGCTATTTATTTTGCTTTTTTTGTGTCAGCATCTACAAAACAAAAAATATTTTTCTTGTGGAATGAAGTCGCACTGTTACAAACATGACTATGGTATTTGCTTTACATTAATCCGGCATGAACATTAATCTAAATGCTTTATCAAAGAAGCATTGACAAAGATGTCATTTGTTAGTATCTTCAGCGGAATATGTGACGTTGATGAAAGACTATAAATCTGATTTCCTTTACTCCACACAAAGGCATATTTCATCAACAGGTGTATAACATCAAGAAACATGTTTGAATATTTACCACTGGGACAGGGATAACATTCAAATTTATGATTAACAGCTGGAAAAATACAAACTAGTCTGGAACATATTATGACAGCACAGGATCGGTATCAGTCGGGAGAAGCATTACCAAGAAACCTGGCTTAGACGAAACACAACTGCAACATAAGTACTAGAGAAATTCTGCAGAAAACTAAAATAGGATGTGCAATTTGCAACAAAATTAGTCAAATTTTTATGCAGAATGCAAAGGAGAAGTGGCAAGCCAATTTTTAGCATTGTGCCATTTCAACTCAGTTTGCAAAGAGTATAAAAAAGAGACAAAAATGCAAAGGAGGTGAATGTTTCACAGAAAACATATGATAAATATAGTTTTTGCTGTAATAGAAACAGGAACCTATGATGCTGTGACATTTCCTTATCAAATGCAAAAATAATATTTCTAAATAGTTTTTTCACTGTTAACTATAAGTGTGACACAAACATTTTTAGTCACAGCCTCAGGCTGCAGGATTATTTGTTTCAATGTGTAACCATGGACGACAGCTGGTGTCTTAATCTTTTGTGAATTCCACTTTAATCATTCACACAGTTACCTGGAACTTTATCTACAGAGGCAAAGGTTGGGCCTCGTCTCGACTGGTCATAGAAACGGAAAGGTAGCTGTGATGATGCAACCAACGGCTGGCTAAAGCCCAAAACTTCAGTAGAAGGCTGAACCGGGAGGTCCAGTAGAGCTGCAGGATAAATGTTCAAAGGGTAAAAAAAATACATTGACAAATCTTGTTAAATAAAAATAAAAGCACTATACATCGAATGTCCAAAAACAATGAAAAGATGGCAGTCAAAAATATCAAGAGGCAAATTCCCTATTAATGCCCTCGGGAATTTCCAGGATTATTAAATGCCTGCTATCTATTCATCTGCAATGTTCTTCTGGCTTGTGTACATACAGGATTTCCTGAACCACGCGGCAAAGGCAAAAACATAACTACTATAAACACAAGATATGAGTTGCTGTTTGAAGACACAGTTTATGACTCTATCTGTAATAACCGGCGATGTGCCAGGAACTGACCTGCTATCCGCTGCATTTTCATGCGCCTGGCTTGGATGCGGCCCTTGGCCAGACGCTGTTTGGCAATGATACAGCGAATATGATCGGCAAAGATGAAGTTGGCCTGCAGGATGGGGACAGGCTTGGCGTGAGGGTTAGATGTTGGCTTGTGGATGATGATGTTCAAAGCCCTGCTGTCATCTTCGACCCCAGAAACTTGCATGTCCTTCCAAAATATGCATACGATTTATATGATGTAAGTCTTTACTACAACAATTACAGCACAAGAGCATTAAACTAGGTTGAAGCAGACCTGCAGAAGGCCAGCAAACTTGACAACACCCCATCCCAGACGTTTGGAATCCGGTTCCACCAAACTCATCTGGTAAACGTCTACAGCTAGAAAGCGCTGAGCTTGAACGCCGTCTTTGCTCACCACCATACAAGCGATGAGATCACTGTTATCTACAAGGAAAAATACAAACATTTAGAGATGCACTGATATATCAGCATCAGTCAACTAACAGGTTAATGCAAAAAATTTATGTTTGGTGTATAGGAAATGACTTAGAGTTTTCATATGTCCTTATCATTTAAACGGTGAGTGTCAATGAGCTTTTCATATGAACTTCTTTCTCCCTAAAGTTAAAAATGTGTAAAGTCTTTGAATTGAAACAGTATGTAATAAAAAAGGCTTCATTCGAGTCTAAATTTAACAGGGCATTAGAGTTAGAGTAAATTAAAATCACAACTTAACTATCTGTATAAAAAAACACTTGGCTATCTGTCTTGGTGCACTCTACAAAAATCGATATAAAATTTCCAAAGGTCCAAAATTAACTTCACATACATCATTAATGCACAGGTCAGTAACATTCAGGATATAAATAGGAATGTCACAAATTGTTTAACAAACACTAAAGCAAGATAAAGATGTTCAGATTTATTGATACACAAGGTTCACCTCAGATTTTCTCAAAGGCAAGTTCCAAAAACACAAACGCTTTGCTTATACTAAACACAGTAACAGTGTAACAAAATTTCAGTTCATGTTGAATTTAATCAATTTGATCAAAAAGTGTAAGCGAGTGTTAATCTGACATGAAATCAGACAGCAGGCAGACAAGCGGAATTTTTTTAAATAATCCGGTGAGTCATGACCGGCACACAATGTCATGAACCAGAGAGAAGGAGGACCAGGGGTAAATAAAACAGTCATAGTTACAAACCAACCTGCTTGAAAATAGATCAACTCAACTATTAATATCTGAAAAAAGTGGCATAACACCTGAGGTTAATAGACTGGCTTAGCAGCAGCATCTGCAGTTCCTCTGAAGTCACACCAGCAGACTAGGGAGATACTTTAGAATTAGAAAACAAAGTGCCGCTAGACTTGGTCTTGCGTTCCGTACCAAGGAACAACCATATCATGCAGTTATCTTTTAACCGTCTAAAGCATGATGACAGTGTTTACACCCTGAAGAATATATATGACGTGTATTAGCCCATTTGACAATGGGTAAGCAATACGCATATAACATTTTTTTTTTTGGGCTGATCCTAGTTGATTCATGCCAATGTTGTTTCAAATACATGTATTTCTAAAAGCCTTTATGAACAAATGTCAAATGCGCAGACCAGGTGATCACTCTCTCTCTCACCCACACACACATTTGTACAGGACAACAAAAGAATAATCACATTCACCACAGAACTGAACGGGACCATCCACAGTCGCATGAATCATCAGTGTATTCTAAACAGCTCCATTCTGTTTAAGTTCAGTAAAATAGGCACTATTTGTTTTTAACAGAAGTGATTTCAGCTCTCAGGCCCATGTGTGGGGAGCGGTGTAACTTGCGAATGTACCATGTGACAAAGTGTTAAGGTGAGAAAGTTTTTCTGAGAACTTCTTCAGAACACTTACATGTCATGCTGTGTGTTTGATAACCATTATTTAGAAGTGAGTTAAAAAAGGAACCAAGTTGCATATTTATATCAGTGTTTAGAAAAATAAATAAAATAAAGCAACAGAAAGAAAATGTTCAGAAGTAACATAGGCTTATTTAATGTGCTGTGATATGACGCATTGTATATGCATAATTTCCTGTATATCTAAAAATAACACGTGTCTGTATGCCAGCTCTATCTGTCTGTTTATATGTCTGACTGTCTCTCTCGTCTGGTTCAATTACTGATCAATTACAAAATTTACACTGATAAGGACATCAAAAGATAAACATTATCTCCAAAAAATGAAACTTGAACAATTTATTTTTGTTATCCTGAACATGTATGACTATCTTTCTTTTGTAAAAAACAAAGATATTTTGAAAAATGTTGGCCTCAATTTACACCTTTTGTACGGACATAAAATCCATTCTACCAAAAATTTAGGATAGCAGCATTTTTAAAATATGTCAAACAGTTTTAAATGTTTAGAAAATTAGTTAATGACAAACAAAGTGGCATAGTGCATAAAGTGAAAATAGATCGAGATTAAACGCTAGCCTTATAAAAATATGTTGTTTGTTCTTACCAGGAGACAGCAAGGACATTAAAGATATTTGCTTATTTATCCCATTTAGGAATTTCAACAATCTAACACTGCTTTTAACACTGCTCCTAAGGTAACACTAATCTTGACAAAGTAGTTCTAAACATTTTCCAATTCTAGCAAAACAAAAGTACAAATCCAGATGCGCTACACATTAACCCTTCTGTGCACCAAATGCAGCTAGACAGGAAGTTACAGTGGGCTGATTTTGGCAGCCAAATCTGTGCTTCCTCCCACCTGCTAACACTTCCAGGGCCTGTCCCGCCCACTCTGTGACCCTGCCTGTAGGTGCTGCTCAGACTGCCTTACTGTCAAACTCAAGATGTACTGGAAGAACTCAAGGCTGCTGCCCACAACGGCTGCCGGCCTCCGTGACAGTGGAAGTTGTGAGTCACCACACCCCCTCTCACCTGTCAAAGTGAAAGGCCTTGAGGTAACCAGGACACCTGGACATAACTTGAGACAAGGGATGGGCGTATGACACATGTTAGGGTGCAGTGAAATTAGGTTAAAAGTGTTAACCCTTAGGTCGTGAGAAGGACACACATAGGGCACAATGTGGGGAAGAAAGTTTGTGGGAGATTCAAAGGAAGGAAGGTCAATGGCCAAATGCACTTATATATTTTGCATCAGCATGTTTGTCTAGCTGTGATCATCTGATATTACTCTGAAAACCCAGTGAGCACGAAATGTTGCGGATCTTAAAAACTCTGAAGAGTGGTCAGGAAGCTTGTGTAAGGGAAGTGGAAATGACTTTTGGTGATTCTGGTTAAAGCATTCATTCCCTGTGAAGAGAAATCTGTGTAATCTTTATGTCACTACATGCCAGCTATTGTAAAGTCAAGAAGTCTTTTGAAAAACAGGAAAATGTTTGAAAGCATAACATTAGGCGATGTGATGTGACTTTAAAAGCCTTACTGAGGTCAAGCACATCGTCCGTCTTGATCAGATCCTCCGGTCGAGTGAGAGGAAGTTGAGTCTCTGGTTCACCCTGTAGCTGCAGGGACAGTGAGCGTAGCATGAAGAACACACGGATAGCCTACAGGAACACATACAGGAAAGGTTTAAAACTGTTACAGAGTTTAATCAATGTTAACAATGTAGACACAATGGATTTAATCCTCCTTGAATTTGTTTATATAAAAAAATATTAAGACCAATGTGAGGGCTTGTCGTTCTTTTGCAAGTGTACTTGAGCTCTTGAGAGTTTAAATATTATTCTCCATGTCCACAAACAAAGAACAATAGTCTCATTTAGATAAAAGTATAGCTGTAACATAAGTCACTTGCATACATGAGAACTTTGAAGACAACGCTAGCCGTAATTAAACTTGAAACCACAGCAAATACTAGAGGTGTGCAAAACCAGTTTAGTGCTTCATTATGTAAGCTTAATATGACATTTTTCAATTAAAATCATTAAAATGTTGCCTCTAAATGTTTGCCAAGTAAACAGTTCTAAGTAAGTGGGAACTGTATTTTTTCCAAGAAGGAACGTTCAAACAGTCAGTTGTCAAATAATTGCAAAGATGTATATTATATTACGGTATTTGTACACATTCAGATGTCAAAATAAACTCATTACGTTAAACATTAGCAAATATAATAGCACAGCATTACTACTTAGGCTAGTCGGTCAAGAGTAATGAAACTCCCATCTCTTAATACCACACTACAAGTGCTCCAAGTTGATTTCTGTGAATTTAAAACTTTTGGATGACTTCCCAGATGCCTTGAGCCACACACATATGCTACCAAGAGCCCCACTTCTTGCCAAACAATAAAATTCCAGTGCTTTCAGAATGTGTTATGAGTGTGTATCTCTAACCCTGCGTGTCCTCTCCACATCTCCACATGGCAGTCTCTTCACAAAGTCAATGCCAGTAAGAGGGGTGCCGGTGGGAGGCAGTAAAATGGACGCATCCATCATAAGATACTCCACGTTCAGGGGCTTACTCTACATACAAACAAACACAAAAAGAGAGAGAGAAAAATTAATCCATCACAGACAAACATACTCCCAGGAAACCCAGGAAAGTAAGAGGAAGAAATCTAATAAATATTTGCCACTCCTTTTCCAGTAAAACTCTAACATTGGATGACACCAGTTTCCTTTCACCTCAGCAGCAGGATGCACGGCAGTATCATCAGGTTATGACCAACACTAACAGTGACTGTATGCATACCATATGTGTTATTTAGGCCTTACCATCATGCTCCTGTATTCATCCTCAAACATGTCCAGGAAAATCTCCTCCCCCTGCAGGAAGAGGAAATTCAGAACAAAGTACATTATTGTAAAGAAAATGTGATGTACAGAACATACAAATGCGAAACTAAAGTCAACTTGGAAAAATAAACAGTATTTAAAAGCTACCTTCGGACTTTGTTAATACGTTACAGCGAAATGAAGGGCTTAACACAATGAAATAGGAGTTGATTATATAAAAACTTGTCAGAGGTTAGATGCTTAAGCAAAATGTTTAGATATTTGTATCTTACGTATTAATATGCAGATGCGTCTTTTGATGTGGTGGCAAAAAGTGGGAAACTAACCATAAAGACCAACATTTTAAATGCTATAATTTTATTTATTTAAATAAATATTAAAAAAAAAAAAATCACATTTTGTTAATTCTGCTGTCACACATAAAAAAAAAACACTTTATTTGTCAACTACTCTTATATTGTATAAATACATAGTCTGTTGAATACAAAAGTAACTATTTCATACACACACTTTAATATATATAACAAAATGTATACAAGTCATATGTATTGACTTTCATTTCACTTCTCCATCACTTTAAATCCCAGAAAGTAATAATTACGGCTGAAAACATGTACAATATTTTGACTGTACATGTCTGATCTGTTTCTTAAAAGAGCTCTGCAACAGATTCACAATAAACAAAACTCTTGGGAATGTGAAAGATCCCATAACCTGATCTCTACCGGGCCCTCTTTTATTTCAGCACAGAACATTCAGTACTGTGATTATTTGTGTACAGTGCGTAGATCCTGTTGTGCTAACAGATAATAAAGTCACGGGATAACATCAGCAGGAATGTGAACCTTGCGTATCGCATTCAAAAAAGTTCTTTGAATCGTGGAAACAAAGGAGTCTGCAATTCTCCCAACCACTAAAAAGAATCATGCCATTATTCTCGAATTTCACGAGTAAGAATTACTTCTTGGAAAATAAAACAACAAACAAGAAAGTGCTATATCCTGCAGTTGATGTAGATTCTCCCTGAAGCCATGGTAATAAGACATGAACCAGCCCTATCTAAAAGTCTGATTCAGCATTCACTTCTGTTAAATCGTAGCTCGCTTTAGGAGAACTGCCTGAATGTGAAGAAGCCAGCAAGCGTGTTGACATGTTTTAACAGGAATCTTTGGGGATTTTCCCAAGTATTAAAAATCTTTCTGCTGAACTTTGTTTTTAAAGGAAATCAAATGGAACTGCGTGACTGGGGATAACTACTAGAAAGAAATTTTAAGCATTTAACTGTTGTATGCGGTTAAGGTTAATGCCTCCTAAGACATAAGTGAACTTTAAAGTAAATTGAATGCTCATTCTTTACACGTTTCTAAACAGCAGTGGTCCAAGTTCTATTGTAGGGTTTAGAAGAAATGTCACGGCCTGTTCGATTCAGCACTGTAAAGTTTTGTTTTGAAACATTTCAACCCTGTATGACTTTTTTTTACGCAGAACACAAACAAGATATTTAGAATATGTTGGAAAACCCAGGTTTGAAATTATTAAAATGAAAGAACTTTAATCTTTGGGAGAACTAGCATGTTAATGCTAGACTTTAAAGAAGGTAAAACAAAAAAAGTAAAACCAAAGAAAACTAAACGGAAAGCATCTTGCCTTATAAAATCTCCTCAAAAGGTGTAGACTCTCTTCTCGAGCACCCTAAAAAGCAAACATCCTCATTAAGTTATGCTACACAATTTAAGCAGGCACAATTATTGTAAGGTTCCTGTGAATCTTGTTTCAAAATAAACATGATGAGGAGTGTTACCCAATGTAAGAAATTACAAGGAAAAACCAAAGGGTGCATACCGTACACTAAACAAGTGTTAAACCATTATCAAGCAAAATTTAATCATTCTGAATAATCCACTTCGCATGAACCATTTCACTTCTTATGAACTAACTAAACCGGTCATGAGGCATTATTCATGTTAAAAAAAGGTATGTAAAAAGATTGTTTCTTGTCTCTAACCGCAGGCCATAATAAATATCTCTAGAGTATTGCAAGGACCATAACATAGGTTTAGAGGCATTGCTTTAATAGTTTAAACATGTTCATCAAACCTATGACTTCGTAGGCCAACAATGCTGTTAAACTAAAACTGGCATACATTTAAATCTGCATTTCTGATATTAACCTGCTTAATGTTCTGTGTAAAAGTGTTTACCTCCAAACAGGCCAAATGGACATCCTTTATAATGCACTGAGAGCTAGAAAGCACTGACTGTTTCAGGAGCAAACAGCTCAACTCCATGGTGGCAAGACGCACCCTCCCATCTGAGACACACAAACAATCAAATTACTTTTATATGGTTTTGGCTCTGGTGTGATAAAATAAAATCTTTCTACCTTTAAGAAAAAAGGTGGTGTCAAGACACCACTAATGTGAGTACTACACAGACTGACACAATTCTAACACATGACAGGAGAATAATAAAACAAAACTGATAAAAAAGGAAGTTAGTAGCACTCAAATAATACTGCCCCAATGTGACGTGTGTAACCAAGACAACGGCTGAACATGGTCAAGATAGTTGACAAACAAATGAAATGGAAATAATAAAGATATTCTTTCAAAAGCAAATGATGAGGAATCAGTCACTTTTAAAATTGTTTGCCTTGAAAGTGAAATTATAGCTTTGAAAGAGAAGTGTCAAAAGTACAAAGTTACATAATTATGAAGAATGAAGATAACTGCTCATAAGGTTTATTAATCGTCAACTTAAGGGATTGTTGATTAAACGAACCATTGACTCCACTTAATCAATAGCAAAAACATCATGTGCTTATTCTGGAGTCTTTAATTTAAATTTAACTGAACTGAAGACATGTTTAGCTAGTTTACGCCACTAACATGTCTTACATTCATGAAAGTTATTTCAAGGGATATTACAGCTGTAATTAAAAATCTGCATGTCATCCAAAACATGTATAGTGCTTTCTTCTGTGGAACACAAAAGAAGATTTTAAGAGATATGTCTTCGTGTGTCTTTGTCCATATAATGGAAATCATCAGAGGTCAATACTGTTTGTTACCATTTTTCAAAATATCTTCTTTTGTGTTATGCAGATAACAAACAGGTTTGTAATTACATGAGGGTGAGAAAGAATGGAAATGTCTATTTGAGGAAGCTATTTAAAGTGCCCACTGATAGACTCTTTCATAGTAAAAACCAACAGAGTCTGGTCAAATTGAGCATCAGAAAAAGCTGTCAGTTATTTAACATGTTCTCATCTTAACCTGTTATAATTTGGATATAAAGCAAGTAAAAATGTCAACACTCAAAAGAACACACATGAGACATTGCCTAAAACTCCTCTTTATAAAGGTGAAACACTGACAGTTACAGGAAGTTAGTTGCATTTACTGTTACTCAAGGTTGTGGCAAAGGTTACAAATAAGAAGATATGTGTCAACTTAGTATCACAGACAACATGAAACATTCATTGCAAAGGAATTCTCATCCTGAAATGTGATGTACAAAATATTGGGAGAGAACGTGGGGCGGGTTTTAATTGTATCCATCAGAATTAAAAAACCTATGATACTGGTCTGAGAGTATAAATGTTTCAGAGGAACAATTCTGATGAACATTTACAACAACTTTTATTTGTAAAACAATCCACAGAATAGGCACGTCTAAGTAAGCATTTGAAACAGTACAGTTTATACGTGTACCTGGTTGAGCTGCCTGGCTCATGATTCGGATCACTCTTTCTACTAAGACTTGGCTGTAAAAGTTCCTCTCCTCATTTGGCACGGGCAGCTGAATCTTCTCTAACAGTTCTTGGTTTATACCTGCACATACAAAAATGCATGCATCAACAAGACGGATCTAAAGAGCAAGTTTACATGCAGTCTGGGATGATCCTTACAATTTTATCAAATGGAACCATGCATTGTAAAAACAAGCAATCTTTCTGCGGTGTAATTGTACTTGCATGTGTAAGGTTACCATTGAACATTAGGAAATCCTGTCTGGTTAAGACACCTTTTTGAAATATGTAGGGATGTCAAGATTACAAATTTATGTAATTTAAGGTCTATAAACAGCATCACCAGTACAGCAGATACACATCAAAATAATTAAACAGAATAATAAGGATGTAAATGGTTCAAATCATCAGACTTCTTGGAAAATGAGATTTGGGTTCTGCACCACTTAATGACTTCCTGCAGGTGGGGTTTGCTAAGAGTAAACAGTGCTTTACTGGTACGTGTCACCTGACCTGCTAAGCGAAAGTAACCGGGTTCAGTTGTTTTAAAATATTGGATTTTGCTTTGTTCAGACAGGTTAGGCATTCAACATAAGCCTGTTGCTGTACACGCCCATTGGTGTATATATGTATAAAATTCATGGGGCCAATGATTTTGCCTACAAACATACTTCAAAGCAGTTTCTATTGTGTACTGATTAAAAAATTTATACATTTATGTGAGGGTGAACAAATGAATTTTTTTTATTTAAGAGTAATTTTCTGTATTCAAGCATTGCTTTGTTAACAAGACTATCAGGGTTGAGATGTACCTTTACTGTGTGACACGGCATATAGGAGACAAAGTACAAACAGAGCTTGGTAATCGTCAGCGTCACAATCCAGCGAATTATACAACATGTCCAGGAACGGCCTAAAAAACAAACATACCTGTCATTCACTTCTGTAAAGTCACGCCAGCTTATGAAAATATATTTGGACTTTTGACAACAACTGTATTGTATCTTGGCTTGAGGTACAGCTTATTATTCTGTCATATTATAGGCAAGGTGTAAACCACAAGCCTTTAAATCATATCAAATCTAATCGGTGAGCTTTAGAAAAGCAATTGCGGCCTTTACCATATTAAATTAACGCCCTGAGACAAAATGCATCTGGATCTCTAAAATTTCTCCTTATATTCCAGATTACGCCCAGGCCCAGTATTCTTGAGAAATTCAGAAGACTCCATTAACTATAAAAAGCTCATGTATAGTAAAATAATTAAGCACTTTAATGTCCAGGAAGCAGTCTAAGCATGTCTTGGACTTCTTTTTTAAAGAGAGCTCCATTGTTCAGAACCTGGCTTCCCAACTATAAGATTATCAGTAAAGATAACAAATACTACGACTTCAAACAGAAAGCATGACAGATGTGTAAACCTGCTCTGCTGAACTTCATATCTAGCCGCTGCAGCACTCTTTTCCTCATCCGTAATGTTCTGCTCGGTTAATGTGGATGCATCAGAGATCCTGCATTTCTCCATCACCACCATCTCAATCTCTGCAGAACACAAAAAAGAAGACCCGGATTTGGGAATCAGTTGTGGAAGATGCCTCAATTGATCAACCTTAGCAGAACTTATAAAAATGTAACCTTATAATAATATCTAGATCTTTTGCTCTAATTTGTAGAGTAAACCTTGCTTAGACTTTACAGTGGTGAATCGAACAGGCCTATGCATTTCTTCTAAATCAATTTATAATGCAAATAATATAACTTGGACAACAGCTGTTTAGAAATGTGTAAGGAATGATTGTTCACATGAGGATGGATAATATAGAATACATATAAAATCAATAAAATCAGATCTTCACTTAAACATGGACACACGGAGGGAAAAAGTTTAAGATAAATGTTCCTGACTAAATACACATGACACAGGGCAGGGGGTGAGGTGGAGAGCACAGAATGAATGAGAACCAAAGTGACTGTGTTTGAATAAAGAAATGGTGTGGGAAGGCAGTCAAAGTGAGACGCTCTCGCAACTGATGTGTAATGGGATTAGAGATCTACATTATTGGTTGGTTGTGAAAGAGGATTTTTTCTGAACAATCACAGACATAAACTTATCATATGCATAATATCAGTGGGAAAAGACTGGTTGATGTTTTATAGTCACTTAACCCTAGCTAAAATCTGATTGGTTGGTGAAATGGATGTCAAGGATATTGATCTCTAAACCAATCATCATTAGCATTCCCTTTAAAATCACTTATTACCAGTGTTGGGGAACAGTACATTTAAAAGTACTTTATTTATATATTCAAATAGTCGTAACAGGAAATGATTACACTACATCACTTAAAACACCATAAGCTATTCCCATGTATGTCTAAACAGGAGTTTTTCGCTGCGTTCAATCTCTGACATTATTTCCACGCAATGACAACCGGTTATGCAATTGTCAAATTTAAGAAATTCAAAGACAAAGTTTAAGTCTGCCCCATCCGCAAGATTCAGGTAATTCCCCAGCTGCTCTGAGGCTACACCTACAATAAAATGTTTATTTTGGACACTGCAAATCAGTTCAACTGGATTCCAATGAATACATTTTTCTTTTATCAGAGGTATTTGTTTATATACAATATACAACAGACTAGTCATGTCAGACACAGCACTTCCCTAATGTGAGTGACATGGAATGATATACATCACATCCACATAGTAGTAGTAGTCCTTATCAAAGTGATTCTGTCACCATATATCACCTTCATTTATCACCTTCACCTTCACAAAAAAACAGTGCCTTGCGTTGCTTTGTTTTTTTGTTCTTATTAACCTTATTTTTTATTTTATTGATATTATATCTTTCTTCACATTCCCTTATTGTATAGTTTTTTATCTTTTATCTATTTACTGTTAGTGTTATCTGTATGCACCGGGGGACTGCGAGTAACGCAATTTTGATTCTCTGTATGTATGTACTTTACATGTGGAAGAATTGACAATAAAGCAGACTTGAACTTGAACTTATTTCATTTAAAACCTGCATGACATTCATTTTCAGGGTACTAAAGAAGAAATTTTGAGGTGGTTTGGCAATTGAACAGCATAGTCACATATAGACTTATTAAATTAACACAAAACCAATTCAAGTGAAAGAATGCCAGTTACCAACATTCATCAAAATATCTTCTTTTGTTTCGGAACGTGTCATACTTTGAAAAATCCTTCATCATTTCCTCACCTTTCAGTTTTGGTTGAACTACTATTGATGATTTATGAGCTGAGATGATTTATAGGCAGTTTGGTCAGTTGTGAGAGCAGAACCACAGTGAGATGTAAATAGTGGATCATTTATCAGTCATGCTTGGACATTCATCTGGTGCTACTCACCTTCTTTATCCCCACTTGTCCTGCTGGCCTTTGAGCTAGCATCGGTACCTTTACCCTTGTCCTTCTCTTCATCCTGACCTTCCTCTGATCCCCTCTCCTCCTCCTCTTCCTCACCCACGTTCTTGTAGTTGGGTCTTTTCTGTGTCCTTTTTCTCCCCCTCTGACGACTCATCTCTAAGGAACGCTCCAGACTTTCTGCTGGCTTGGTGAACCGACGCAAGCCAGACTTGCTCTGAAACAAAACAAGAAAAAAAATTCCTTTTAAAAAGTGTTTCTTTGGTTCAAACATGATATGAATATTGACAGTATATATTTGATCCTAGCTGGAATAAACTGGGGTTATATAGTTTAGAAAATGTAAAACTCCTTTATGACTTTAGTCTCCCCCATGCTATCAAATTTATTGAGTTGCCAAACAAAATGTTTGCGATAGTTTGGTCACAAGACATGCAAAAATTATACAATTGAATAAAAATTGTTTTCTCTCCAAAAACAATTTTTTTGTTTCAGAAGACATATTGACCCAACAGAACCCTTTGGAATATTTTAGTTGGGGATGTCATTTTGGAGATTTTTATGTTTACTCCCATAAAAGATAATATGATGACATTTTAAAATGTAACTTTGTTTCAAACTAAAGAAAGTAAGTCATACACATCTGCAAAGCATGTGTTAAAAAAATATTATGGAAGAGATCGTTCACCCAAAAAATTTAAATCTGTCTTCCTCTGCCTTCTTTAAGATGTTCATGTATGCATTTATTGTTTCTGAAGAAAAGAGAGAAAAGATAAATATATGAAAGCATGTGACTAAAGTTCTTAGGACCTTATTGACTACCATAGTAGGAAATATTACTTTTCAAATGTTTGTTCTTATTCTTATTAACAAAATATTATATATATATATATATATATATATATATATTAGATATTTAGGACAACAAAAGTACTAGGGTTATTCCGAGTACCATGGTTATTTTTCTACTATGGTGGTCACTATGCTTTCTTCCATATATCTTTCTCAGTGTTCATCAGAAAAAAAGAAATTGATACAGGTTTGAAAATTTCAATTATGTGTGAACTGTCCCTTTAAAATAGTTTATTTAAAGTTTTTTTTAAACGGGGTGCAAAATGGTGGTTATTCATGAATAATACCCCCTTGGTTCACCAGTCAAGAACTTTAAACACAATGTGCCAAAGATTCCCCATGTACAACATTTTACATTTTACCAAAGTGTGATCAAGCAAACATAGTTCAAGCAGCTGCAAGTACACAAAACACTTAATTCACAGCTTTATGCAGTTCTGAGAAAACAGCAAAGCAGGAACTTCTTGAGTAAAAAATCAAGATCTATATCACACACAATCTTTCTTTGTTATCCCCCAGTCTAGGCCTGTAACAATTCTAATAACAAAATTATTTTTAAACACTTCTCTATGAAATATGAAATGAGGTAATTGCTGGCTAGTCTCGATGAAACAAAGTCACACATAACCCTGCTTAAATAACAACAATAGCAGCTTTTATAACTTCTGCAGAACCTAAAACAGCAGTGAAAGGAAAAGAGCCTGTGGGTTCTCAGAAACAAGAAGCCACTAAAACAGGAAACAGCTGCCAAACAGTCAAGGACACACATGGCAAATGCAACACGGGCAGTTCTAAAGAGTTGCAATAAATCATGAGATATGAGATGAGGTTGGACGGCAGAATAAAGAACCTCAGCTTCATTCAAGTTAAACAACATGAGTTCATTCTCAGAACAGCAGGAAAGCAAAGCGTACGATCACCCGTTCGTGGTCTCATAGATACGATGAACCACTGGGCCTGCTCTTCAAGGAACATTTGATAGAATTCAAAGAACCCTGTCTTTATTGTGCCACTACGTGCAGAAAAAATGTTGCATTTTGATAAGTAAGATAATGCTCTTCCTTGTCAGATGAAAGCTTTGCTTTTAACAGAATGAACATGACAGGTAGCCGACTTCTGTTGACGCAGGAGTTACAAACAGCTCAAGCTAAAGTATGTCTCGCCTCTCTGACAATAACAAAGCCAGGACCACAACAGATTATGGTGACACAGAAGCATAACATGCACCTTGCTGAGCAGCGCACAACTCATTAGGATGCCACATCGCATAAAAACAGCCATCTGCGGTTTGCCTGCGGTCGCAGACTTAATGACTGAATTCTATTCAAAGTGCAAAGAAAACTGCAAGGACAAGATGTATTTACGAGAAAGGAGCGTTCGACGTAACAGATGATAGATGATGATTGGAGATTGTACGGAATAGCAGTTATGATGACCTCACTCTCTCTGCTGTAAAGATGAGCAAAACAAGAAAGCAGATTTTTATCAGGTGAAGGATCACGGCGTGCTTAAGGCTGAATTGTGGTCGACTGACGCGCTGTAGCCCTTCAGACACGTGACATCATTCCCCTAGGTTAATAAGCAGACATCTAGATACACAGAAATATAAACATGAGGCCAATTTCAGAAGCATGCTATAATTTCCTTACATCGATTTGATTTACACACAACTGAAATCTAAATTTACCAGAGACAGAAAGAGGTCAAAATCACCCTATATTTGTGTCATATGACTGTTTTTGTTACAAAAACAGGTCGCTAAAGCGTGCCATTGGGTTACAGGTGCGTTTCCAGCAAATGCTACAGCAGGTGCGAGTCTAACTAACGTACCGCTCTCTGTGCAATATTTAAATCACATGTTGAGAAAACAGAGGAAGTTTCTAATACTGCGGCATATAAGAAAGCAGTGTGGTTTCACGCTTCATCTCTGAACTTTATACTTTCTGACATCCAAACAGGGACCTGTTTGAAATCCAGATCCTGAGAAAGATTTGCCACGACGTCTTTGATGGTCCTTCCAGTGCACAGCCTCCACCTGTGGCTTGTGGTGGGAGAAAGTCATGTGATGTCTATGTGTATGTGTATGTGTGTGTGTATGTGTGTGCGTGCGTGCGTGCGTGCGTGCAGTCGTATGTGTGTGTGCGAGTGTTACTGGTAACAGGCAGAGGTACTAGCACCTATTTCACAGGGCTTACGGGAAAGGGAAAGTAGGTTATTCGCAGTGTGGTGATGTTGTTAGGCAAATCGCTTTGTAACAGAGCAGCGAAACAGCATCTTAGCAGCATAAAAGACACATCTGAAGACTGCATTTACATAAGGATATCCACCAGCTTCCTCTCAGATCTTATCACAACATGCACATGCAAACTAAAACCAAACATGAGAAATTATATCCCATATACTTTGGAATTCAAACTTTGGTTAAGGGGCACTATAGGCTCCATATAATCATTATACAAAAACTGTAAAAACATGATGTGCACAATATACACTATCAAGTAATTATAAAGTTGACGCATCATTTAAAGTGAGTGTGGCCAAGTATTGTGTCCCAATATTAAAATTTTTGCTCTGCATTCCAGTGTACATTTACACACTGTGAACACACACCCGTAGCAGTGGTCAGCAATGGTGTGGAGCATGGGGGAGCAGTTGGGGGGAATGGTGTCTTGCTCAAGGAGTCATCTCAGTCGTGGTATCGAACCAGCGACCTAGGGATCATGAGTCCAAAACTTGAACCACCAGGCACGACTGCCCCTCAAAGATTTAGCAAATTGCATTAAAATGTTTGTTAATATGTTTAATGGCTGGATCTCTTGCAAGCAAAGATCATATTTAAATCGAGAGTTCACCCAAAAATTTTAATTGGATCATCACTTACTAATCCTCTTGTAATTTCATACCTACAAGACTTTTTCCGCAGAACACAAAGGAAGATATTTTGAAGAATATTGGCTCCCATTCACATGCATTGTTTTTTTCTCCATACAATAGATGAAGTAAACGAACTTCAGTAGCACCCATTCACTTCTATTGTATGAACATAAAACCAATGCAAGCGAATGGGCTCCGGTTAACAATCTTAATAATATCTTCTATCGTGTTCAACAAAAAAGTTTAAAAAGAGAAGGGCTGAATGATGACTATAATTTTAGGGAGAAGTATTGCTTTACACATGATGTTTTCCTTACCAGAGATCCAAACATTAATCAATAATCATAATTCATGATAAGAAATTTCAATGTATAAAGATTACTTAACTCGATGAGGAATAAGATTTAAATGACAAGAGGGTAAATTAATCATTAAGGAATTTTTATGTTTTGTTGAACCATGACTTTAAGGTTCTTTCTTATTAGAAAGATTCTGGCTATAAAAAAACTCTGTTTATATAATCTTCACATCAGGATCAGGGTTTTATAGCCAAACCACTCTATTCAGTAGACGCTGACTGTACTATTTATAGCACATTTTTAGCACTTCCAGACATGCAATATGAATGTGGTGCAAGATGAAGAAAATGGAACAGTCAGCAAAACATTTTAATTTACACAGACAACTAGTGTATCTTGTAACTTAAGTACTTCGGTTACCATGATTTTGAAAACTTCACTGGATTCTATCAGTATAAATTTCACAATTTTAAACTTGTGCATACTTAATTGCATTATTGTTCTAGCCTCCTTTCAAATTAATCTGAGTTTAATCTGAGATATCTGTCATTGAAAATTTGCTGGTTCAAAGGGTTACGAATGATAAAAAAGGGGTCGAGCTGAGCATGCTGCGGTGAAGTCTGAGAGGTGAAACACACCACAAAAAGGGACAGAGAACGGGAAAGAGGAAATGGCTTGTGATAATAGTGACACAAATGAGAAAAGAGGCTGTTTCTCTGAAAAGGCAACGTGTCTGACTGACATATACATATATTTATCAGAAAAACAAAAAAAGGGCTGTTCAGAGGCAGGTACGTTTTTAAGTTGCCTCCAAATGAATTCTAGGAATATGTAAATTACCAGTGGTTATAGTTTTAAGTATCTACATTATTTAAAGGGATAGTTTATGTAATGAAACCAAAGGCTTATTTTGTTCCTGCAAATGACCAAAAGAATGTTGTTAACGAAAATCTGTTAGTCCTCGTTCACTTGTAGAGTATGTAGTGTAAGCGAAACCAAGATTTCAAACATATCTGCATAATATGTATTTTCATTTGTGTGCATTATACATAAGAATATCACTGATATCATCTAATGAGACTTTATTTATTCATTTGTTTGAAATTATTATAAATTTAAAACCAAGCAAAACCAGACAGATTTCTGACTGACGATTTTATAGATGTATAGAAAAAAACACTTTCTCTGTCTCCCTAACAGAAGCCAAAAAATTCTCTCATGTCCTCTCCCTAAAACCAATCTTAAATTTTGTCTTTTCTGTTATAGACAGGTACAAACATGAATCTCAAGCTGACAATTATCTGGGGCCATTTTGTGCAAATATTTGCATACGCGCATATGTATAATTTGGCCCGGATTCTGCCATCCAAAGAATAAAATCAGCAGCAGCAGAAGCATGCCACTGGCTTGCACTATACAATCTCACATCCACCTACACGCTGCAGTGATGTCTACTGTGAAAAATAACTTCAAAGCGCGCCATTAACACCACTGATATCACAGCACTGCTATCTGCCTTTCTTACCTCAGTGTAAATACCCTCATGAAAATAACAAGAGCAGAGGCAAACCACAATGAAGAACTCTCTTCTCCTATCATCTCATCCACGGACTGGAGCACTTGTGTTTTCAGAACTACTCGCATTCTCAAAAGTTTTATTGGGGTTCTGAAAAGCATCTTATATCAAATAAAGGGCACTGTGCCTCTGTAATACATGACTCAAGTTTTAAGAGATCGGGTGATCTGATATCATTTAGCGCACATCACTGAAAAACTTTGCTGACGTTCTGGGTAGAGGAAAGTTAAGCCAGGCTGTGTGAATACTAGGTGAATACCAAAAAAAAGGGTGAGGTAAGTGTGTCAAAGAGTGAATGTACTCACTGAACTTTTGTGAGCACTTTGCTCTGTTTGCAAGGAAAACACAGAAAGATCTCCATTCAGTATGACATCGGCCAGGGAGTTTACCAGCGGCCTGTAATGGATGATCAAGAAAACCTAGAAACAAAGAGGAAACTGTTCAATACATCCAAAATCTTACCCCATTCTGTCATGCAAGTATTGACAAAACATTGAGCTAAAGCTGTGTTCACATTTCTGTACCTGTGACAGCAGGTAGAGTGACACCTGAGGGTTTATCTTGCGCTCTTCTGACTGTAAAACAAAAACATGCAAACTGTAATTAGTAATAGTTGTTATAGTCTTTATGTAAAAAGGTTACAAAAATAGGTTTATAAATGGATAAAGAAAATAAAGATCCTACAATGACGCCATCACTATGCTCATTCCTCTCTTCTTGAGATATCACAGCAATAATCAAGAAGGTATTATAACAAAATCTTTTGATGACTTTAATTCAGCAAACACTGTCATCGGTCAAATTACTCTTTAATTTTGGCTAAGTTGGTATTTTCACCTTCTGGCCAACAAATCACACTTAAAATACAAATAAGAATAAGTAAGAATAAAAGAAAGGGGTTGTAAAATATCAGACTCTTACATAGTTACATAATTTCATCATTTTTAAATGTCATATTAATTCTGTATGATTTTCTTTCTTATGTAGAACACAACTAAATATTTTTTAAAGAGTATTGGTCACTTGTGCCATTGCTGATTGGTTACCAACTTTTTTTTTACATATCTTCGTTTCTGTTCTGTGGAACAAAGAAAATCATGCAGGTGTAAGATGACAAGAGTGTCAGTAAATCATGACATTACTGCGTGAAGTTTCACTTTATATCATAACTTTATCACATATTTTATGTTTCTTTAAATTTCACAGCAACTGTACACACTAATCTTTATAAACTTTTATTTCAAATATTCTGTTAAACTGAATGATCTATAAATGAGGTATTATTGTTCTAAATTAGGACGTGTAGTAAAATTACAACATTTTTAAACAAAAAAGCTTTTTGCATTATCATTCCTATATAAATATGCAATTATGTTATCATTTTATAAAATAAAAAAATGACTTATCAATATATGCTTGAGTCAATATCACAGTATAGGAGTTATGTTTATAATATATAGTATGATTATGCAAATCCTAAGGGTTGCTGTGGAACACATAAACTGTGAAATGTACAATATTTACAAATGTGAGAGAACTCACCTGCTCTTGAGTCACCAGAGAGTACACATAAAGGGGCAGGAAGAGTCGGTTGAGCAGGTGGTCGGTCAACACATCATTAAGAAACTCACAGTTGATGATGAGGATGTCATTCAGATAGTGAAGGTGATCCAGATGCTCAGCTACCAGGTCACTCAATTTTCCTCTGTTCTTATGTCTGATTATAAAAAAGGTAATAAATCACCAATAAACCTATGTTGTGTTACATCACAGCAATGCTAATCCTTTGTAAACTATGGACTATGGTGCCATCTATTGGTGTGGAAATAAATTACACACAAAGTGCTTGAGTTTGAAATAAACAAAATGTTCTTACTCTTCATCAGTCTGCACACACTTGTCCAGTTCAATGACGTGGCTACCTATAAACCAGACCAAGTTGGAGAAATACGGCACGGCTGTTTTGTCCCGGATGTAATGCAGCATGTGCTGGTTGTCCACTATAACATATGACACGAGTTGTCAGGTCTTTGAGAAAATATTGGAAACATACACAGTGTGGTCACATCTAACGCAACAGCAGACACAGTACTGTTAGTGGCTCATAAAAGCATAAGTTCATTTCAGGGAAGTGTGAAACACTAGTCAAATGTAAGAGGGTTGTGTTTAATGATGTTCCGATGTAAGCCACTACAGGAAAAGAAGGTTGACTTTATTTGATCAAGACATAGACAAGTTTTATACTTGCAGTGACTTGCTATGCAGTAAATAGTAACAGTGATAAATAACTGATATTAGCAATGTGACCAGTTACTTTGCAGATGTTTCGTTAAATATCAATGTGCCACAGCTGTGAGATTTCTCATAAAAGGACGTCATTTTAGGATTTAAATCACGTGGTGGTGAAAAATAATAACAGACTTTTATTTTGTTTTGTTTTGGAAGAACTCAAACTTTAAAGTATTTTTGGAGGTTTAAAAGCATGTAGCTCTGCGTTTGCTTAAAAGGGTACTTCAACCCAAATTGAAAATTCTTATATTATTTAATCTCTCACGTCTTTCATAGATGTTTTACTTCACAGCTTCTAAAAAGATATTTTGAAGAAAGTTGATATCCTCACAGCAGTTTCATCCATTTACCAGTGCAAGTAAATGGTTGCCAGTTAGCAACACTCAAAATACGTGTTTGTGCTCTGGCGATGTAAGAAAGCCATATAGGTTAGAATTTTTATTTTTGGGTAAACCATCCCTTTAATAGCCCTAGTAAAAAGCACACAAATAACTGACACAGACCAATATCACCAAAGCCAGTTCTAAACCATATGTACTGGAAGGTGACGGAACAAAATACTTGCACATATAAATATTATACGTATGTGAATTGTACAACACTTTGGCGCACACACAAACCAAAGCAAATGTTGTGCTTACAACATAATCACAAAACACATGCAATTCAAGTGGCAAAGAAATTAAAAGTAACAGTAAAGTTCTGGATTTTACCAACTTACATGACACTGGATTAAGGCACACAGGAGTCACCATAGAGGGAGAGGGGAAGAACAGACAAAGGTTAACAGGATGAAGGTAATGAACTAGTGAATCTTGCTCTACAGGCCTAGAGATGTTACCATCACACCATCTAGTGGCTATAGCTAAACTTGCACAAAAGTGCACATGAAAAGCCCAAACCCAGTGAGATCACAATAACTACTCATGAGACAGCAGCCAGGAAATGCAAAAAATCCAAGGGCAAAATTGTACGGCCAGCTGCTTACACAATCAGGGTCTTTAGTCTAAATTAATTATATATGTATGTGTGTGTAATCTGGAGATCATTGCATAAGAGAGCAAACAAAAAAGTTGGACTCTACTTCTCACTTACAGAAGCTTAAGTTTAAAAATGCATTTTATGATGTCTTGCTACTCTTTATGGCAAATGTGTGAACATAACACACTTTATATTATACTAAAAATGATTTTCTGGAAAATAGTGACGTTAATTCTAAAAGTGGTCTAGCATAATTTAATGCATACAACATTTTGTTATTTTATGCAATAATCCTTTTTATGTGTGGCTGTATGCACTTTAAATGCATACAGCCACACATAAAAGTGGCTTGTATATCATTTTAAACACATTCCGACAGGGATTAACTAATCAGCCACGGGACAAACCAATATTCAAGCAGATCATCAAGCAAATAGGAAGTGTTAAAAGCTGCTACACTACATAAAAAGGTCAAGCCAAGGAAAAGCATTACAAAATGTATCACCCAAATGAAAATGCATGTAAGCAAACCCTGCAGTGATTACTATGTAAGTTTGTGTTGCCTTCAGATAGCAGAGAGCAGAGTCAGCATGTCCATGCATCAGAGGCATATTGACAACTTTGAGAAGGTTTGGCCAGCCGCAGAGGTGCAGAGTCAGCGATCTACTCACCTTTGTACACATTGAGTGTGATCGTCCTTACTGCGATCCTCACCATGCTCTCTGGGTGGTTGAAAAACTTAATGGCCTCCGTGTACAGGGCAAAATCATTAGTGTGCTGGAAGCATGGGAGACATAGAGAGGTAGTCAACAAGGAAGATTAACTCTGGGATAGAGCTTGAAAGATGCAACTAGTGCCCTTAACCCATTAAACCCCATTATGTACATACATATGTCTGTTCATGATCACCCACTGGACTTCCCCCATTACACACTTTATAGTGTTAAGAAGTTTATTATTCAAAGTTTAACTTAAGATCTGTGCAATATTTAAAAGAAGCTATATACAATCATTGTGGTACAGTATACGAATAACTTCCCCCATTTAAAGAAGTCCTAAAGACATTTTGTAAATGCTTTTGCAAACTTGAAGATGGATTGCACATATCCAAAATAAAAGAATAAAACTGCTCAAAACATTTTTATAAAGAAAACGCAGTTCTCCAACATCGACGTGGGCTGTTAGCTCTTAATAGAAATGTACAGCACACGGAATGAGTTTCATTCTTCCGCAGAACATAAAAGAAGATCATTTGGAGAAAAATTAAGAAACGCATTCACTTGCATTGGTTTTGTGTCCATACAATAGATGTGAATGGGTTCAAAATGTCTACTTTTTTGAACTGATAGGAAAGTAACACAAATTTGAAATGACAAGACGTAGGTAAATTTAAAAAAAAAATCTTTCGGGCTGAACAATTACCTTAAATGCAATTGTCACTAAAATGTTGTTGGGAGTATGCACTACATTTGTTTCATGCACTCACGTTACACTAAATTTCTAAGCAGGCCAATCTATAGCAGTTTTCCAAACTTAAAGATGGATTGCACACATCCAAAAAAAAAGAACATAACCGCTCAAACACTTAGAAACATGAAGAAACAGGAAATACAGTTCTACAAAGTCATCGTGAGCTGTCAGCTCTTCCTGGAAACGCACACCAAATGCAAACAAGACCCCGTTTTTCTCAGTATGTCAACCGTCACTTCAAAACAACAGATTCCCCTACAAAAACATGTACCTCATTGTAGAAGAAGTGCACTGTGTGGTTGTTGAGTTTGAGAGACAAAGTCTTCAAAAAGGAAATATAGTAGGCCATAATTTCCTCATCAGAGAAGTCGAATTTATGTACAATTATGGAATTGACATGATTATTGGAGAGCAAGTAATCTAGGAAAAAAGTGAACGTATAGAAAAAAGTCAGCCATGTTTATTTTATATATGTATGCCCAACATTTGAGCTTTTTTGGGGTATACTCACAGAGAGACGTCTCATGACTTATGTTCTCGAAAAGAATGTTAAGCGTTTGCAGAAGCTGGACACAAACATACCGTCCGGATTTCTGACGCAGTATGTTGAGAAAAAACGCAAACATGTTCTTCTCCAAGAAGAAGCTACAAAGAAAGGGGTCAATTGTATTGTTTTGCTCATTAACATATTTGCAGCAATCGTCTAATTGCATTGGCAACTGAACACAAAACCTCACTGATGAAACTCACTCAAACACAGAGCTGTCATTCTGATCCCCCCAGATGAGAATCTCAGTGATGGAGCGGATAGTTTCCACCAGCAGGTTTCTGTTGTGATCAGTCACCGTCGTGTTCTTCGTAAGAACATGGTACATGTACCTGATAACAAACACACTGGTTAGCCAAGTGAACCCTTGAATGTACTACATAAGCTAGTATTAAAGGTCCCGTTCTTCGTGGTTTTTTGAAACGTTGATTGTGTATACAGTGTACAGTGTTTTCTCATCAAACACTTAAACATGACAGAATAAAATCACAAAGAGCAGGCCCTTTAAAATACTAACGCGCTTGCGGCCATAATGAATACAAAAAGGGCATACAGTATAAATAACACTCAACATTACAAAGAGAATGTTTATAATAAAGAACTAAGAATCTCCCTAATGAAACTTTAATTTAATAAATAGCTAGTAACCTCAAAGTATGAAGGGTAAACAAAATTCATATGTGGACTAATTTACAATGAGTAAACTATGTAGAACCAGACCATAGAAAATGTGTGTGTATGGATTCTCCACAAATGTCATAGTATAACTATGGTTACTGTAGTATAACTACGTTTACTGTAGTATACAATGGTTACTGTAGTAAAACTATGATTACTGTAGTATTACTATGGTTACTGTAGTAAAACTATGGTTACTGTAGTATAACTATGGTTACCGAAGTAAAACTATGGTTACCGTAGTATAACTATGGTTACTGAAGTAAAACTATGGTACCTGTAGTATAACTATGGTACCTGTTGTAAAACTATGGTTACTGTAGTAAAACTAGGGTTACTGTAGTAAAACTAGGGTTACTGTAGTAAAACTACGGTTACGGTAGTAAAACTACGGTTACGGTAGTAAAACTAGGGTTACTGTAGTAAAACTAGGGTTACTGTAATAAAACTAGGGTTACTGTAGTAAAACTATGGTTACTGTAGTAAAACTATGGTTACTGTAGTAAAACTATGGTTACAGTAGTATAACTAGGGTTACTGTAGTATAACTAGGGTTACTGTAGTATAACTAGGGTTACAGTAGTATAACTAGGGTTACAGTAGTATAACTAGGGTTACAGTAGTATAACTAGGGTTACAGTAGTATAACTAGGGTTACAGTAGTATAACTAGGGTTACAGTAGTATAACGATGGTTACTGTAGTATAACGATGGTTACTGTAGTAAAACTAGGGTTACTGTAGTAAAACTAGGGTTACATTAGTATAACTAGGGTTATATTAGTATAACTAGGGTTACTGTAGTATAACTAGGGTTACTGTAGTATAACTACGGTTAATGTAGTAAAACTACGGTTACTGTAGTAAAACTAGGGTTACTGTAGTAAAACTAGGGTTACTTTAATAAAACTAGGGTTACTGTAATAAAACTAGGGTTACTGTAATAAAACTATGGTTACTGTAGTATAACTAGGGTTACTGTAGTATAACTACGGTTACAGTAGTATAACTACGGTTACTGTAGTATTACTAGGGTTACTGTAGTATAACTAGGGTTACTGTAGTATAACTAGGGTTACTGTAGTAAAACTATGGTTACTGTAGTAAAACTATGGTTACAGTAGTAAAACTATGGTTACAGTAGTATAACTAGGGTTACTGTAGTATAACTAGGGCTACTGTAGTATTACTAGGGTTACAGTAGTATAACTAGGGTTACAGTAGTATTACTAGGGTTACAGTAGTATAACTATGGTTACAGTAGTATTACTAGGGTTACAGTAGTATAACTAGGGTTACAGTAGTATAACTATGGTTACTGTAGTATAACTAGGGTTACTGTAGTATAACTAGGGTTACTGTAGTATAACTAGGGTTACTGTAATATAACTATGGTTACAGTAGTATAACTATAGTTACAGTAGTATAACTAGGGTTACAGTAGTATAACTAGGGTTACTGTAGTATAACTATGGTTACAGTAGTATAACTAGGGTTACAGTAGTATAACTAGGGTTACAGTAGTATAACTAGGGTTACAGTAGTATAACTATGGTTACTGTAGTATAACTATGTTTACTGTAGTATTACTAGGGTTACTGTAGTATAACTATGGTTACAGTAGTATAACCAGGGTTACTGTAGTATAACCAGGGTTACTGTAGTAAAACTATGGTTACAGTAGTATAACTAGGGTTACTGTAGTATAACTATGGTTACTGTAGTATAACTATGGTTACTGTAGTATTACTAGGGTTACTGTAGTATAACTATGGTTACAGTAGTATAACCAGGGTTACTGTAGTATAACCAGGGTTACTGTAGTAAAACTATGGTTACAGTAGTATTACTAGGGTTACTGTAGTATTACTAGGGTTACTGTAGTATTACTAGGGTTACTGTAGTATTACTAGGGTTACTGTAGTATAACTAGGGTTACTGTAGTATAACTATGGTTACTGTAGTATTACTAGGGTTACTGTAGTATTACTAGGGTTACTGTAGTATAAGTATGGTTACTGTAGTATAACTATGGTTACTGTAGTATAACTATGGTTACAGTAGTATAACCAGGTTTACTGTAGTAAAACTATGGTTACTGTAGTATTACTAGGGTTACAGTAGTATAACTATGGTTACAGTAGTATTACTAGGGTTACAGTAGTATAACTATGGTTACAGTAGTATTACTAGGGTTACAGTAGTATAACTAGGGTTACAGTAGTATAACTAGGGTTACAGTAGTATAACTATGGTTACAGTAGTATAACTAGGGTTACAGTAGTATAACTAGGGTTACAGTAGTATAACTAGGGTTACAGTAGTATAACTAGGGTTACAGTAGTATAACTATGGTTACTGTAGTATAACAAGGTTTACTGTAGTAAAACTATGGTTACTGTAGTATTACTAGGGTTACTGTAGTATAACTATGGTTACTGTAGTATAACTATGGTTACAGTAGTATTACTAGGGTTACTGTAGTATAACTAGGGTTACTGTAGTATAACTATGGTTACAGTAGTATTACTAGGGTTACAGTAGTAAAACTATGGTTCATTTTTAACTAGGCTTAACCAACATACTTCAAATCACACATAATCTTATATATATATATATATATGTGTGTGTCTAATTTCCTATCAAATACTTTATATCATCGTTATTTATTCATCTTTAAACAGCCTGATATCTCCATCCACTGCTTCCAATGTGTATCCAGCAACACAGTAAAACAAACCAACAACGAGATGTTAATTCTTCATAAACACAAACAGTGTGTCATCACACAACAATATCACACAACAGTATCACACAACAGTATCACACAACAGTATCACACAACAACATCACACAACAGTATCATACAACAACAACATCACACAACAACAACATCACACAACAACATCACACAACAACATCACACAACAACATCACACAACAACATCACACAACAACATCACACAACAACATCACACAACAACATCACACAACAACATCACACAACAATATCACACAAAATGTGTTTTAAACCTTGCAATGGAACGTTAACTCAACGAGCTGAACATGCTAGCACATTAGCAGCAAACACGTCATGACAACTAACTTTAAATGGTCCAACGAGTGAATGTTCTTCGCCCTTCCTTGTCCTCCGACCCAGCTCCTCGAACGGCCGAACATGTTTCCGAGCGTTTTTAATCCGCTTTACGTTTGTTTTTATGACATTGTGCTATGCGAACGAATCCATGTCCGCCATAGCGAAGGCCCGTAAACCTCACGTGAAAACATACCTGACGACCCAGCGTTCATGACAGCCCGCAGCGGCGCGCTTGACACGTTTTTGTAGTTCCGAGGAGAAAGTCACGCAACGAGTCGCAATGACGCCGCCGCTCTGCGCGAACTACATTTCCCATACTCGGCGTGAACGCAACAGCGGCCGGCGCGTCATCGGCATGCGACGTTGTTTTTGTTTTTCACGCGGTGTCAGTCTTCACGCACGGTGGAGTTTGGATTCGTGTTTTTCTCCACCAAGGAACAAAGAGGGGGACTTTTATTACACAGGGGGTGATTTTGGATGATCTAGGAGAGAATCTTGTCCTTTAGGAGCATCAGAGGAGCAACACTGCACCTTGATCTAGATGTGGCTGGATGAAAAACTACAGAAACTACAATAAATGTTGCCTTGGAGTTTTGGCCTACATGTGATGAAAGCCTGCATGCTTAATATACATTGCTTATGTTTCAAGAGACATTGATCAGCAGAGAGATAAACAAACATCCCTGATGTTCAGCAGGAAATGAATGTTTGGTGTCATAGAAACTGTGTTTAAATGTATTCCCTGTCTGTCTGTTTGCTGAGAGATTCTTCTATGTTTTGTGTTCTATGACACAATCAATTTACTCTCAGTTAGATTCAGCGGAATCGTTGATTGGTCAGCTTCCATATATGTTTTATCTGGGATTGTTTTTTGTGAACGTTTTAATCCTCTACTATGCATTTTTAATGGAATACATAGTCCTTAATGTAGGGATAGTGTTCCTGCCTGAGGATATGGATCAGGCGCTGGTGGATTTGGGAGTCTTATCTGATCCAGCCTCCATCCCGTATGACACCGACAATGAGCTGGATGTGTTTGAGGGATATCTGGAATGATCTGATCATGGCTGACGTTCCTGCTCGTGGGAAAGAATCCATCCAGATGTTCCACCTGCTGAAGAACCATGGGAAAGGATGCAATGGTCAGCGGCTTTCGTGCATGAGTAAAACTGGTTATTTTGACGCGTTTCAATACTAAGTGTTATGTCTCCGCAGGCTGTCCAGGTTCAGGGGAACTGCCACCAAGCCATTGTGCCACATGGAATATTTACACGGAACACATAAGCTACACAGACAATGTGGGCTTTCGGGAAGCAGCCGGGCCGGATCAGAGTTCATGCTCATCCCTCAGCTATGGATATAAATAATATACATAAGCCTTTTTATATTTCATTTGGTATTCGGAATCCAAACATGGTTCTGTATTCGCCTGGCAAGTTGCTTGTTACAATCTTTGAGCATCTTTAGAGAGCCCACTCATACATGTTCTGTTTCGGCACGTTTTTGTTCCCTTTAATACAGTTTTAATGAGCAATACAAAGAGACAAACAGGGTCTCTGGAATAGGACTGTCTTAGGAAATGCATCTTTATAAGAACTTGAAATGGAAGTTATGCACAGTATATATATTTAATAAATGATACATTTGAGTTCTTGTAGTTTTTGTTGGACTGTTTTAATTGAAATATCCGAAAACAGCAGCAAAAGGTATCGTAGAAACATAAAAGAGACTCATGAAAAATATACTTATTGTAACAAAAATGGTAACATCATGTTTAAGTTGTAGTTACAGAATTGTTAGAAAGTGCAAATCAGGCATAATATACACAAGTCACACATTTACATTGACACAAGGTGACAATAACAGTGAAATAGCGTTCTTGAAAATGTTTAGTGTTCTTTTTGACAGATGATGCCAAAGTATTAAATCTTGAGATGATTTATGCTTTTGGGAAGAGAAACCTTGCTCCTTAGAGTGTCCAGTAAGCAGCTTTTCTTAATCTTGAGTTATAGTAATCTAATCCGTGGGTCTTGTTGACAGAGGTGTTCAAAAACTCCCCATGGAATGCAGTTATTCCACAGCCTAGAGAGGAAGAAGGAGAACAAGATCACTTACATATCATCAGTACATACACTGCTTGTTAAAAGTTTTGGGACACAAAAGAAAATTCGCAAATATACATGTTTTTTCATGACCAAACTTTTTTAGATTTAACATTTTTAGTTTAGAACTTTTTTATTTACTTAGTGTTTTTGAAATGGATGACTTTGACTAAATATTGAGTAAGGTCAGCCAATAAGAGCACATAATAGTCCAAGACTGATATCCTTTTCCAAAGCATCTCGGTGAGACTTTAAGAAGTTGTTTGATAAAACGACAAGAAAACACTTCTGCAAACTCTAGTCAAATGTTAAATACACTAAAGATGAGTTGTTTTATTTTCTTAAAATGTTCCCGTTATTCCGTTATTGTATGATGAGTTTAGTTTAATTCTCAAATGTGAAAAAATATAAATGCCAAAGTGAGTAAGTGTTCAAAGCCATAGGATCGGTAGTCTATGTAATTATGTCTTTTTTTTGGTTGGTCTTTGTATTGACAACATATAAAAATAATTTTAAATTTGACTATTCAAAATTATATTTGAATAAATTCTGTTGATTATTTCAGATGCTTTGCAAAAGCATTTTACCATAAGAAAATTATTTGAAACAGGTTAGTTGACTAAAGGTGGCTTTTGCTGACATGAGATAGAAAATTGAGACACTTTAAATGTTTTATGATACAACAAAGAAGAAAACTCAATAGACTCACTCCAAAGACTTCATGCCGCTGCAGTTTTTCAGAGCAACGCTAAACTTTGTAGCTCCAACATCAGTAAACTTGTTATACTTGACACTAAAAAAATCATTAAAACAAAGAGTAAGTAGTATGAAAAATAAAAGCATGTCTGAAAGAATACAAATATGATTTATTTCAACTCTTTTGCTTACTCCAAGTCCTGCAGGTGTTTCAAATCCGGTAAAACCGATGCCAGTTCTTCAGCTCCATTATCGGCAATCAGATTTCCATAAAGGCTATACAAGTCAAAAATAGTATCATTGTTTTGTTATTCAAAGTTCTTTTATACTCACAGTGCTGAAAACGAAATACAGAATAAGAGATTTACCTGAGGCTCTGCAATGAAGGGACTGAAACCAGAGCTTTGGACAGTTTCTTCACTCCAACATCCCCAATGCAGTTCTGAGAAAGACTGAAGGAAGAATTCAGTTGGTAAAAATTACCATCAGAATGTAAAACATCGATCCGTAGCTTGAATACTTACTTTAACCATTTCAAAGATGCCAAAAAGTGCAGAACCCCAGCAAGTTTATCAGCTCCAACGTCGCCAATTTTGTTTTTCTCAATGCTAAAGACAACAGGCAAAAAGTTAAAGAAATGTTGAGCCATAGATGCAGAGTTAAAGTAAATCTGTTATTTTATTTGTAGTTCCTACAGTGCATCCTTTTATAAATGAAAGTGCATGCTCAGGAATTTTCTAAACCACAGCTAGATAACGACAACATTGCTTGCATATAGACATATACAGTACTGTGTAAAATCCAGTAGACTGTGTTTATGTCTTCAAGAAAAAGCCTTTTTACAATACTGCATAAAAAACCATAAATGGTAAAATTATGAATATACTGACTGTGAAATTGCACAGTACTTCATACAGACATGTTGATCACAAAGCAGACTTTATTTGTGAATTTGAATATAAAATCTGAATTTATTTGTGTACTCACTCCAGATGCTGGAGAGACTGCAGAGAAGGCAGGACCTCAATGAGTTTAGGAAACATTTCAGGACCATTTTGGACACCAAGTCTGCAGGATAGAGAAATCCAGAGAATCAAAGGGAATTCCTCTTTTGATAAAAAATAACAAAAATGCATGGACAAATACAGTGACTGCAGAGTGGTGCTTAAGTTAAAAGAAATAGGTGTGGCATTTGCTTACTCAAATTCTAGTCTCTGGAGATGCTTAAGGGCTGGTACACCTTCATCCAGTGCAGGCATCAATTCACTAAAACATAATAGAGCGTTAATCATTCCAAACACCATCATTTTAAGTCAACAGAGACTCGGTAACACAAAACATTTTTACATTTCATCATAATTATTTCATTTCAGGATGTTCAGACATAGATATCAGATTCACATTTGGTAGACTCAGTCTCTATCTTTCAAAAATGCCTGAAAACTCATCTTTTCTGTCAACACTAAAGCCTCTTTCCTTGCCCACTCACTCTTCCTAATACAAAATTTATCTTTTTTTCCGCCTTCAGGTTTTATCGTGCCCTTTGGAACTTAGTAAACTCGTGCAGCGCTTTTTTACATGTTGTCATCTCTGCTATTTAAAAGCGAAGGTCATGGCACACACTGTAGTGAAGTGACGTGACGTGTTCCATACTTGGAATTTGTGCTCTGCATTTAACCCATCCCAGTGTACACACACAGTAAGTGAACACACACACAATGTGAACACACACTCGGAGCAGTGGGCAGCAATGCTGCGGCACCAGGGGAGCAGTGGGGGGGTGGTGCCTTGCTCAAGTGACTCACCTCAGTCGTGGTATTCCCCGCTTTTCCGAGTCTCGAACCAGCAACCTTCGGATCACGAGTCCAAGACTCGAACCACTAGGCCAAGACTACCCCCCCCTATTTTTTGCTTTATTGTCTCCTCGATTCTTTGTAAGTGGCATTGGATAAAAACTATGCAATATGCCTTAATGAAATGTAAATGTATTTTCTGTACCTCTTTGGTAACATCTTCTCTCTGTGAATGTGAACAAGAAGAGGCAAGTTCTCTATGTGATAGCCCTGTGTTGCCTTCAGTGGGTTCAAGGTGAATTTCTTAATGGCACCTTTCAGGTTTATCTCATCGTTGCCCCGATGTAAGTCCTCCCACAAAGCAATGGTGTCAGCTGTATGAGCCCTAAAAACAAAACAGATAAACACAAATAAAACCTCATTGCCAGCAATGCACTGAAAAAATGAAAACTATGTCATCATTTAACACCTGTCTCATCCTTTTAAAGGTATATGACTGTCTGTCTTCTGCAGAACACAAAAGATGATAATTTGATGAAAGTTGTATGGATACAAAACCAATGCAAGGAAATAATATCAGTTCCCAACATTCTATAAAATATCTTCTTTTGTGTATTGAGAAAAAAGTCAAACAGGTTTGAAACAACAAGAGTTGGGGTAATTGATGCCAGAATTTTTAGATTTGGCCAAACTTAAAACATTAGCAAATAACACAAATAAATGTTTACCAGAATGATGTTATGCATTTCAGCTCCACAAGCTCTCTAAGGTCAGAGATAGGAATTGATGTATCCTGCAGGTCGATCGAGAAGGTCCGTTTCAACGTGACTGTGTGCTGAAGAAGATGGCATATGACATACACATCAGAAGAGCAAAGCTGCACTCCACAGAACGACAGATTGTCTGGAAGTTTCTTCATAAGCTGCCTGGCAAATTTACTATTGTTCGTCTCATAAACACAATGAAAGAGTTCGAGCAGCCTTGCAGGATTCAATTCAGCAAGCTTTAGGTTCAGCACATGGGCTTCTACAGCTTTCCTTTTGGCCTGTACGTCAACGCTTCCGTCCAGGATGGAAACACCAACAGGTTGAGCCTTCTGGAAAAGTAGACTTGTGACGAACCTCTGCATCACATCCTGAGACTCCCCCTGAACTTTCCGTTTCTTCTGCTGGACCACGCTGTTTGCCAAAAGCATTTTTTCATTCACTTGTTTAGACTGTACGGAGTGCAAGGCACCTAGAAGGTTCTGTGTGTAAAGGTCTTGAAAGTGGTTCTTTTGATTGAAGGATGCGAGTATTCCACTCTTGAGACAATAATCTACCAACTCTGAAGAACCGTCGAGGTTTACGTTTGTATCGTGATCTTTGAATCCTTCCCAAGCCGTTTTGCACATTTGTGGAATGTCTTTTAGTTTAAGATTTTCCCTTACGGCTAGGTCCAGATGCTTGGAGGTCACTCTCTGATACAACTCTGTGAGAGTGGAAGGTAAAGCTTCACCGCTGTTGTCTTGATGCTCCAAAAGAAAACACGTAGTCCAGCAGAGAAGAGGGTTGGAGCATAAACTGAACATGTACCTTTGAGCCTTAATTTTTCGAAGTGCTTCCTCTTGTAATGAGGAATCCCTAAAATATTTGGTGGTGTAGAGCTCGATGTCCTCAGGGGAGAAGTGACAGACCTCTAAAAGGCTGTCCATTTTTCGCAGCACCTGATTTAAAACCTCTTTAGGCCTCGTGGCGATGAGAAGCGTGCAGCCTGAGAGAATTTCCTTTTGGAACAGACCTGAGAACAGCTGTTTTATGGTGTATTTAGTGTCTTTGGGAGATTTAGCCGGGGCTTGAAGGAGCCCCTCAAAATCTTTAATGTCATCAAAGCTATCAAAAATAATGAGAACATTTTCGGGAAAAGAGAGAATGTGTCTGAAAACAGCATCAGATTCCTGGCAGCTGGGAGACTGAGATAAATCAAACAGTAAATGTTTTAAGCTGTAGTTGGATTTCTCAAGGTCCAAATTCTTGCAGTCCAACAAAAACACGAAGTGAAACTGAGACAGGCAACCGCTCGCCCAGTCCAAGCACAACCGCTGAATCATCGTAGTTTTTCCCACTCCGGTTTTACCAAGGATTGCTATGGACTGTTTTGGTTTGGAAGCAATGTTATGAAACATTTGACTTCTATCCAGCCGTCCTTGCTTTCGTTCTGAGTCGCTGAGCACAACCAGTTCTTTCTCCAGACACTTGTTGGCATTCTTGCCGGATTTTATAAGTAGTTTTCTCTGGATAAGATGCATGTTGATGTAGTGTGACTCCATTCCCAGTCCCCCACGCATTGCACTGCAGACATCTCTGAGCTGGGACTGTGCACGATGAATGAAGTCTTTAACACATTCTGAAAAATAAAAATGTGTTAACAATGGTGTAATTAAGTGTCTACCCATTACATATATAGTAAGAATATTGTCCGCTTACTTGGTGCCTCTGGACGGAGTTTGGTGTCTGGTTTGGCAAGTGGGAAATCAGTATTCTTCTGTGGCTTTCCATCTTCTGATATAGATGTACTTCTACTCTCTACAAGCAAAACACACACACAAAAAATAGAATTATCAAACCTATAAGTACTCATTATCTTACCATTAATGACTTTCTTCCACACAATACAATGGAAGATATTTTGAAGAATGTTGGTAACGGAACAGCACCGGCACCCATTCAATTCTATTGTATGGACATAAAACCAATGCAAGTGAATAGGTGCGAGTTCCTTACATTCTTCCAAATATCTTCTTTTGTGTTCTGTGGAAGAAAGAAATTCATACAGTTGTGAAATGTCAAGAGGGTGAATAAATAATAACAGAATGTTAATTTTTGGGTAAACTATTACTTAAATCTTGGTATTTATGAACTCCAGATAGAATCTGATGTACATCACATATAGGTAAACATATGGGTCCCTTGAAGAAACGGTTCACTCTAAAAAATGAAAGTGCATTCACCATTACATGTCATTTCAAACCTATATGATTCTTTCATGGAGCCAACCTTTAACATTCATAATGTTATGCAAAAGGAAGAAAGTCATACAGGCTTGGAGTAACATACAGAACACATTGAGTTCAATGCATTAAATAATAATTTCTGCAAATTACACGATTCAGTTTAAAGCAGGGCAGTGTTTCTTTTTTATTTATTTTGCAGCTCACCTTTTGAAGGGGAAAGCATTTCTACAGGTGGCAAGCCCTTGCTTGCCCTGTCTGATAATGTACCGACTGGAAGAACTGCAATTGGGAGTTCCGGAGGAGCAATTGTGCCATCAGCTGAAAGTGAAAGCATAGGTAATGGGTGTTTATCCTGCAAAAGAAATTATGAGATACCAGCCTTGGTTTGAAAAACAATTTCGCTTACCAGGTGAAACAGGAAGTATTTGAGTCACTGGACTTACAGGTTTGGGTGATACTATACAAGAGAAAAAAGAAATAAAGTTGAAACATGAATAGGGCATGCAAGGGTTATAAGACAGATTGTAATAATTGTTAGAGCTATAATAATATAATTAAGCACTTCTTTAATTTATATTTTACCAAAAAAATAAATGAAAACATTACTTATTGTTCAAATATATAAATTACAATAATAAGTTCGAGCCCTTCTTTAATGGCTAGCTCACCAGAGAATTAAATTCTGTCATAGTTAACTTGTCTTTAAGTAGTTCCAAATCTGTATACATTTTATTGCTTTGATGAGCATCAAAAAGAAAGAATGTTTGTATCCAAATTCTAAGTTCTTGGAACCTACAGACTACCACAGTAAAAAAATAGATAATTTGAAGAATGTAGGACAGCAAAACAACCACCGTTGTTTTTCAATAATGTTGGTCAGTGGGGTGAAAGAACTGTTCGATTACAAGCATCCGTCCAAATGCACTTTTCTGTGTTCTTGCAGACAATGAATTAATACAGGTTTGGGACAAAAACAGAGTGAGTAATTCACAACAGAATTTTCTTTAGTGAGTGAACTATCCGTTTAACCTCAAGACCACTGTACAAAGAAACACAATGAAACAAAGCAAAAAGAAGGCATATCTATTCACACACACAGTGAAGTTGAAAGAATGATACAAGTTCCTTTTATATCATATAAAAAAGAGATGTTAATGACGAGAAATGGAATCAAAAGCCCTCCTTAGGTAAATGAGGTTGATAGGGCAAAGTAAGCAATTTCAATAAAATTCTTCAAAAATCAGATGTTCAGAACTAAACTATATAATCTACATTATCTAATAAATATACTGTCTGCATTAATCATTTTTATTAGCTTTTTACAAACAGAGGACTGGTGAGATTATACAGAACATGAAATAAGGAGAGTGATTATGGCTATACATAGTAAGTGACGTAAGAGAGTATATCATTGATATTTTAATTAAGTTTAATTTTACCCTGAAAAAGAGAAGTGAGATCTGACTCACCGATCACATAAGTGGGTCTGAATGGAACCATAGTGCTGATCAATGGGGGCGAAAGGGAACCGGGGGTCTGGATGATCCGCAGCGTGGAACCACCTGAAGGATCCAAAGGCCAATAAGGTTTTAAACAGATATAAAATGAACTGGGTAGTAATTACATTTACATACATTTACATTTAGGCATTTAGCAGACGCTTTTATCCAAAGCGACTTACAATAGTCGAGGACCATTGTAATGAAAGTAATGAAAGTAGTCATACTCACCACTAGGTGATAGAAAAGTGGGGCTCTCAAAACCACTGAAGTTGGTTATGGGTGGGATGCCAGATATATGTAAGACAGGCTGAAATGTGTTTGATGGAAATAAGTGGAAATTTCCCGCAGAGGAAACGGTAGGCGTACTTGTGTTTTGAGGACCCTCAGTGCCCACTCGTGCTATAACAGACACATTCTTTGTTATGCTTTTGGTTTGCAAGGTTTAGTTTCACTTATGGTTTTTATATTAAAAAGAAGTCATTGTAATGACTTCTTTTTAATATAAAATATAAATATTTCACATATAAAAATATTGTGAAAGAACTGAAAAAGTAGTATAGAAGTATAGCAAGAAGTATATCTTAATATTCATAAAGGGTGTTTGGGTGTAAATTCTCATGCAGGAAATAGCTTTACAAAAACACTTCTGGTTGTGCCATGTGCTTACTAGATGTAACATTAAGAGTCATTTAGAACTGTCGACGTACCTTTTCTTTTGCGTTTAGGGGTTTTGTTGAATTTGGAAGGATCTTTAGCTGTCAAACATTAAACATGTCACCTTATAAATTCAACATTAAAGGTTTTTTTGAACAAAGTCACAGAAAGCAGCATTACCTTTTCGTTTTCTAGTTATATTTTGCTCTGAAATAGCAGAAGTCTCTGGTGTCTGTGTGCAGGGGATGTCTGTGTCACCTGTTTTTATCCAACAGATAAAAGAAATGTTATTTTTCCCAAAAACATGTGATTTAATTCTACATAGTCAAACCAAAAGCATTAACCAAGGGATTTCCTTATAGATATGAAAAAAAGTTCTACAATCATTCTAGTTAGGTAAATAGTATAATCTGACCTATACATTATAAATGATTCAAGAGTCTTACATGAGGAATTGAAATAATCTTCAAGGAAACAAGGATCTGCTGAGACACATAAAGAAGGGCTGGTAACCACACACATACAGTAAACATACTATTGATGTAAAAAAAAAAAGACTGACCCAAAATTTCTTCAATGGAGTTAATGATGTCAGAAAGAACTTCATCTGTGAAAATAAATCCAGATAAAAATCGATGGAACTAATAATATTAATTCTAACACATATAGATGAACAGTATAACAATTGTAATTTGGCCACATGGGTTATAAATAGTGTGTCAACTCACCAGATATTCCCAACCCTGAATCTAAGGAAATATCTTGGGGTTCAGCACCTGTTATTGAACAGTAAATATTTATTATATGTAAAAAATGGTCATATTTATATAATAACACCTAATGGTGGGAAAGAGCGCAAGAGCAAGTCAAGAGGAAAGCACCTGATATTTTACTATTCTTTCTTTCTTTCTTTCTTTCTTTCTTTCTTTCTTTTCTCTTTCTTTCTTTCTTTCTTTTCTTTCTTTCTTTCTTTGCATCATCATGCAATCTCACACCAAAGCGCAAACGCAATATAAATAGAAAACCAGCAGATGAACAAGATTCATCTTTACCTGTTTCACAGAGAAGCTCCATCTTGACTCAAAGGTATAAGTCCATATATTGAAAGTCAATGCATATAAAAACAAAAGCTTTATAATAAACGCGTGACCTGTGCTCGGGTTACACGGAGAGACAGATGCCGCATTGTTTGGGCAAGGTAACACCAAAACTGCGCCTAACCCCATGCTTTTACTTTCACTATAGAGGGGAGTTGGTTCGTGTGCGCATACCAAAAAACTCCCATTGATGATTTAATTGATTTAGTTTCTGTGAAACACATTGATGTATGAGGCTCAGGAGGTGATGGAGACAGGATTCTAAACTGAATGCTTACTTTAATGTTTCACTTTGTATATTCTAGACGTTTTAAAACTGCATGCATGCATGCCAGCCTTGTTGATTTTGAAACCAATTGTCCTGCATTGTTTTGGCACACCTGGCACAGGGAAATGCACCACCCTGGAGATACAGGTGCTTTCCATAGTCACCATGACCTATTTCTTATTATGCAACACTTGATATTGTTAAAACGTTGAACTTGTTTGGTGGTTTGTTTAACTAAGGGAGTACAAAAGTTGCCAATTTAACTTTTGACTTGATGTTTTTGTCATGGTATGCATCATCTTTTCAAAGTCATGAATGCCAACTACTGAATGCCTAAATGAACATGTAAATTAATAACAACTGACTACAACTCACCAACTGAGCAGTTGTGTGGAGGTGGAGAGAGGAAGGTTGTGGGTTCGGATCCCAGTGCCAGCAGACAATGACTGAAGTGTCCTTGTGCAAGGCATCTTATGTGCATTTACCCCAAGTCATAATTGGCAACTGCATAATACTTGCCAAGTGAATGAATATAAATAAAACACAAAACCCTTATTTACCGGTAATTTTATTTACAGTGTATCACTGTCTTTAATGCTTACTCTCCACAAAACATTTCAGACATTTTGTAAAATTACATTTAAAAGATAACAGCAGACTTTACATCTTTAAACTACCCTAAAAAATAATCTTTTCTTTCTGCACCTGACCCACTGTTAATCTTTTTCCTGACAACCTCACGCTTTTTATCAAAAAAGGCACTTGGCATGTATGTTGTGTGTTTCTAAGATTGACATTATTCCACTTATTGCTTTGTATCCTCTTGTGCTTATTGCCTCTTTTTTGAACCTCGCTTGTAAGTTGCTTTGGATAAAAGACTAAATGTAAAGATCTGGACAACTTCTCTTGTGTAAAATCATCTGCTTACAACTTAGAAAGAGCTGCTGTACATCCATTCTAAATTACAAACATCTTACATTCATTTTATTCAAGCGTTCTATATGACATCTAACAGAACACGTCTCATCTCAGATGTATTGCAGATGAGAAACAGTATCTATCAAATGTCTTGCAAAATCTATCAAAATGTTTCCTGTGTGTTGCCTCACTCATACATATTTTAAGGATAAAGCTGTTATGAAAAATCCCATGCCTTATAGTTCTGTAATTGATCATACTTTGAAATATGAATTAGATCTCAGACATGATTAATAAATCAATTATGCTCAGCAAATGTTTCTCAATGTTACGATTTTTGTTTTGCGATTATTTTTATTAATAGATTTTAATAAGGAAATTCATACATTCAAATCATATTTTAAAAGAATAGCATTTACATTGTCCCAGAATACAGCACCAAAACAGAATATTAAGACAGTCAAAATAAATAATTTCAAGATCTTAACTTACCAGGACTGTTAAGAAACATTTCTAAATCCTCCTCAACATTTAAAGCCGAATCCAGGATGACATGACTGATGTCCCATTTTTGCCAAATAGGTAAAGACAGTCTCCTGGCAAGATCCTCTTCATCATCAAAGAGGACTTTGTCCAAACTCTGCTCCCCAACTTCACCATCCTTAAAGATAGACAGGAAGAATTGCGTAGAGAAGACTCTGGCATCATGCAGCTCGCTGAGAAGTCCGTACAGGAGGCTGGGACCTAACTTCAAGGCTTTTCTCACCTGTAACAGCACATCCTCAAAAGGGACCATGACTGGATTACTGCTGTCAGGTATGCTCATTTTGGCACTTCATTTCCTTTATGCCACATTAATGTCAGGTGAAGACAAGTGTCTTTCTTTTCGTTCCTTAATAGAAAAAAAGCACAAATAAAACCTCACCAGATTCCGCTTCCTGACAAACAAGTGGTTTTACCTAGGTTTGGTGAGGACACGGTTTCAGATGTGCTTTTCCTTCAAATACAATGTGGCTAAATGTGCTTTGCATGGACAAATCAGGAGACCGCATGTGAAACTCACTTCCCTTCTGTTACTAGGAATTTATATGGAAGAGAATAAAACTGTTGCATCCCATTAAGGAACAAATCCTGATTGTAAGTGAAAAAAAAATACAAAACCAAGTTAATCCAAAGTTAATTAACAAACAGTAAAACTGCAAAAACACATACACATGCACATATGAGCAAATAAAATATTAAGGAAAAATGTATCTCTGAATACGAATGGTACCCTTAATGAAGGAGGTAACAAGGTTGTGTTGAGACTGAAATGGGGTTCGTGCTTGAGAACCTATTATGTCTGAGCTTATTGAAAAGAACTAATTTGGCTGATGAATCCATTTTAAGTCCCCACCTGGGATGATGGGTATAAAGGGGACGGGAGAGATCATTCCTTACCTTTTATGCTGAGGAACCTATGTGACCTCCATAGGACGATGCAGCAGCCGAGTGTTGATGCAGAAATGACAAAACGTGTCGCTCCCTCCTTCAGGTAACTAAGGTTACCATTCGTAACTTGAGATGTTCCCTTTCTGCTGGTCTCTCAACGAAGTGTTGAAACTGAGATGGGGGTTCCTGTATAGTGACGCCACACACTATGGCTGTGTCCTGACCTCAAGCGGAGATATTCCAGTGAGAACCAGTATGGCTCACAGCTCTTAGGTGGAGGCCCACCTGGGGGAGATCACTGGACTCGCCATGTAGGGAAGTCGCAAATGATAGATAACATCGTATTGAGGTCGCCCTTCTGGGGGAACCACTTAGTACGGAGCTCCAGGTCAAGTCAGGGGTTAGCCCTACTGGGGAAAAACACTTGCTGAGCCTGGCTGAGTTGCAAGGTCGCTCTGCATGGCCGGCTACTGTATAATGAGCTTAGTGAAGGATAGGGTGTCCATACTCGTGCTCTGTAGAGAGGCTAAGGAGAAAGCGTACTCACTCACTCACGCACCTATATTGGGGAAATGGCGCTTTCGTAGGAGTACGCCACACTGATCCTAAGTGTTGCCACCTAGGACCAGAGCTGAGACCGGCTCCACTCGGAGGTTATAAAACCTTGCGAAAGTGGTGGCCGTAGCCCAGCCACGCAGCTCTACATATGTGCTATACATATATTAGTAGCCCTGAAAGACCACAGTCAAGTCCCAAGAGGGTACAGGGCGCAGCCTGGGCGGATTCTCTAGCTCCGAGAACCAAGTGCGATTGGGCTAGTAAGGGGCAACCAGGACTACTTGATGCTACTCTTCCCTGACCTTGCACAGGTCCTCTGCAATGAGGCTCACTGGGGGGGAGAGGGGGGGTTGGCGTACTTCCGCTTGTCTTGCAGCAAGTCGGGCACGAAGGAGTCCGTGCCGAGGGGACTCGCGGTCAGGGAGAACCAAAGCGGACAATGGGTGTCTTCCCAGGACGTGAACAGGTCCACCTGTGCCAGGCCGAAGCGATTTCATATCGACCAGCCTGCATGAGGATGAAGCCGCCAGCTACATGGCCGAGTATGCTGACAAAAGAGCACATCTGCTTTCTTGTTCAGGGCCCGGGAAAGTGCACAGCATGCAGGGTCTTGACAATGGAGTGTCTTCAGAGAAAGAGAGCTCTTTCTCCGTCAATCATGTGCGCAGGATTCCACCAGAGGTGGTGCTCTTGGACCACGCAGTTGAAAATCACTTGACCAATAGACTGCGCAGTGACTTTGGTCCCTCTCAGCGTCAAGTCCACAGTCCTCAAATTACGTATCGAGAGCGGGTCGGGTCTCAGCTCGTCAAGCTCCTTTAACGCCTCCTTTAACGCCTTCAAGTGAAGATGCAGCTTGCCCCGCCACTGTGTTGGCTCTCACCACTAGGGACGAGGAAAACCTAAATGCTTTGGAGGGGAGCTAAGGCCGATTCTTCCAGGAAACAGCAGACACAGATGTGACGCAACTGCATGCTCTGCTGGGGAAAGGACGACATTGCCACGCCCTGCACCTCCATTGAGAGAAGTGATAGCGTGGGAGCTGCCATGATGGAGGCAGACCAATAGGGGAGGCTTACATGTCTTGACGAGCTCCTAGTGCACTTCTGGGAAAATCGGTACTGGGGCGAAGCTTATTGCTCCAGGTCCAAAGAGGTACCATATAGGTAGCATAGCTGCCGTATTTCCGTATCGGGGTCGTCCCAAGCTTTAGCTGCCAGAAGCAGAAGACTATGGGCTTCCTCCAGGTCCGAAGCAAGCAGCTCGCTCTCAGATCATACAACTGACAGCAAGTCATCGCGAGACAGTGAACCGCTGAAAACGAGTCAGGCTGAGAGCATGACGCGAAGGCGGCCCTGCGAGCTAGAGGCTTACAGAGACACATCTATACCCACATTGCCGCGTCGCTCACAGAACAAACTACAGGAATCAGACGCGGTGGTGACCAATTTCGAGAAGAAAAAGGCCACCGGCTACCACAATTCCTTTATCATCATAGCCTAGCAATGAGGACATGATGACCGCACTGCGTGCCAGAGACACAACACGTGAGGTAGACCTCGTAATGATATCCATCACTGATGCGCCATTTGCACCAAAGAGAACAGCGGCATCTCATTATAGAATCACACGCTGTGCCCAAAATTGGAAAATTGCTCTTTAAGAAACCTCTGAGAAAGGATTGCTCAAATGCACAGGGACTCACTCCAAGGGACACTCCGCTGCACCGTGTCGTGACACCAGTAAGTTTGACGGCATCAGACACAAACATCTAGGTTCCGAAGAACAACAGGTAAGGAATGATCTCTTCTGTCCCCTTTCATACCCATCATCCCAGGCGGGGAAATTAAATGATTCATTCACCAAATTAATTGGCCTTTTCAATAGTCTCAGATATAAAAGGTTCTCAAGCACAAACCCCATTTTAGTCTCAAGACAACGTTGAGAGGCTGACGGAAAGGGAAATATAGTTACATGAACAGACTTATCCGACATTTTTTGAAATGTCAACAAAATCAGGTCAGAGCTACGGAGACAGAACTTCAAATCAGACTGCCTCAAACTAAAAAACAAGATGGAGGACGCAGACAATTTTTACTTATGATGGTGATATCTTGGATTTCTCAAGGTGGCTTCAACAGCAGAATAATAGTTAAATTAATTTACCAATAGAAACGTGAAACAAAACCAGAATGATGTTTCATTCCAGAAATTTGCGGGGACAACAGTTGAGCACTGTTGCGTCCCTTAGAGTCCCTGACTCAGCCGACTAAAACATATTAATCATCTCTTTATCTATTGTAAAAATGTGCATGTAGTTTTGCAAACGGTTTCATGCATGTTTTTTATGACTGATAAAAACCTCTTTAATCCTGACAATCTTTTTCAATTAAGACTCAAATAATTTTGTTATAGGACTTTAGATGAATCTAACAGTAAAACCAATAAACATTCTTACTCAAACAAAACCTACTAGACATTAGAAAAGGAAAGTCCCTTAAATTCTGATGTGATTATAATCCTTGAATCATCTGAATGTATTGAGAACAAGTAATATCGAGATCATCATAAACACATAAAGAAGCTTTAAACTGATAGTTCAAATAAAACAAAAACTGAAATGTAGGTGTCTAGTAATATATCTCTTCTACTACGTAACCAGGACAGCTTAAGATCTGCATTTCCTGTAACTCAGCGGTAAGGGCATGGCACCAACAATGACAGAGGCATGGGTTTGATTCCAGTGATGGCATATGCTCAGAATCAAACATTGTAAAGTATAATTGATAAAAGGGTCTTCCAAATGCATTAATGTAAATCAAAGGTTGTAGCACTTCAAAATGAAGAAATGTACACAATTCAATAATATTCAAGGCATACATTTTTATTAGCTTTTGAATTTTTTTAAAACATTTTAACATATTCCAAACTCAAAAAAACACAACGTCTTTCTTATATAATGATTTAGGTGAAAAGCAATAGTGTAAACTGCCCATATTTGACTCTTTCTGAAAATTTATGAAGTGATTCCGTCAGCACAAATATAGATACGTTACGATTATTTCTATTATCTACAATTTGCAGGTTTGGATTTCTGATGGACCTCATTCCATTTGGGATCAATTTAGACCTTTTTTTTAATGTAAAATTACAGCACTTCAATTTGGAAATAAATTAATATTCCTTTGGGGAAAAAGCTACTCAGTCCTAAATGTAACAATTTCCCTGCACGATAAATTTGTGAAACACTTTGTTTGGTTTGCGGAAGTGCTCATAGTGACGTTTCTGTTGAGATTCATTAATCAGAAGACACTGATTTTGTCCACCCCAGCACCATCTAGAAAATCTATGGTCAAGAATCTGTTGAAGGATGAGAACAGTAGTCTTTGATTTCTGTGGAGAAAAAAATGGACAGTCAGCAAAAATCATAATAGCAGCACACTCTAAATAAGTTTACATGAAAAATTTGGATTCTAAAGAATTTTAGAGACTTCTGTATTCTGCTGCTTCTCCAAAGAAGTGTTCAGTAGAATAATCAGAGAATCAAAAATATATATTTGAAATAAGATCTTAGTCTGTTTTCAACTAACAATTCTGTTTTTAAAAAAGCTATTTTAGAAATAATTGCAGCTACAGAATTATTTTTAAGTAAGTTAAATCAAATCATATTATTCTTTTGGATTAAACACTAAAACCTATGAACCTTGTCTACATTCTCTGAGGTATGCACAAATACTAACCTAGCCCATAAGAATTCATAATTCTAAAAGAAATGCAGAAAAAAGGAGAGAAACTGAAAAAATGCATCAATATTTTAAAATATTCATCAATCTTGGCCCTGAAATCATGATGAAAAATCTGCCTCAAAACTAAGTCACTTCAACAATAGAAACTTGTTTGCACAGAAAGAATGGGGAAATAACTATAATTATAAATTGAAAACATTGTTAAGATACATTTTAGGTAGAACTGCTAAAAACAAATTCAATCAACTTTTTTGCATTTTAGATTTATTTTGTAGGCCAATTATTATGATTTCGTTACACATTACCTTTTTGAGTTTTGACACTCCAATATTGGAATAAAACAGACTGCCTCTGTTTTTTATGTACAGTAAACGTGTTAAAGATGCCGCATTAACATCAAACAACTCATAGTGCAATGAGAGACAGGTTGTAACTTACTCTGGACTATACTGTGATAGGCCATTGCTGCAGGAGAGTCTGGAACTTCAGTCAGGAAAGACTTTCCTTCATCACAGCTTTTCCCTTTAAAGTACAGAATGGCATTTAGAGAACTAGAAACTGCTTTCCGCAGCCTTTTCATCAGACATATAATAGGAACTGCAATGGGGAGATTTTTGATTCAAAATTGGTTCCTTATACTGACTACATTTAAATATAAAAACAAGGAAATACTCTCAACAAATTCAAGAAACGGGATGCACCGCAACGGCACTTTTTTATTTTGTAAAACTTCCTCATAGCTTAACCACCTAAAGTGGACCGAGTCTATGATGGTTATATGATGGTTTATCACTGGTGCAAGAAATCATCCATAAAATCTTGCATACCTATCAGTGGGTCCAGGGGTACACTGCCCAAAAGAGGGAGATTTAACTCTTCACACATCCTCTGTGCTCCTCCCGTTGTAGGAGGAAAGATCTGTGATGTGTTCTGTCATCATAGGCAATTTACTTATGAGTACATGAGAACATTTACTCCATGTATAAATATATACCAAAACTAAAAGCATACCTTGCATTTAGGACAGACAAAGCCACTCATGTTTTCAATCACACCTATGATGGGTAAATTGACCTTCATACAGAATCGGATCTCTTTTCTCACATCCTGCAAAGACACTTCCTATTCAAAGAGGGAACAATAACCAATGTTATAAACATACAAATCATAATCAAACATTAAGCAATCAAACAGAGTTTGTTTTTAATAAAATCAAATACGTCATACATGAACAAACCCGTCTAGTCACAAGACATTTTTGTACACAGATCCGTGAAGATGATTGATCAGTAGCCATGCTTTTCACAATATTGTTATTCCCAAGCTAATATTATTTTTATTGTGCAGCTCCCATATAGCAAAATGTTTTTGTCGCAAAGCAACATTCTGTTACTGTTTGAAGAATAGTCTTTAATTATATGTCTATTCATATTATTTATAAACCATTACATGGTATTCGTGTTTGTGTTACTGAGCCAGTGTCCGTCTCTGCAAAACACAAAAGGTGATACTTTAAAGAATGTTGGTAACTGGCAACCAATCACTTGTTATGGTTTGGTGTCCATACAATAGAGGTAAATGGGTTCCAATGTTGTTTGGTTACCAACATTTTTTCAAAATATCTTATTTGTGTTCTGCAAAAGAAAAGACTTAGACAGGTTTGAAATGACAAGAGTTTGAGTAAATGATTGCAATGTAGGGTGAACTATCAAGTCATCGATGTTAGATGTTAGGTTTGCCGACTAAAACCAAAAGCTTATCTTATCTTCCAGGCTTAACCACTAGTTTAAATGCATGGCAGCAGGAAGTATTTTTTATCAGCAAGAGGAAAAACAATCAAACAACCATGACCTCCACACTTATATTGTTTCCTTGGCTACTTTCTGCAGACAGGTATTACAACACACCTCTGTCCAGCAAAAAAAAACTTAACAAAACAGTCATAGCTCGCTATAAATAAGGAAGTGTGAATACAATGTGTCCTTTCACACTGAATGTTTAAAGAACCAACACTAAAAAGACTAAATATTAACTTTTTTGTGTAACCAGCAGCTAATTTTTAAGCATTGTTTAATTGCAAAATCGAATTTGTAACACCAACATGAGCTTTTTACCTTAGTGTTTTTGACGGTTGATTGAATATTCATGGAAATAAAGGTCATGTAAAACATTTTCATAGCTTTAAAAACCCGAGTTCGACTTCATGAACAGCTTTATGTACAGGTAACCAAGAGGTCTTTTATTCCCAGTTATATGTTACCACAAAGCTAGAAAAATAAGTGGAAATGCTTGAACCCAGGGTTTCCATGTAATTTTTAGAGTGCAAGTAAGGTGACGAATACAGAAGAGTGACTGGTGTTTGTTTTCACCTGTGGTGTGGTTATGATGACTGCTCCATCTATGCCGGCGGCACTGAGGTACTGCACGACGGAAAGGTGCTCATCTGAGGTTCCTGGAGGCGTGTCTATGATCAGATAGTCCACTTCTCCCCAGTCTACATCCCTTAGGAACTGTTTGATCATGCCTAAACATGAGTAAGAAGTAACAATGTAAAAAATGTATTCTTTACACACAGATCTTATTTCATGTGAAATGAAATACCAGTAAAAGTAAGATTAGACACAATCCATTTGATAAATGGCAAATTTCCCACACTCCCAGCTATAGTGTTTTACAGTACATCTATTAAACAGATCTGATGAATACATAATCAAGGTTTGCCTAACCAATTAACCCCATTCCAGTTTTCTGATACCTATTCCACGCCCAAGCCCAAGTCCAATGTCAGTCATAACATCCCACAGTTGCTTTCTCATGCTTGTTGTGTGTAACCAAGGCCGTGATTCAAATGCAAGCAGAAAAGATGATAAAGATAAGACTGTTAAAATGACAACAAAATAAACTCAGGCTACATTATGAAGACACATTTGGCTCCTAAAGTCATGCGGTTAAATGATCAGCAGTTCGGTAAAATACAACACTTCACATTGCCCCAGTAAATGGGCTCCTGTATTTCACTTCTAAAAGTACAGTTTGTCCATTTAGTGCTGGATATAACCTATTCTTAGATAATAGAAACATGAGTGTTCATTATTTTAGATCTTTATAAACATCTGAAGTCATAGTAATGTATATAACAATTTTTGTCCTCAAAGTTCCCCCGGACTTTACACCTCATTTTACATTTCCTTTGTGTCTTTGTAGTACCTGTGAAGATCTGTGAAGTTACAAATTCCCAAAGTTCACAATGAAGCGAGTTATCGTCTTTAACAGAAAACAAATGTCTTGAACTACAGCAAATGCCAGGATTGTAAGCATCCAGTTACGGAGACTCATTCAGGAACAAGGTAAATCCTATAACTAATAATTTGTTCTTTGAAGATTTATTGGCATTTATGTATAGTGGAGTACTCAAACAATCCAACTATCAATATGTTTATCTCTATCTTTCGGGCACTTTAATGTCACACATTGCACTTTTTAAAAAGTTAGTGTTTTATATATTGGGTTACAACAATAAAACGACATACAAGGGTTGTAATTTGAGCTAGGCCACAGTAAGGTATTCATATCCAAACTGAAGGTTCCTACCAGAGAGTCAACAATAACCTTGGTGACACATTGATATTGGCATCAAACAAAGTTCTTACAACACATAAAAGGGCAATCAACTTGTTGAGCCCAGTGGCCAGTTCTAACTGTTTACACTTGTTTGACTAATAAGTCATCAAATGTTTCTCTTTTGAGACGTGTCACAACACAGTTTCACAATAAGAAAGACTGGGCTACTTGATTGCACCCTATAAAATCAGTTAGATTCACTCGTCCAAGGTGGAGATAATATCCCATATTATAAATGCTATTTGTCTGTGCTTTGACTTCTTAAGTATCAGCATTCAGTACAGTATTGCTTACAGTCTGACAACAAAAAATATGCCACAGAAAAGCTGACAGTTTGCACACACTAATGCACATTAAACCTCAACTTGTGAATCACAGGACGTTACATTCTGAAATGCAAGAAGAGGTAACACTTATCTTATTTAAAGCAGGTTTGTTTTATGAAAATGAGCAATGTTTTTACTGTATCTGAGCGTGAGGCCACACTCAGTGCACCTGCTAGACACGTTGTTGAGGAAACATGCTTTAGGAACAGAGTCCTTAAACATCACAGATCACAAGGAAGTGAAACCAGTCTAAACTAAGACTTAGAAAAAAACAGAGCTACATGCTCTCTTTCCTCCGCAGATAATAGACCCCTTTGCTGAGAAAGTCATCATGAATCAAACCAACAAGTGTATTTCTGTTCCTTTTTATTAAAACATTTAAAACATCAGAAAGAAGTCGTTGTTCTTATAAAGCGCAAATGCTGTGCAGTGCAATGAAAATGTGAGTTATCCTCAAAATCTCAGTGTTTTTTTCTTGTTTCTTAAAAAATAAACAGAACCTACAGAAATGTCTCAGAGAATAGATCTCAACTATCTCACAAACTGATCTCAGATGTCTACAAACAAAAGTCAAGAATTATAAAAATAATAACCTATACTTTGAGTTAACAATTCACAGCTTTACCAATCCAACTTCATACATTCCAACAACCTTCAGAGGGGAATTAATTTCTGCCCTTTCAGATTGTTTCAAGGAAATCAACCCCATGGTGTCTTTTTTACCATGCTTTATCAGATGAGGTACCAAAACATTTAATCTCCATTTTACTGTGACCAAGTTCTGTATTTTGTGTCAATAAGAAACTTTTATTTTAGAAAGCAATACTTCTGCTTTATAGAGTTATAATACGGCTGAGAAGGTTGATTAATTAAAAGTACAGATCACCCAAAAAACTATTTACTCACAAAAGCGGCATTATTAAGGTTTGGAGTGTCATGAGGTTGAGTGAATTTAAAATATTGACCTTGCATGTTGGCGAACTATCCCTTTAACAAAAGGAGACACGATAAACTTGTTTACTGAAATGAAACCTGATGGTTTATCAAGCAGAACTACTAATTTATAGAAAGACATATAAAACCAAACCAACTATCACATGAGTTGAACACATGATTCAAACATACTATGTTGCCAATTACACAGAATCTGGACAAGAACTTGGAAAGTATGCAAAATTCCAACACTAACTCATTCACTGTGGAGTACAATTGGATTTTAATAAAGCAATGGTTGAAAACACAGATTTAATCTCTATCAATATGTACACTATATGTGCATATATATAATTTGCATTTAAAGGCAACAATTTAGCCTATTTTCCATTTGGTGATGTGTGGTTTGGCTTGTCACCTATTTTCATAACCAGGTCAATGGTGTTATAAAATGTCAGAACTGTTTAATTTTAAGCCATTTGAGGGTTGTAGTGCTTTGTAGTAGAGAATTCAAGGGAGAATTCAGCATCTCGATTGAATCGACTTAGTTTATCTATCCTCCCAATAGGTCTGAGATGGTGTCCAACATCTTGCATATCTCATGCACCCAAACCAACAGAAATAAGAGGAACTATGTAAGACTGTTGTTTCTAGAATAGAGCTCACTATAGTCACCCAGATTTAGCCCTGCAAGCTCTATGCTCATCTCTGTGACTTTGTTTAGGACTTCCTCTTAGGCAGACTCCAGATAGTGAGAGTAGGTCAGGGTATCAACAATATCCACAGGGTTCTGTCCTGAGTCCTTCCTTTAATGCCTCATTTGGTCTGCTAGAATAGTTTCTGTATTTTCACAACTAGTTGTATTTTTATAATTGTGTTTATTTGACAAATAAGAATCTTAAATATTGAATAGAATTTAAATCAGCACACTTGATTGCGCTGTGTGGCAAGTCAACAGGATAGGAGCCACCAAATAAGACCCATTTTTAAATCAGCACACTTGATTGCGCTGTGTGGCAAGTCAACAGGATAGGAGCCACCAAATAAGACCCATTTTCACACTTCATATTAAAAAGATCGTATTAAACTAAAGAAGACAACTAAGAAAAAGACAAGCCTCATTTAAAGTGCAAAATAAAACACATGCAATGTTTGCAGGGCTAAAGTGAAGTACAAACCATTCTTTTTGGGCCCTCTCCAGATAACAGCATCATCTGGACTACTGAGTAAGAAGCCAATGGACATGACAGCCAGATTGTCCTCTACATACTGAACATAGAAGATTTATATTAGTTTGTTTTTTAAGAACCAAGTAAAATAAAACAGCGTTTAAAGTCAATACAGTCAATTCATCACAGTATTAAGGTAAAGAGATAAATATTATTGACAGATTCCTCACCACGGGAGACCAGCCAGAACCACTCTGATGAACCTAAAGAGAAAAGGAAGTACAGAGATTACAGTATCGGTCAAACGTTTTGGGGCAAAATGTTTCTATTTATTTTAACAATTTTTATCTGAAGGTGCATGCCTAAATGTCTGAAATGAATTAAATAGACAAAATATAATTTAGCAAACATACATTTTTACCCATGACAAAATGTGCATTTTATTAAACACAAAAGGATTTTGAAATATACATCTTTGGCTGAATATTAAAAATAAAGAACAGTCAATAAGATCGAAGAATAGACCGGACCTGCTTGAAAATCCCTTTAAAAGCATCCCAAGACAATCAAATATAATTTTTTTAACATGATACCCATGATTTATACTCATTTTACATAATACCCATATTTCCCTCAGTTTCTTTGCAGTTTATTCTAGTTTATTATTATTAAAATGAGTAAAATTCATAAGTGGGTAAATGTCCTAAAACTTTTGACAGATAGAGTACTGAAAGTTACAGTTTTTGTTATCATATAAGCATATGCTGTGTGTGTGTGTGTTCATAATCATACCTGTTCACCCTCCAACCCCATTATTTTTGGTATGGATGGACCGCAAATGTCCACATCAAGCAGAGCAACCTAAAGAAAGAAAAATGAAAGATTATTTCAAGATATTAAACCCATATACCTTTTTATCCTAAATCCTGAGAATTCCACATACAGTGCCACATCTTTATATGCCGAATACAGCAATAGTGTCTTACTAAAGTTCATTTAAGTTACCACTAGATGTCACTATGTCCCAGTTAGTCAAAGAGAATCTCTCTAAGACGCAGCATCAGTCTATGACCTGCACTGACTCATTTCTTATATAAGACAGCTGCACTGTGCCTTTATTATGAGCCATGGAATCAGATCGAAACTAATACATACATTGGTTATTTAAACTCATGTGTGAATGCCCCATGAACCCTGCTGTGATACATAACCTTTCCATTGCTTTTGTGGGTAAGAATGAATGCCTTATATGTGACAAGCCACAAACTGTGTTCAGGTATGAGTGCATACCAGACCTGAGTCATGTTTCTATCTGAACTTTATGCCAGATGCCCAACAGTGATGTGGGATAAGAACAGGTGCTCAATGTGTGTCTAACTCAGCATGTGTATGGGTGACAACACATGTAGAACCACTGCCAAAGCTCAAATATAAACTGTTCATTTAAAATCATCATCCCGCAAACACAATTACAATCATCTGAGTTTGCCTACAGGCTGGAACAAATCGTACCAATAACAAGGGAACACTATAAACTAAAAATAAAATGGTCCGATCTTAGATGCACACACTCTGCATTATTGAGGACCATGAAAAGAGGAAAATGATGTAGATGATTTGTGTTATTTGGTGCAATCTCCTGCATCATTTTTAAAGCTTGGGTTCACAATACAGAGCATTCTTAACTGTCTGTCCAAAGACTGTGACAAATCTTCATGCACTTCATTATGAAAGGGTTCTAAATTTCTCTATATCTACACAAGCATTATTACGTACATGTGAATGCTTCTAGAGTGCATCTGTCACATCTACTACTGAAATTTATTATTATCAATGCTGGAAATCTATAAATCTATAGACACAGTAGAGCATTTTATCCACAGCTGCAGATGTCATTTCAGCAAAGAAGGAACCCTGGAAAACTACAACATGGTTGATGTTTTTGGCGCTTTTTATGGCGATCATCAGAAGTCTTTCCTCTTTTCATACAATAGACTCATGCAGGTAAATGAAAACAGCATTGTATTACAACAGATGTTTAGACAATCACAGTACAGCAAATAACCTAATATGATTAACTGTATCGTTTGTGCCCTATTGGTTGCAGAAGAACTAATAATTCCACATATGCAGAAAATTTCAAGGGATAATTCGCCCCCTCTTGTCATTTAATCATGTATGGCTTCTTTCTTCTGCAAAACACATAAGATATTTTGGAGAATGTTGGTGACCAACCCATTCACCACATCTATTGTGTCTTAAGTAAACCAATGCAAGTTTATGGAAACCTCGGTTACCAACATTCTTCAAAACATAATGCTTTAAAATAAATGCCATTTGTTAAGAGAATTTAAACTTTTGTGTGAACTATCGCTTTTAATACAGATTTAAATTCAACAAGTGTAAATAGAATAGGTAAACCCAAAAGATTCATTTTTCCTAGCCAATCTTATTTGTTTTGGTCTAAAACTAAAAATAGCTTTAAAAATGCATGTCAAATTTAACCATCTTAAATAAACTGATGAATAGAATTGGAAACTCGCTGAAGAACTGTTTTCTTTAAACACAGTGTCTTTTAGGTTTTCGGACTCCCTCCCTGTTCCTCTTCCTCTGCTTCCTGATGTTCCTTAAAAGCCAATTTACTAAAAGCAAACTGGAAGGATGTTAAAAAGCAAAAGAGCAGTGCAGAACACCACGTATCTAACAGCCCAAGTTCCCTAACTCTCTCTCCGGAAACTGCTGCTTGGTGACCAAGTTTGTGGGGAGGGTAAGATCAGGGATTCCCCCCCTCGGAGCAACAGGTCAAGTCACAACACTTCCTTCCAGAAGCTAAATAGTATTCTTTTGGCAACTGTTTCCCCTTTAAGTACTTCCCGTATTCCTAGGTTTAAATACACAAACGTGCTTCCTAAAATAGAGGTTTATACTCCTTAAGTTTATACTGAATTGAAGTGGAAAGGCACGTTTTGGTCTCAAAAAATTCCATGGATCTTTTGAGTGTATGGGAAAACAAGAAATAGGTTGATTTATTATATTGTGGCCTGTGTTGTATCTGCTATACAACCATGAGTAAACCACTATATCCTCCAAAAAGTTTTGTGGCTTAATCTGAGCGGCAACTCAAACTTCTGAAGGCAAGGTTCATTAGCCATTGTTATTAAAGTACCCTTGAGGCATCTGAACCTACATTGCAAGAAGTTGGGAAAAAATGCAAAAAGAAGATTGTTATTATAACACATATTGTAGTTCCGTTTTAATATTTCCATGCAATTATTCACAACCATTAAAACAAATAGCTGCTCTATTCATTAGAAATGTGCCAGACACACACTGTTCCTAAACCATCTGCATTTTAAGAGAATTCGGATATTAAGTTCAATCTAGGCACAGCAGTAAAGAGTATTTATGCTTTCTTAAAGAGAAGCAGAAGGGGACAGGCACCATCCAAAGGAAAATTCTTTCTTGTAGGTCTAGAGGCTCACTGTACTGATAAAAGATGTTTTAAGTAATAGTTCACCAAAAAAGGACATCAGTCTTATCATTTCGAACCTGCGTTGCTTACTTTCTTACATGACAGAATACAAACGAAGATATTCTGAAAAATCATTTAGTTTTCAAAATCTGTTCACACTTTTATTGAATTGAAACCAATGCAATTTTCATTTTTGGTTGAAGATTTACTTTGAGAAATACATAAACAAAAACGTAAGCGAGCTCAGATTTCACAACAGAATTTGTGATGCATTGACACTGAGAAACAAGTTCAAAAATAAGTTTATAACAGATGAAAGCTATTTGTGAGTTAATTTTAATGCCAGTGTCAGATAGGTGGAGTATTAAATGCAAGAAAAAAAGCTTTTATTCATCAAACTATTTATTAACCTATAATCTCTTGACAATGATGAAACCTGTATTAGATTAAAAGTTAAATCACAACTTATTTTCATGTTTTTGTATTACAGAAAAGTGAACCTGGGATTTATATTTCAGTAAAATGAGAATATTGGGTCTTATACAAGGTATCAAAGCTGGTTTATCCAGTTATTACCATCAGCACACAAACTTTCTCATTAAACTGCTACATAACACTGGATTTTATATTACAACGATGTCTTCATTCTCTTTTAGGCTTCAATTACGATGAGTGAATGCCACACCTGAAGATTACTTTACCTCAAGTCAGAGCCAAAAGCGTTTAAGCCAAATTGAAAGTTTTTCTTTAAAATAAATTAATAAATAAATCATGTAGAAACTGGGTAAATTCAATACACAGATGATCATTAGCACTAGATGAGTTTCTCGGGGGCAAACAATTTTGTTTATTATATTTGGCTATAACTGGGTGATGAATATGTGATGATATCCAATTCTAGCTTTACACTTTTAATGATTTGAACAGCTAAGCCGTTTAGCAGCACGGGAGGGTCTGAACATGTACAAATTCATGATCACAGCCTTCGCCATCTAACAGTGTGACCTTTTACACACAAAAAAAACGATATAATGGAAAAATAAATCAACATTTAACAAATTATTTTAAAAAACTCGTTTTATCCCTGCTGGTTTTAAGCTGGTCAGGATGGAAAACCAGTATGACCATCGTAACATGCTTTGCCAAAGTGAAAGGTTCCATCTTAAACCAGCTTAGACCAGTCAACCACCTTTGCCAGGCTGGTCAAGCTTTCAACATAGACTGGCTAGTTTTAGCCGTTGGGTCAAGTTGATCTCAAAGCCAAACCAACTTTACAAGTTGTAAATGTTGTTAAAATAGTCTGCCCTTGCTTGACCAACCGTGTTTAGAAAACCAGCTTAAATCATCAAAGCAGCGTAAAAAAGAACAAAATGTGTAGTCTTGATAAATGACTCACAGAATATACAAAAAAAATCTACTCAAAGTAAACTCAATATGCAACATTGATACTACTAAAGCTAAATTTTAAAATCACTACGGTATCACCAGTATTTTGAAGCTTTACCGTACATCGCACTGGCGCACAGCGCAACTCTAGTCATATATATAAATTTTTTAACATTTTCATATTAATTTCATCTCATGCAGATGCCAAAAGCTATAATATATGCTATTATGCTTAAAGTTATTTTACTTTAAATTTGCCGCATACATCTTAAATTAAGACAGCAAACTATTAATAACTTAATTCTATTATAAAACTTTATTAAAAAGTCTCAAATGTGTGTTTCGATGTGTCTAATACTCTAAACGTCCATGTAAATGTGTTACTGTGTAAGAGGCAGATAAGAGCGACTGCACATTGATGGTTGTACTGGTGGGGCTCTTAACGCTCCCTTCGCTCATTTAGTTTCCATCAACAGGAAGTGGGAACAAAACGACAGGCTTACAACAGGATGTTTGCTGTTCAAGGAGGGGTTCGTAGGTTTGACACAGCAGATATCAGAATGGTGCTTGGGGGTTATCTACCACACTGACACATAAAGACATACACCAGTGGGGTCTTAACTGTCAAGTGTCAATCACTCTGCCCTAAGACTCACAAGGGTTCAATTAGAAGACACAGTTATCACGAAAGCAATTTTCTTGACTAGCCACTAAAAAAAAAAACACACAAAATTGGACAAAGTACTTAAATCCAACTATGAAAAGAAAGTGAGATATAAAGAAAAGAAAAGGCGTGACATATTAAGGACCTTTTAAGATGTTCACATCAAAGAAGCGAAGAGCGCAGACTCTATTCTTATGGTTTCACGGATGCTGGATGACTATAGAGCATTTAACACTTTGAAAGTCCCCAAGCAGAGAGACTGAATGAGTGTGAGATTCGCATTGTTTGAAGGATTTAAGATTATTTCTGCCATTGAGCTGCCAGAGGGTACAGAGAGGCGGCAGTCCGCACTCTGACAGCGCAGCTGAGACCACATACAAGATCAATATGGCTTTCCCGAGCTCACAAACTCAGAAAGAGTCCCAGACTGAGCCATGCTCTCCTCAATGAACCCAGTAAATACGGCTCTATCTGCCAGACATTCAAACACAGCCGGCACTCTCAGACAGGCAAACATTAATGTGAAGCAACTGATGATGACTTAGATACAGACAGAAGTTTTGTCCTATTAGCCACTCTGTCAAAGCGATTCAGCTTACTTCAAAAGCATGTTGCGTACTTCTTAGGCGCTGACTGGGATTCTTAATTTGATTAAACTGATAATGTCATAGCCGTCGGCGTCACACAAAAAATGTCTTATATGATTTCGGAAATGTTTTGAAAGAGTTGTAAATATGATTTAATGTTCACAGAGCTATGAGCATAAATTATCTGTTACTTATCCACTGGATCAAGCTACAAAATAAAACTTTATAAATCATTCACTTTTTATTAGGCAAAGCTAGTCACACAAGTTATGCTTGTAAATAAAAAAAGTTTATAGAAACATTGGTAAGGATTGATTAAGTAGGCTTTGGGCAATGACATATAAGGGCAAGGTTACACAAAAAAATCTGTCACTGTTAAATGTATTGGGTTTTTAAGTTTTAAATTTAAATATTCCTTTTGACATGATTTACTCCCATTGTCATTTTAAAACTATGACTTTTTTTAGGTGCAGAAGAAAGAAGAAATACTGATTAATTTTGAAAGTTGTGTCAAATATCCGTCACAGTTCCCAGCATTCTTTAAAATGTCCTCTTTTTTGTTCTGCAGAATAAATTTATACAGGTTTAAAATGATAAGAGAGTAAGTAAATGAATAAATTCATTTTTGGGTGAACTGTCCCTTTAGGTGACTGATCTAACATATCTACACTATAGAAATCTTTTTTTACACTGTGTCCAGTGTGTTAAACATTCATGGGAGTTTCAAGGCATTGTGTGAAATGTGATGCCAATGCTTAAATGTTTTCCTAAGCAGAGTGACCATGTCAACAAACTCATTAGCAAGGAGATGATATATACCAAGATAACCAGACTTAATCTGGCCTTTCTGAATCATACTCATATTTCTGACCAAACTTTGTTAGTGATAATGAAATGCATTTGCTATTGCATGTCACACAAACAATAAGAACAGTTTGAATGTTCCTTTTTTTAAATGGCTAATTTTATAACCCTGTTATTATAATATTTAATAATGTTATATTATAATAATGTTATAATTTTTTTTTATCGTGAATGTTTAATTTTTTTTAAACATTAGTTTAATGTCATACATATTTTTGAAATGTATAAAATCAAGAAAAATACACTGACCTCACCAGTTCGAAAAAAAAAGCCATGTTCAAATGGGAAATGCTTAATTTTACCTTAAATTCATATGGCTAAACTGAAAGAGGATGTCAACTGAAGCGATGGGACGTGACACGTGGCCAAGGATGCAGTCCCATACTAAGAATTTGTGCTCTGCATTTAACCCATCCCCATGTACACACACAGTAAGTGAACACATAGACACACACTGTGAACACACACCCAGAGCAGTGGGCAACCGAGTATCGAACCAGCAACCTTGGAATCACGAGTCCAACACTAGACTTGCACAAAGTTGTACATTTTATGCATTTAATACACTATTACACATTTTTTGGTCTTACCTCTGTGGAGTCATCACTTGCCAATGCATGAGATAAATGTGCACTGAATGTGCTCTTTCCAACGCCCCCTTTCCCAGACAAAACCAGAATCTTGTGTTTCACAGAGGTCATCTTCTGTCTGATTTCCTCAATAGCTGCAGTCAGAAAAATCATTTCAAGCCTTGGGATTGATACTTTAAGATTTCTTGTCATAACATATTCTGAGATTATACATATGAGACATTTAACAGATTATAAAAATCTTATTTTAAAGTCCTCAAAGTAGTTTTCAAACATTACCATGTCAGATTCCATATCTTTTATAAAAACTGACATACAAGAGCCATGAAATATCAAATGTGAAATGTGTGTGTGTGTGTGTGTGTGTGTGTGTGTGTGTGTGTGTGTGTGTGTGTGTGTGTGTGTGTGTGTGTGTGTGTGTGAATGAATGTATACCTGGATCAGGAGCTTTTGCAGCACCGGATGCACATATATTCTGATTTGGGCATCCCTGACATGCAGAGGATTTGCCAGCCTTGTCACTGCTTGTGCCCGGACAGTCTACAGACATTCCAAAAATTAAAATAATTCAAGGAATAAACAAACATGGAGATATATGTACATGATATGAACACTGTGTATGACTGTCACTACCTTAAAATATTGATGCATACAGACATTAATAGTAGCAACAGGCATTTAAAGTAGAGAAATGCATTACTAAACCTTTAAAATTACATTTTATTTATGGACATTAAAGTAAACAGTTAAATGCAAACATCTAGACAGCTGAAAGAGCCAGGTGTTGTGTCAGACAACATGATGACAGATGTCTTTAACATATTCTATATCAGTTTCTATTCACTTATATAAAAATATCTGAGGCGAAGCAGCTTATATAGAACATTCCGACATTATAAATGTACATTAGTTTAAAAAAAGAGTGTAAATATTGTAAAATTGAGTGTGTTTAGAGACCACCGGAAAACATTTTTCACAGACTCACGTTCAGGTGCATCACTTGGAACGTCCGCCATGTTTCAAATACATGCGCACTTCCGGGTTGCGCAGCAGTCCTTCATTCCCCGAGCACTGCCATCTAATGTCAATGGTTCCGGTCTGTTCCAGTTCAGGGTTTCTGTTGTTGAATTAAAAATACATTAAATATATCACAAATTAAAAATGTACATTATATGTTTTAATCATATAAAGAAGGTTCACTAATAAAAACCTATCAGAAATAAAAGTTAGAGTAATAGTAAGATAAGTAAGATTTTTTTGTGTTCTGTGTGTGTTTGAACTTTCAACTTACATTGTGGTTTTAGTGGTTAAATTTAGTTCTTAAACAAGTTTAAATTACAGAAGTGTGGCTTATGTGGTCACAAAAGTAGTGTCAGCAATGTAAAGTCCTGTATGGCATTACATTGTAATACTGTTTGTATGTGAACTCCTGATATACCCACTTTCTCAAATATTCTTCACCAGAACTTCTATTTTGGGAAGGCCCTGCATGAGTCTTTCTCAGTATACACATTGTATTAACAATATTTGAGAAAGCAGGATTGACTTACACTTAACACTAGAGTTTGTTTCCTAGACCCTCCCAAGGGCCATGTCACTGTAGACAGATCTGCTTTGTGCTTGAAGTGCCCAGTTACGGATGTTTCTTTTCAAACGGCATAGAACGTCATGAGAAGCGAGGGGATTGGCTGAATGTTGGCTGCTTGTCATCCACAAATCTAGCTTTACAGAAAGCATTAACTCTTTGTGAGCTGTTTCGGACAGGTAACCAAGAAGCCCAACTTTGTTGCATCAACTTCAAATAAGATTCTCCAACTTCAAGAACCTTCACTCTCAAACCACCTTAGCAAGAGTTGTGTGTATGCTTTTGTACACTGCTGGCCAAAAGTTTTGGGCCTTTGAGTAATAAACTTGTTTTGAGTGTCTACGTCAAAATATTTGAAATTAGTTTAATAGACAGCAATGTCATTTAGCAATCATACTTTTTTGTCCTATGTCCATGACACAACATTTTATTTGATATAAAATGTTCTTTGAAATACACTATAGTGCCAAAAGATTTTGCTCACTTGCATTGACTTGCATATGAACTTAGGTGACATCCTATACCTAATCCATAGGGTTCAATATGATGTCTTCTCTTTGCAGCTATAACAGATTCAACTCTTCTGGGAAGGCTGGCCGCAAGGTTTAGGAGTGTGTTTATGGGATTTACGATACTTCCAGAAGTGCATTTGTGAGGTCACACACTGATGTTGGACGAGAAGGCCTAACTCTCACTCTCCGCTCTAATTTATCTCAAAGGTGTTCTACAAGGTTGAGGTCAGGCCAGTCATGTTCTTCCCAGACTCTGTCATACATGTCTTAATTGACCTTGCTTTGTGCACTGATATCATGTTGGAAGAGGAAGGGGTCAGCTCCAATCTGTTCCCACAAAGTTGAGAGCATGCCATTCAGAATCAGAGTGATAGAAACAACTAATTTGGATTATTTGAAAGGGTTTGATCGAATACTTTTGGCAATATAGTGTATGTGACTGACTGACTATTGTATAAAGAACAGCCAATAAAAGCTCAGAGTTGAGGGGACGCCTTTAAAATACTTTAAAAGGCCTCTCGGTGTGAGACCTTAAAAATCTGCTCAGTAAAATGAAATGAAAACATTTCTGCAAATTCTATTCTAGACCACTAAACATGATCAAAAAATATTGTGTTTTATTTTGGTGTTTCATTTTATAGTTAAAAAATTATTCCCATAATTCAATTTGTTTTATTTTACAATTTTAAAGTTTTTATTAAAATGTCATTTTCCTTGTCTTCAGGGCAGTTACGGCTCCAGATTTTCAGACCATGTTTTCATCTGAATGCTGTGTTTATTTTGCCCCTGAGTTTTTTCTTGACAGGGAAAGTAATGCGATATCTTTGTCTTCCCCACCCTTCAAAAATTCTCTGAGCATGCAGGCGGTTAAGGGAAAGACATGCCCATTGAGAGACATAAGAAGACAGAGAGGTCTCCACCCCTTCCTCCCCCATCCCTCATTCAAATAAACCAGCCCTTTATGAGTCCCTCAGGTGTTCTGTGGAATTTTCACTTTAGCTGAGCTTGCTAGAAAACTTTGTGCAGAAATTATATTTCACCTGACAGACGATATCAAATATTACATTTGAACAAACTATTAAAACAAAATATTTTTATTATGTTTATTTTGTGCGTACAAACATCTGCATGTGTAACATTACATATTGTCCTGAGGGCCGTTACAAATGAATCTCTACGGAAGTGAGAAAAGTAATAATTGAGCATAAAATTTGGTGGTTTTTAATGCATATCACAATTTGTTCAGGTGAAAAACTCAATTAATAAATCAACACAGAAAGTGTTGACAAGATGAGCAAACAAATCGTATAAAGCCATAAGAAAGCACAGCCACACCTAAAACCAGTAGAAATCAGGAGATTAACCGTCTGCATGGAAAGGTGTCTCTGTAACCTCAAATAGCCCAGGGCAAGTGCTCAGATAATGTCAGTTTGTTACCAAGGAAACCATTCCACCCGCTTGCCGGACTGATGTCAAATGACATTGGGGATGTGTTTGTATCTTATACAGAAGATTATATTTATTCATTTCACAAAGCTTACATGACTTCTGGGTAGTTTGAATAATTGGCTTTATTGTGTTAGAACATCTTTGTTATAAAGAGAGGATTAATAGAGTTTGTACTGAGATCGTCTTAGATTAACCATTAAATATTGGAAGAAGTATTTTGGTCTGACACCCTCATCTTGCTCTACATGCGAATTGAAGGGATGAATCATCTTCTAAATAAAAAGTCTTGTCACGAATTTATCAAAAATACATCGTGGGACCTTGAAGATACTGTAACTTGTACCATGCCAAATGCATAAATGTAAATGAGTCATGACTTGACCCAGATTGAATCTTTTACATTTTTGGAACATTTTGAGCTTTGGTGAGCTGCCAGCATAAAATTTTCAGTTCTTCAACCTTGAACTTTTGAAAGGGAAGCTCAAGGACAAATCTGTTCCCTTTTTTCCCCATGCAAGTTGGTCTCCAAACATGCACCAGCAGTCCTGTTTGCTGGATTAGAAATTGCTCTCGGATGTTTGGACATAACACACACTTACAGGAAGGATAGGAACACGTTCTCTGGTCAAGTTTACGGCGATCATGCACTCCAGTGGAGTGTGTGACCATAGCAAACACTTGAAATCCTTAAAAACCACAGTGCCGAGCTCGCTGATGTTCAACACTTGTTCGCAAGTGTGCTTTTGTGACAAGCACCCAGATTATTGACGGTTGGTTGATCTATGGCACTTTAGAGAAGAATACTGACTCCCGTGGTTATTCATCCTTACACAGCCTACAGTTGATATGTAACAACAATATGATTTCTACTTGGTTAAGTGTCTTGATTTTTAATGGAATAGTAGATCTGTCATGATCCAGGATTATTGCCAAGTCTATTTAATCCAATATTTGTGGAGGTGGCTTGAGTAATAGGTGCATAAGAGAAGCTGTTTTTTGCGGTTTCTATGATTCATGAAACTGTAACTGCTTGTTAGAAGCTGATTAATTACAGAAAGAATCATGCTGCAATGTATGACACATGATGGTGGTATCTACTCAAAAAATACTATTTCGTCATCATATACTTTCATGTCCTTCAAACCGCGGGTGACACTTTCTTGGATGGGACACAAAAGAAGATATTTTGAAAAAAGGTAAGTCATACCATTCTGAAATGACATGTGAGTAAGCAATACATTTTTTTTATCTTTGATTGAAATATCCTCACAATCATTATATTAAGGGTACAATAATGGACTTGCCAGTACAATGTGATTTTGACATTGGTCATAATCTGAACTTGTAAAATACACAATTTGTAAAATGTCATGTTTTAACTGTATTGAAGTTTTACACAATTATTGTATATCGCTTATTTACTAGTTTAACAGAAAACTTATTTTAAATGCTTACACAGTTTCCCTGATCACCAGTCACGTTTTCCAATAAAAATAACTGTTAAAATAATAACATTGTGAAAAAAAACTCTGCAATAAGAATATCGCTACAGTTCTGCAAGGTCAAATATTGCAATACTTCACAATTTTTTATGACTTTTTTTCCACCCATATAGTCAACTTTTAGTAAAACTCACGTTTTTTTACTATTTTTTTGTTTTTTAAATATTTTTTAATTTGTGTTCTTGCAGTATTAGACCAATCATTGCCTAATCCATATTCACTATATTATATTTGATTTTTATTATTATAATTTTACAGCCTTTAACCTAATAAACTTTATTTTAATTTCACTTAAGCTTTTCAAGTTCACTTAAGTTCTTCAATCATTTTACTCCAATAAAACAACTAAATAACTAAAATAACATTGATATACCCAAGTTAAATTTTATTATAAAATTTTAAATATTCTATTATGTACATGCAATTTTAGTCCAGATTGCTTATTAATACTACAGACCAGGCTATAGGACCTGACTTACACAAATGATCTTCTCAACAGCTCTGTAAGTGCTGCCAGAGAAAAGTGCAGAGAAAACAGTGAATGCAAACTTCTGCTCTTGCAGTACACCGGCAGCCCAGGGGGAATGTCTCACAGACATCACCAGCCATCACACTGATTGGATTCACTCACGACAAAAGTGCTAATCTTGCCGTTTCTCATTAATCTCCATAAGGCTCTAAAGGAAATGAGAGAAAGAAACATCAGCCCACATTTTCAGACAGGAGCTCTCGCACCAGAGTGTCAAAATATGACAGCAAACCCACTGCAATTTGTTTTTGAGCCTTGTCCACAGGCCTCGCAGGAAACGTAATGAATAGAAAGTGGCACCAGTGAGCTGGATCCGAACATCTCTGATGTTATGGAACAGAGTGGGCCAGCTTCCCAGACATGGTAAGTCAGCTTTTCATTTTGAAACGTTTTAATATAATTTAAAAGTTTATGTATGGCCGTCTTTAAAGTCAATTATTTTGCCCAAATCTCACCCATCTATTCTTTATGAAATGTTTCGACATTGTGGGTACAGAAGTGTAGTTCTCACCATTCATATAACAGTCAGAGATGCACGACAGATCTGAGTGCCAGCTTTGAGATATGCTCCCCACTGCATTAAGGGCACGTCTGTAAAGGTAAAACTGGCAGAGCCTGTGGCACAATAGTCAAATGCAATACTATACCTCTCTGATGTGGTCTAATGTGTGTGTGGCACTAAGGTGTGGGGGATATCCGTGGGAGAGTAGTTTGACGCGTGTTCACGTGACGCAGTGCGGCAGCTGGCCGACTTCAAGGCCGTGCCCGAGTGGGAGGCCAATTCATTGTTTATAGACCTGGAGATTAATAGAAGCACATACACACAGCGAACATAAAAGCACGACTTGCAACGCACAAATCACGAAGACAACTCAAGGCATTCACGGTAAACTGCAAATGGCCATCACTCTTGAAGCAGGAATGCACAGCAGCGTGAGAATGCCATTTCACACTGAAGACATTTATTTAAAAACAACCAGAAAAACCTGTTTCTCCAGTGTCTCCATTTGGATCAATTCATTCCTCGAATGTGGGGTTGTTTCAACCAGCCGATCCTTTTATAAAAGGGTTTGATTGGTGTAAATAATGATGCAAGACTTGTTTCCAACGGCAAGGCTGAAGAGCACATGCCTGACATGGGAACCACTCTTGAGGTCTGTCAAATACTGTAGATGAAAGTGACGGCGGGACACTCAGCGCTTTACACTCAGGACATCATATCCATGCAAATTCCGGCCTTCTTTGAATTTTTAAAGTCATCTCTGGTTGTTTTGTTTATTTGTTTTCACCTTACTTTGGTATACTGGTGGTTTTGAGGAACATTTTCACCACACTCGAGTAGGTATGGTTAAATAGAGAGCTTGTCCTTTGCAAGTTTGAAGTATTCAGAACAACACAAAATTCTGTGCTTTCATGCGGATTGAGAAAAATAGTACAAAGTTAGGTTAAACAAAAACAGTTTGAAAAAATGTTGTTGGCCAATGCCCTGTTAAATGATGTTATGAATCTGTAACCAATTAATTTTTGTGATGCCATGGATCAGCAGTTCTAACCATTGATATATATGGATGGCTTATAGTTGCAGGCTGAAATGATCATGGCACTGATGTGTCAGCTCTCAGTTTCATTTTCAGGTCTGGTAGTGTATGTAACCACTGAGTGTGAATGAGTGAAATGTCTGGCTTATTGCATATTCATGTCTCTGTGTATAACTAAAAAAACTGAGGTGTACATTTAACCTATTCCAAGGCAGAACAATTATTTTTTGCATGAAAAAACATTTCAATATGTGTAGTAATAAGATCATGTCCATCTGCACACATTTGAATATGATAGAAAATGAATGCCAACCATGATAGATTTCTTTCTTCCATTTAGTTTACTTTACCATCTGGTTGGTAAAGAAGCATTTGTTAAGTCTTCAAGTTGTTTTATTGCAGAACTATTTCGTGTTACACTGCGTGGTACCAACTTCAAATCAAAGGTTGGGTTGACGTTTTTTCATGCTGTGAAAATTCCAACACAACACGCCCCTATCCCATCTTTCACTTTTGGTGTCGTGCTGCTCAGCGTATGTACTGTTCACCTAACTGCTGATGGTTACAAGGTTGTTTTGGTGCCTGTCCTGACTGTAATTTGAAAATCGCTAACCCCGCCTTTAATACATTGTGTAAGTGTATGTATCTGAAAGTGGGGGAGCACGTACTGTTCATGCGTGAGATGTAGAAATTCAAGAATTGTGTTTGTTTGTGTGAATTCACCCTTTATAGATGTAGAACAAATAATAGCTTTAAAATGCCCATAGGCTTCATCTTTTCGACAGCTTTGAGATAATAAAACACATTTTACCATAAGCCCATTTACTGAATCTGTGACAGCAGAATTGATTTTCCGAAAGCAGTGAACCAAAGGCACCAATGAATCCTCCAAAAAGTTCCAGCTCTTCGCTTTTAGAAACAGTTTTTAACCTGATCGCTCTATGAGATTTTTGTTCTGGCATGTTTTTCCGCGGCATTCTTAAGAGCGAAGCTAGCTTCTTTCTGGAGAGATAAGTGTGTCTTCATGCCGCTTGTTTGCACAGCAATACAGACACACCGCTTCTGTTATGCCAGCAGGGAGCTGTCCATTGAACCCTGTCCAAGATCCGGTATTGTACCTACATCATTAGCAAAGTGACATTCAATCTTAGTTCTCCGAAAGGATTCAACACCCTGTTGATTGAGTTGTGGAATGTCAGTCTTTGTGTTTAGATTCTGGTTCTACGAAAGCTTTTTAAATATACTACTGGCTTAGTTTATTCTGAGTTGGTAAATTCAATGAAATACCCAGATCGGTCATTGTGGGTTTTAACAAATGGAAAACACAATATACTATCATCTTTTACACTATAGTTTCTCCATTCATGCACCGTATGGATAACCCATTTTTAACCCAGTAAACTCTGGAGGTCAGATGTCTGAGGTCAGACTATGTATGGTTAGTCACCACAGCAAACAAGCCGGTTGGCTCTAGGAAAAATTCAATGAAGAGGAAGGAAAAGACTTCTATTTTAGTTCTACTCTGACCAGCATTCCTTTTCTAGAAATGGAAAGAGACCTGCGTTTCCTTGCATTCGGGCTATGAGTGTTTTGTTACTAAGAACAGAGAGGGAGTGTTGATAGGGTGTGGACTGAATTGACGATTGGATGAACTCTCACATTGAAAAAAGAGCGGTAGATGTTAGAATCAGGAGAACATTGCCAATAATGACCTCACACAGCTGTGCAAACACTCCCATATTGCATATAACATCTGATATTTAAAATATAAAGGGTTGAAAGAATAAAGCATCTGGAAAACTGCATTTACAACTAGAGAGCTGACACAAAAGCACTGGGTGGAGATATGAACGCATTAAGTCGGTGTACAAATCATAAGGCTATTGCCCCCGATGTTGTGGAAATTTGAATAGCTGAAAGATCATCAATAGATCGAGATATGTATAAGAAAGATTAAACACAGTGTGGCACTTTATTCACATTAAATATAATTTTATTTAATTAGATTGAAGATGTGTCCTAAAGTCCTTCATGAAGGGAAGTATTAAACAGCATGTTCCTGCCATTGAAAAACGTGTGATTGCTGAATTTGTATGAATTTCAAATTTGGTCAATTCTACCCCAATTTCACGTCTTGTGGGCCTAATAAATTATTTCTGTTATAAACTGAAAGGTGACCAATTCTCAATTTTTGTCCTACATTGATGATCATCTGAATAAGAGACAAACCCAGATATAAACCAGTAGATTTATTCATCAACTGTATTTATTGAGATCTGTTGATTCAGAAGGTGTGGTCTTAAGGTTCGGCAATAGAAAAACCTTTCACGACAGACAGAATCTAGAGCTTTTATCAAGAGCAGGCATGGGCACAATTAAAGATCTTGTGTAACCCTTTCATTTAGCTTCATCAGAACCAGCTACTTTAGTCTTAATTTCCTCCTGCTTCCAGGGCTTCAAGAGCACTTGAACTTAATAAGAAGAAAGGGAGAAAGCACTTCATTCTGCTTATGTCAGTGTAAAAGGACTGTCATGATGCTGCAGTGCTCTTGACTCCTCTGCACAAATGCATCCCTTTGGGTCACATTTTAAACAAATGAATGAAAGATAATATGCAAATCATATGAAAATGTGCCCTGCAAACTAAATGCGTTGTCCTGCACTGAGCCAATCAGGGAAAAGGAGAAAAGAATAACAGGCAACGACTGATTTTACTGCAAACATAATGGAGTCTTTTTTCTCTACCCCCCCCCCCCAATTTCTCTACAGTATACAGGCAGAGGTCAACACCAGCTAACTTCCTATTGGGACATCGTTGAAGTGGGATGGGCAGCGTAGTTCTCTGCTTGTGGGTTTTGGGATAATATCATTTTACGTGATGAATATTTTATTTAAAAAAAAAAACATAACCTTGATATCTATACATTGACAGATTGAAAATAAATGTCTAAATTTAAAATAATATTTAGAAAGCCAGCTTACAAAATTTTTTACACAAAATAATAAAACATAGTGTTAGTAAAATCAAAAAGGATGTTCAACCCAAAAAACTTTCATCATTCACTCTCTTTCCTTAGCAAATCAGAATGTTTTGACAAGCAAACAACAGTGGTACCCAATGATTTGCATTAACTTTGTATCCATACAATAAAACGAACATTTCTTAATATATCCTCTGTTCAGCAGAAATAAAGAAAGTCCTTCAGATTAAGGGTACGAGTAAATTATGACAGAATTGTACATTTTGAGTGAACAATCAATTTAATGTGCATACTGTATTTTGTGTATATATAAGTGTTTATATACAGTAATCTCTCATTTAGAGTTATATTTTTTTTAAGTGAGACAAAAATTAAGCCTTTGAGAAAAACTTGTTCTACAGATATTATATTACCACTTAAAAATTAAAAAATATGTAATAGGGTTAGAAAACTGCTTTTAGGTGTCCTTTTCTATGCTGTTCCATTTCTCCTAGTCGAGTCTAATCTTGGGTTTTGCATAAACGGTTAGGCAGGTGACCTTATCTGCCCATAGCAAACATTAGATCAGGAACAAACACATTGCATTTTTTTCCATTCAGATATGTAGTGTAGTTCAATCCAGCCCCTTGTATTCCTCTATATACCATGTTTCTCCACCTGTGACTCGGTCATCACCCACAGCATAGTTTCTAAAACAGCCTGGAGCTTTTGACCTTTCCCCTTTGCACTTTTCTCACCCTGATCCTTCAAGAATCCTGATTATTCAGACTATTTGTGTGCTCACACGTGCAGTGAATATCAGCCCTGCAAGACTTGTGTGTGTGATATGACTTAGACTTTGTTTTGAATTAAATCAACAGTTCTTTTGCATTTATTATTTTAAGGAAAGCAAGATTTAAAAAACATCCATACAACAGACGATTTGAAAATGAATCAAAAAATTCATTGAATCTTTTTTTTATTTATATATGCATCCCCAAGGAATCGAACTCATAACTTTTTAAGCTACTGGCACAGTAGTGACACAAGGAAACTGAGATCATTCTGCTTCCCAATGTTCCTTGCCGTGGAATAACTATAAATAAGAATCATTCCTCAAAAATTCTGATCCAGTACACATGCACGCTCCATAGGTCTCAGACTGCATAAATGCACACCACATTCCCAACACACATGCATGAAATGGAATGCCTGTTCCATTTTCCCTGTCTCATTAGGAAGAGAACTGAAGCATGATGTTTGTCTGGAGAACAGTAAGGGTACACGGAGGCCGTGGATGGGCTGCCCCAGTCTTGAGCTCCACCCAGCCTTGCGCTGCTTGGCAGTCGGCCTGCTATTTCACAGCTGTCTGGATCGCCAGAGTTTCCACATCACTGCACCGACTGAACCAGAAGCATCCAGGCATCCAACAACAAAAAGTCGAGCACGTAAACATGCTGTGTGTGATTTAGACCAGGACGCTTTAATGTAAACTGGGCTTAGAAGAACTTTTCAATGGTAAAGCATAGCCTTATTGGCTTATAGATCACGTGCGGGCAGGACAGCTAATATTTTGTTATTTTTTGTTTTGAGTTCCTATGTGTTTACCCAAAGAAGAGAAGCATTATTTGTCTTTTTTTAATGTACATCATAAATAAAGGCTGCTGATAAAAATAGCCTAGGCCTTTCTTTTAACTTTTCATTTTATAATCCATTGAGAATGCGTACTGTATATAACTAGACAAAAGTCTACTTTGTAATCACTGCGAAATATATAGATATATGTAATGTATATATATGGCAGCAGAGAAGCAAAAGAGAAACTCGAGCTTTTTAAAAATAGTTGCTCTCCTTTAAGAATGGAATTGGTGGGTTACAAATCAAATTGTCTAAATTTCTTTCTTATTTAAAACCAAGGTCAGTGTGATTAGTGACGACAGATGCTTTGGAAATTTAACAGGTTAAGTCACTTGTAAAATGTGAAACAATAAATATATGGAGTAGCAAATATATTTAGCTTAGTTGAGGATATTGAAGTGGACCAGAGTATGTGAATACTAATAAAGCTCTTAATTTTTTAATTTATATTTTAATGTATCATAAGTTTCCCAATCTTGAAAAAATTACATGTGTTAATTAAAGTTAAGCAAAACGTCCCAGTAATTCTATTATAACTTGTTAACTGTCTTATCAATTCAAGCCTATTTTTTCTTCTGGGGAACACAAAAGAAGATATTGTGAAAAAAGTTGTTAACTAAACAGCAACTGCACCCATTCACATCTATTTTATGGACACAAAACCAATAGAAGTGAATGGGTGTTGTTGCTGTTTGATTTCCAACAATCTTCACAATTTCTTCTTTTGTGTCCTGCCTAAAACAGAAAGTCATACACACTTTAAATGACAAAATGGTGACAAATGATGACAAATCATATGTAATACATAGGATAAGGTATCGGCTGTAACTCTTTGTTATATAAGTGAAAGTTGGATAAGAGCTGGGAAAGGATTGTAAACCTTGACTAAACCATAAAGCAGACTAGCTCAAATAATACACACTCAGGAAACCCAGTGAGCCAAAACCTGAGAATGTAATTCAAATGGGAGGAGGACACAGGATATTAACACACAAATATTTGCAGATGGCTGCATATGAGATCAAGCAGTATACACATATTGACTTTGCCATTATGTATCTATTGATATTTAAAAAGGTATGTGCTATAGATCTATAAACTCTCCGTGTCTGTTAACATGTGTACATATGTCTAATTATTGCAGCCGTTCTACAACCATACATAGAGTCATTTGGAAGTGCAGCTGTTCAGAGGAAGAAAGCACAGGGGAGATAAAGAGCGTTTAATGGCTAAAATGGGGGTGCAGTCGTTGGATTTAACTGTTTCCTTTGTGAGTAAATCTCTGTACTCTGTTCCTGCTTCTGGCCTCATTCACGTTCCCGCCAGGAATAGGCTTTCCTCTTTTTTTCCAAGACGGCAGAGAACCACTACACACAGACACACACACAGACCACAAACCAATTCTGTCACACTCTCTTACAAAAGCATGTGAGAATGAGAGGAAAAATAGATGCATCACACCAAACGGTCCAACCCTATGAGGCACTTCTAAAATCCCCCAGACATTACAATTGGACTAGTAAAAAGATTTTAATTGTATGGACAAAAAAAAAAAACAGTAGGCTACATATAAATGGGCATCATCGCTTATTGGTTACCGTCATTCTTCAAAATATCTTCCTTTGTCCAGAACAGGAAAAATAGATGCATCACACCAAACGGTCCAACCCTATGAGGCACTTCTAAAAGACATTTACATTGGATTTGTCAAAGGAAAGTTTTAATTGTAAAGACACAAAACCAGAAGGATACACATAAATGGGCATCATTACAATTTGGTTACCGTTATTCTTCAAAATATCTTCTTTTGTGTAGAACAGGAAAAATATATGCATCATACCAAACGGTTCAACAGAGGCACTCCTAAAATCCCAGAGACATTCCAATTGGACTTGTGAAAAGATTTTAATTGTATGGACAAAAAAACAGTAGGGTACAAGTAAATGGGCATCATTTCTTATTGGTTACCGTCATTCTTCAAAATATCTTCTTTTGTCCAGAACAGGAAAAATAGATGCATCACACCAAACGGTCCAACCCTATGATGCATTCCTAAAATCCCCCAGACATTCCCATTGGATTTGTCAAAGGAAGGTTTTAATTGTAAATACTCAAAACCAGAAGAATACAGATAAATGTGCATCATCGCTATTTGGTTACCAAAATTCTTCAAAATATCTTCTTTTGTGTAGAACAGTAAAAATAGATGCATCACTACAAGCGGTCCAACCCTAAAAGGCACTTCTAAAATCCACCAGACATTTACATTAGATTTGCCAAAAGGAAAGTTTTTATTGTATGGACACAAACCAGGAGGCTACAAGTAAACGGGCATCATCGCTATTTGGTTACCGACATTCTTCCAAATACTTTCTTTTGTGTAGAACAGTAAAAATAGATGCATCATACCAAACTTTCCAACCGAGTCACTCCTAAAATCCTCCAGACATTTACTTTAGATTTGTCAAAGATTTTAATTATATGGGCACAAAACCAGAAGAATACAGATAAATGGGAATCCTCAAAATTTGGTTACTGACATTCTTCAAAATATCTTCTTTTGTGTAGAACAGGAAAAATAGATGCATCACACCAAGCGGTCCAACCCTATGAGGCACTTCTAACCCCCCCCAGACATTTGCATTGGATTTGTCAAATGAAGGTTTTATTGTATGGACACAAAACCAGTAGGCTACAAGTAAATGGGCATCATCGCTATTTGGTTACCGACATTCTTCCAAATATCTTCTTTTGTGTAGTACAAGTTTAAATTGAATGTTCATTAAATGCATTCATCATAAGCTATGTTCCCTGGAATCAAACCCATGACAATTGAAAAGTTTTACAGTTAAACCTTATCCAAAAGGAAGCCTTGCACAAAGAATGTCGCACACAATGTCAACACCTAACGCGTCCAAAAAGGTTCCCCTCCCCGTTTCCTCGGCACAACCCGGCGTGTAGGGTTGCAGACCACACCCAAGCAGACTTCTGGCCACTTTAGGATTTTGGAGAGGAGGAGGAGCGCACTTTTCCCTCGTTTCTCTACTACGTTACCCCGCCGCCGCGTTCACGCTTCCATCACCCCGCCGTTTCCAAACTAAACCCCGACACTCCAGACGCATCTTACGCGGTAAGTTCGCATGGATGCAGACGCTTTTACTTTTAATGCAGAACAGCTGGTAAGAGCTCGAAACTTGTTGTGTTGTTTTATGTGCGTGACGAGAGGAGTTGTGTAGTTTGTTGGTGTTTAGATAGCTGTGTGTGTGCGCGTGTTTTTAAGTAGAGATGATGGGGAAAAGGGGCGTTGGCGGCGGTGCGTGTGCGCTCGGGCGCGCCTCTTATGCGCTTTCATGAGAAATCACTCTTTTATTATTATTACTTTATTTATTTACGTGTGAATGCAGGTTTTATATATAGTTTGAATTTTAAAGTGGTTTAAAATGATATATGATGCATAAAATGTGTTTGAATAGAAGTTTTAATGTCATTGCAAACTTTGGAGTGATGCGTAACTAACTTTGTTTCGGGTGCCCCCCCCTGGGGACTGTATAACATCTCTTATATAGCATCTGTATGTTGAGATGCTTTTCAACCATTGTGTGTCATGTTTAAATTACAATAACCACAGTTTATACTAGGTTTTATATTTAATAGGAACTAACTATATTTTAACTTTGACATTACAACACAAACTGTAGAGGTTAAATAATGGCTGCTTTAGGAATATCTTGTTTTTTTAATTATTTTGTTTTAATATAAATTATTTGTACAATAAATGGATAAACTTAATGTATTAAATATACTATACCATACACTTACTATGGTTAAACCATGGTTTTATTTTTTAATTGCATTTCAATAAAATGCTTTTCACCCATTGTTTTTTATGTTTAAATACACTTATGTTTATATTGTATGGATACACATAATTTAAATAACTGGGTTATTATAGTAAATATAAACTAACCATGTTTTTACCTATTATGCAAGTTCACCACAGCAACCAAAAGTAATGTAGACTATGGTTACTAAAGTAAGTCTATTGAATTTGAGGGATTATTTTGTTTTTCTATAGATACATATAAATACAATATATAAATAAACATTGTATATTATATTATACTACACTACACTACAATACCAACTATACCATAAACTTACTACAGTTAAGCATAACTATATTTATTTAATGACACTTCAATAAAATGATTTATTTATTAAATCACATTTCTATATGACTATGATATGAACTTTCTAATACTGTGTATAAATAAACTTTTTAAAAGTTTAAGTCAACATTGGATGAAGATAACATTAACAGTGTCATGACGTTTTGTGGTTTCCTGAATGAGACATAGCATTGTCCCTAAGGTGGCCATACAACATGTTTTGCATGTGTGATTCATTTTGCACGTCACACATTTTTTCGCTCGGTTTAGGGTGTGTGTGATTGTGTGTGTGGTTGTGTGGGTTTGTCCCCCCTGCCGTTCACGGGACTGTTTTGGGGGTGGGGTGTGTTTGTGTGTTTAAAGGTGATTTCCAGACGCCACTTAGTGCCGTAATTCAAACCTGCCTATCAAAGAACGGCACGGGTGCCGGACAAAAATTCGCACCATTCCTCTTTCTCTGCAGCACTGTATGATGTATAGGCCGACCACCGTGAAAACTCACATCCACAGATATGTCAGACATTCATCATCCTGCACACAGTGTGCAATGTATTCTCAATCCGTTTTATACAAGCCTCCCCTTCTGTTGTGATTCTGTGTTTTTCATGGACTATTTGAGCGAAGTGATGACTTCTTTTCCATCCATTAATTTTCCATTCTGCAAGAGTGAGAGATTTTTCCAGTCATTTATTGACTAAATTGTTTCCAACGCCGGTTTTTTCTCTCCGTTTTGTTTTGAGTCAGTGATTGATGAAACAGAACTGATACCATTCATAAATTTGCTGCTTGTAGGCTTTTGGTGGATAGGCGAGGGATTGTTTTTCGGATGGGCTGATTCATTAGAATCTGTGCTGTCAGGAAGCGCCTCTCCCTTTGGCCAGGCTCGGGACCTTTTGTGTTTTTCGTATTAAACATTACAGCGAGCTCAAAGTGAGCAAGATGGATCCTGCTAGAATGAGAATGCTCTTACAAGCCAAACATGTAAGCGGAATTTGATTTAAGGGATTATACAATTTCATGGGTTATTAGTTTCTAACTATTATATTCAAACTCCATTAATATTTTGATGAAATACAATACAAATGGCAAATACTTAAGGATGCTCTTGAACTCAGAAGTTTATATCACATCACTGTAGTCTTGCCAGCAACATTATGCTGTGAAATAAGATCATAAATAAAGCAACCCAGGCAGAGTGATGACGCTTTGCAGTCTTTGTTTGTACCGTTTATAGAAAGAAAAACTCATTTATCCTCAAAAAAAGGTGAAATCGAGGGTCAATGCTCTGTCGTAGAGACAGAGTGGCCTGGAAATCGAGGGACTTTTAAAGTCTTCGAGTCTGGGATGCTGTGATTTGTTTGCATGGTTTTGGGCAGGGCTCAGATCAAGACAATGAATTGCACATGTCTAGCATTGGACCTAGGTAGCCAAATCTGCTCAGGGCTGAAATATTTGAAGTTTAAAGCTGTTTAAAGCTCCGTAAGCATATGAGAAACTCTAAGAGGAGGTTTTAACTGAGATACCAGTCGCACCAGAGAACTTCAACACAAAAACAACGGCAGGCTTTGCAATAAACACGCATTCACATTCCATACTAAATACAAGAAATACATGAGGGGAAAGGAAACAGGGCTGGGGGGCTTCTTTCCAGATATCCACACAGGAGGTTGTGTCTTGAATATACACGCCTTAAGGCATCATCTTACTTGCACCTTTTATACTCTAATGATTCATTTACATAGCCGTTGGAGACGATGGAGAAAAGAGAGGCTTTTGAATTTTTATGATTTAGAAATTGCATTGGTTCTATGTTTCTTTTAAAAGCAGAAGATGTGAAGGTAAAACAGAATTTTTGAACCAAAGCAGACTTTGGAACACTTAAAGGGTTGGTACGACCAAAAACTAAAAACACTGTTTAACTCATCCCCCAATGTCATTCTAAACTTTTTGAACACTAAACAACATATTGTGAGAGATTTATTTTTGGTTTTGTGTAAATACAGTTTAATTTATCAAAATGCCAATTATGTTTGGCTGGCGGTTTGGCTGGCAGCATTCTTCAAGATATCTTCTTTGTGCTCTGGAGAAGAAAGTGTTTCTTCAAATTTCAATTTCATCCTTAGCAAATGTGTTTGTTAGTTTTACATTGTACTTCTTACTTTACCTAACAACATAGTAACAGACTACAGCATGACGTGAATATGTGGACATTGAAAGCAGATTTTTGATATTATCACACACAAGGTATTTTGCACACCCCTATTGTTCACCTGTATAAGATATTTTTAAAGATGTTCCTGTGGTTTAGTTTCAGTTCAGTTGAAATCATCAAATACCAGTGTTTCATTATCTACATTCTTCAAAATATCTTATCTGTGTTCTGCAGAGGATAAAAAGACATACAGGTATATAATGACATGAGGGTGATAAAAGATAATACAGTTTATAATTTGTAGGTGAACTATCCCTTTAAAAATATGAAATCGGCTGTCGGAAGACCATGGAGGCAACCTGCAGCTTATCCCGAGTAACAAGCGTTCCCTCTTCATCCTCTGATCAAAGGAACATATGACGTTTTGGACATGTGAGAACGAATTAACCGCATCAGTCTCCACACCCGGCGAGAAAGGCATCGAGAGCAGCTGCGGGGGTTTGCATGTGTCTGTTGACAGCTCCATGTGGGAGCTGTTACTGAATCTCGCGGCGTGTCATCCACGGTATGCGATGTGAAAACAGGGCCTGGAGCACCTGAACATCAGAGCTCTGCGGTGGAGCTGCTGCGTTCCCTGAGATGGGAGCCAATCGCACCCGGTGCAGACTTTCAGCCCAGCAGGCCTGGCCGAGAGCAGAGCGGGGTCCCACCGAGTGAGAATGAGGAACCTTCTGAGATCAGCCGCAGACGGAACACACGTGCCTTGCCAAAATACAATGCCTTTATCATATTAAAAGCAGCCTGTTGTGCCAGAACTGCCCAGTGGTGTGTTGAAATAAGTGTGAAGAACCTCAGGGTTGTGAAATAGAGATCTTAAAGCTTAGTATGAGAAGCAGACCGTGTTACGCTCTATAGTCACTCTCACAGGGAGGTTGTTGTCCTTTTAAGTTTTTGTCAGCTTTCTTTTTGGATGGAGTTAAGATCATACTACAATCAAAGCTTAGCCTTGGTTTGTACATTAAATCCCTCATTTCTGGATGCACGCCGATGTGCGATTCTGGCTTTTTCTCTAAAAATAAGCATTGTGTTCACAATGTCAGTCACAAGCACAAATGATGCAGTCTGATTTACGTCTTTCTATCTATCTGTATGTTTTGCTGTATAAGTGTTTTTTATATGTCTGGCTTTCTGACTCTCTCATCTTATTTATGTTTTTGTCTGTTTCTTAGTCTGTTTTTCTGTATGTCGGTCCGTTTTTCTGTTTGTCAGTCAGTCTGTTTTTTGGTATGTTTCATTTCTGTATATTTGTGTCTTTCTGACTTTCTATCATTTTGTTTTTCTGTCAGTTTATGTGTTATGCTTTCTGTTTGTGTTTTGTTTTTTGTATGCCTTTTTCTGTGTTTCTTTCAGACTGTTTTGTCTGTTTTGTTTGTGCTTCTGACTTTCTTTATATTCTGTTAGGTTAGCAGTTGATCTGTGGTGTTATTGTTCAGTTTAGCTCTTTTTTTCATACTTTCTGTCAGTGTGCATTATGGGTGTTATGAGTTTGTTTACTGTTTGTTTGTTTGTTTGTTTGTTTGTTTGTTCGTTTGTCTGATTGTCTGTTGTTTTGTCTGACCTTCTGGCAGTTTGCTTTAAGAGTCTAATACATTTTTCTGTTCATCGAATGTGCTGTCTGTCTGTCTGACTGTGTTCTTGTGTGTGAATGTTTTTCCGTCTGTTTGTTCTGACCGTAATTTGTATAACTTCTTGTCAGTTTTTTAATGTCTGTCAATCTGTCAGATTTACTGTTTGCCTTTTTTCCAGGGTGCTTGTCTGTCTATAGTTTTGTCTGTTTGACTATCTGTGTGTCTGTCTTCAAGATGATGTTGAGATCTATTTACTATGTATATTTTTTAGTAAGGTATAGGGAAGTTAAATTGCTTTGTGAATAACATTTAAACTCTGTGATGTTTGAATGAACTGTCGACAAAGTGGTTAAATTTCTCCTCTTAGCAAAAGATAGAGAAAGTATGGTAATTTGCGTCTTGCATCACAAGAAGAACCACAGAAAATACTACAAAGGCATCTTTACTTGTCTGGTTGAAATGAGTCTAGCAGTGATTTGTAACACAAACCACACTTTACACATCTTGGCTCCAGATATGCTTTATAGGAACGCTTATCACTGATTTGAGTTTACTTACATGATGCTTGTTAGGAAATCATGTAGGCTACACGAGACCCAGCAGGCGCATTTTCAACAGCTTGTGCTTAATTTTAGCTTTATTGAGCAAGAATGGGCCTGCTTTTAATTTATGACTGTATCTGAAAACAAACCCCTGTCCCCAATAGGATAAACAAGGAAATGAATGTGCAATATATGAGAGCTTCAGTGGAAATGAGTCTGTAAGAAGGCATTGATCTTAATTAGATCAGCTTTATAGCTTTAAAAAGGGCTTCACACTTCCCGGGAATTGAAGATGCTGTTTATTCGTGGCTGTTAACCTCCACGGCATCATGTTTTGGTGAAACAGTTCTTTTTAAGCTCTTTTTCCTTTATCCTCACAGTAAAGAAGCAAAATGAAGGACATACAGGGAGAAAAACCCCTGTCCTCATCATTAACGTTCTACTTCTGATCCATTGCACATTCTCTTCCCTTTTATCTGCATTCTCTAAGATCTCAATGTCTCAGAGTTGGTCTTTGGACCGTGTAACGTCCCATGAACCCTTTGTTACCTTTGGGTTGACATTTTGAAACCACAGCCGTTGTCAAATTTATGTTAATACATTGCCTCTTGTATGTGTCGTTTGCTTTGAGATTTTCCATCATGTTATGATCGCTCAGATCAGGTTAGATCAAACTGAATGTTAATGTGCTCTGCAGCCCACATTAACATTATTTAATCATGATTTAATCATCTGAAATTACCTTTTTTTATCGAGCTTTAACATCCTTTAGAATACTATAGAGGTTGTGTATCTCAAGTAGAGAGGTCATCACAGAGAACCTCTGGAACCCTGAACTGTAAATGATGGACGTCAGACAAAAACCGTCAGCTTGATCTCAGAGGAACTTAAACTGTTTTACATCATGGATAATGCATACGAAAAGAGGCTATGGACATTACGTCAACATCATCTGGAGTGACACTCGAGTGCTGATACGACACAAGTGGCCGCATTAGTGTGCAAGTGTGAAATCTGCGAAAACACAATTACACAAATATTTTATGCTTTTCATGTCCTTTAGCTTTTCTTAGTGTCTTTCCACATCACCAGTTAATAGAACAGATAAAATAGTTTAAATGAAATTGTGTTGATGCCACACATTATCGTCGTAAAATCATAACACATACACACGTGCACTGGCTTTGTAGGTCAACGCCGGAGCTTTCCGTCTGATCGCAGTCATTTGTTCCATGACTGCACTTTCTGTTTTCAGCAGTGGCCGACTTGGAGGCCTGCTGCAGACTGCGGCTTTTTTATGAAAATGGCATTAAACTGAAGCTCAAGTCAGCATTTTCCACCAAGCTTAGAGGAACTTCTGGAGCTGTTTACACACACACACACACACACACACACACACACACACACACACACACACACACACACACACACACACACACACACACACACACACATACACACACACACACACACACAAATTAGAATTTCTACACACAGAAATAACAATAACATTTATTCATTTGGCAGGCACTTTTATCCAAAGGGACTTACAAGTATCATGCAGTGGCCAACTATCACTGCAGAGCATCTGGGTGTGAGGTGTCTTGATCAAGGGTACTCCAGCCATTGGGCACTATGTATACAATTTGAAGACCTTTTAAAGCACTAAAACCATTTTGGTATGACTCAGCCTACAGCCTAACATTACATGTTTCCGAGATTAATGCTAATAACATATATCAAATTTAATGGGGCCTTAACCTTCTAACTCCGTTATAAGACATATTTGCAACTACATGTGTGAGATTTGCGACAAACACATTTTCATTAGGCGTTTAAAAGACAGGTTTTGTATATTCTGTGCTTAGATGAGATCCTTAAGGATGGCTGGGGTTGTGTTTTGGCTCTACGGATGAAGGTCAAGCAACACGTTTCTTAAACATCATATTAAAATTCTCAAATTTGTGACTTAAAATGTTGAGTTCATCTTAAGAGCTGACGAATTGTTATCTTAAAAGAAATATTCAACATTTTGTGTTTAAATACTTACTCCCAGGTGTGAAAAGCGTGTTTTTTACACAAACCTGATCTCCAATTGTATTTTGAAGTTTTGGATTAGATCCCCATCGAGCTCATTGCATGTTTTCTGTTGACCACACTGAACTTACAGTAGATCTTTGTCTTCAGGAGGCCTGGGGGGTCTTTGCCAGACGATAATGCTTCTGTGTAGCCAACATCCCATTTTCAGGGTGTTTTACCAACACATGTGTTTGGTGTCTGGTGGGTCTTTGTTAAGTCAAAGAGCTTCATTTGTCCTCACTCAAAAGGAATTTTCTGCCTCAATTGCCCATCTTTGGTCACATAAACAACAAAACAGGAGCTATAGTGTTTCATAGATTTTTTTTAAATGCCAAATTTGGGGTTTTTGCTTAATTAACCGATGAACCACCTGGAAACTGAGAATGAAATGTTGAACTGAAACACCCTGTAAAATTGCAATAAAACACAACTTCAAATATTAAATGATTTCTATATTAATTTCTATGCAACCTAGAGTATCAAAGGAATTATTTTGTAAATTAAATTTTTTTCACCCCCGTCTTTCAAAGTTATAGCCCCGCCCCAGAAGTCCCACGATTGGTTCAGCCAATGCTGTTGCTCTTCAAACAGTGTTCACAGTATTTACATTTTTAGGGAAATGAACATTTAAACCCTTAACCTACAGCTGTATGAAACAACACTTCAGTTTAACTTTATATGTTTGACTGCCAGTTAAAACTCATTGCGATAATGTAATAATCATGGCATCAGTAAAAATCATGTGTTTAAGCCTTTGTGTGAATCTTATGCTTAAAGGGAAATTCGTCCGGAAATTAAAATTCTGTCACGAATTACTAAACTTCAAGTTGTGTCAAACCTGTATAAATCTTAGTTTTTTAACATAAAGAAAGATATTTAAAGCAGCGGCGATTTCTGTGGACCATTGACTACAGTAGTGAAACTAAAGTGGTAGTCATATATAGTCAGGATCTAAAATTCTTCAAAATATCTCATCTTGGGTTCAACCAAACAGAAATCTTCCAAAAATCTTTATTTGTGTTTAACCAAACTAAGCAACGTCTACGGGTTTGGAACTTACAGAATGTTTCAGTTTTGGGTACACTGTCTCTTTAACACACAATGTTATTTTTTAAAGCATGTTTTGAAAAGGGGGAGGGGCACATGCTCCGCCCTTCAGTGCAAGATAGACAGGCAGCTGCTGTGAAAATGAAGGCCATGTGTGGACAGTCACCATGTTATACAATGATTTTTGGGACTTACCTCCCACTTTACACTTCACAGAGTCTAATGTTGAGCTCATGGTCAACCTGAGTGAAGGTCGACCTCCAAAAAATATCTTCACATTCTCAGAATCTGTGGCTATTTTCATTTTAAAGATAGGGATGGGCAATATATCGGCAGCCTTATTGATATCGGCCAATGCTATTTTTAGTTTTATCATTATTGGTCCAATAATAAAATAATGTTTATATTTTTATTCGGATAAATTAGGTATTATTTCTGCTGGCTGAATCCCTTCTAAGGATTTAATCGTCACTTGCTTTATTTATGCTTTATTTTTTTCAAGCAATAGATTTCATGCAAAACAAAGTTGGCCATAGAAATGTATAGTAACTTTAGCTCTGAGATCAGTTAAAACTTGTCTGAAGTTTTAAAATATAATCAGATGTTAACTGTATGAGTTTGCCTTTGCTTTCATGCTTAGAATTTTTTTTATCGGCCTATATATCGGCTATCGGCCTCCAACTATAAAGAGGTTATCTGTTATCTGTTATCGTTATCGACCAAACTTTCCATATATGTGCATCTCTAATTAACAATACCTCCTAAAAAGTTGAAATGGTTGGGTCTGAATATAACAGAGCAGTTGATGTATCTGCAGGACAAGTATTCTCCTTCTGTAATGTGCGTCCCTTGTGTATTGAAAGTTTGATTTCCTGTTTTTAGGCCATTGTTGATTTATATTTCTTCTGAAGTTCTTCCCAGTTTTAGTGGCGCGGATATGAGCTTGAGTATGTGCTTCTGTCTTTCTCTTCAGGCTGAGCTCAGACCGAAACCCTCTTCTGTTATGATCTTTACCGCTTAACTCTGTGTTGTTCAGATGCCACATCCTGTGCCATACATTACCTCTTAACTGCCCTTTTTTGTATATTAAGATCATTTCTTTCTTATTTAGTTTTATTATGGAAATTTACAACCAGTATTGTTTTAACATGTGTAGGTCTTTTCAGCTAAGATCTATATTTTTACTTTTATATTTATATTTGCGGTGTGTCTTATGCACTGGCTGCAGGCTGGTAACTGTAAAGCCTGAAGAGCATTCAATAAAAAATAATTTGTTAAATTGTAAGATTTCTTGAGAAACAAAGAAGAAACAAAGATATTTTGAAGAAAGTTGGTAACCAATCAATATTGATCCTCCTTTTGTTTTTGTTAATGTACACAAAACCACCGAGACATGTCTTAAAATATCTTCTTGTGTGTTTCTCATAAGACGATAATCGTTTCGAATGACAGAAGGTTGAATAACTGAATAACAGAATAACTGGAACCAAATCTTATAGACATATTGTCTATCTATATGGGGGTCATACTGGTCTGATTCACAAAGGATTTATCAGCAGCCAAACTCGGAGGCACGCGTGTGACGTAGGCAGAAGCTTACAGCATTTGTTAGTGAATCCCATGTGAGCTGCTGGATGTTTTTTTTACTCGTGCAGACAAATCCTCTCCTGAATGGAGTTTAGACGAAAACGTGGAGCTCAGGAAGTTCCTTGCATTATCAGGACTGGCAGAACAATGATGTCGGCAGGGCTTTTTCTGAATGACTGTAGAATCATTGAGATATGGATCAAATCAGGTTCATGGGGATATCCTTCAGCCTCCAATGAGGTTGACTGGATTTGGGCTGGGAACAGAACCAGACATACATGGAAACCGTTTCCTTGCATGGAATGTTATATGAAGTTAAACACTTTTTTAAAACTTTTTTTTAAAATTAAAATTAGGTACAGGGATGAAAATCATAGTTTCACCTTTCTGTATGTCCTGCCACATAAGTGTCTGTTTATTCATCAGGATTCATCTAAAACGGTCATGTGTGTCTTTTGTTTTATAGATTCATCTGCTTTGGATTTTCTGATTCACTTCCAGCCATGTTGATTATTTTGGCCTTCATCCTTCTCTTCCATATCACCTCAGCAATATTACTCTTCATAGCAACCATCAGAAATGTGAGTGGAATGTTTTTCTTTTTTTCCGTTTGTCTTGCAAACAATCCCATGTGCATTATTATTCTTTAAAATGCTATATGCATTGTTTAAAAATTTTGCTATACATTTTTTCTAGTTGTCTATAATTAAGATAAATGTAATATATTATAAATTATACAATATGCTGTATTGTAAATATGATGAACAAATAACAAATATTAAAAAAACTAACAAGAATACAATAAAAAAGATATATAAAATAATACATAGATAAAAATATTTAGGATAAAAATCTGAAATTTGGATTTTTTCCACATCTTTTCAAGGGATGGTGGGTTACAGAATCTCCGCAGTTCGCCATGGACCTCTGGTACCGCTGCAACACTACAGACTGTTATGATATACCAAACAGTGCAACCACTGAAGCAGGTAAGAATATCCACCTTTGAAAATATTTCTGATTTAATTCATCTATATAGTTATACTCGACCACAATAAAAAATTTTTTAAAAACATTAAGCATGTGCATTTTGTCTTCACTAGTTTATCTTCAGGCGGTGCAGGCCACTATGATACTGGCCACAATCTTGTGTTGCGTTGGCTTCTTCGTCTTTATCCTCCAGCTCTTCCGTCTGAAGCAAGGGGAGAGATTTGTCTTCACGGCGATCATTCAGCTCTTGTCCTGTGAGTATTCCGTTTACTCATGAAGAGCGCATTTGGACGTTTTCTGTTGTTTATAAACTGTGAAAAAAACTGTTATTAATTCACCATAATATAGTTTTAAATGTGAATGTTTTATTTTTCTGTACCAAACACAAGAGGGAAATGTCTATTTTTACAGAGTATTTTTTATTATTGAAGCAAAAACATATAATATTACATCATTTCACAAATCAAATACATAAAATTGGTTTTGTATGTCTTTGGGGCATACTTTTAAATCTGCTGCATACTTACTTTAGCAGAAAACACTCTGTATTTAGTCTGTACTTGTATATTTGTGACATTAAAAAATCACTGACCCATAAACTGTTCTTTTGCAGCGTTTTGTGTGATGACCGCTGCCTCCATCTACACCGCAGAGCACTTGAACTTCAAGGAAAAGAAGTTTGAGACCGGGGACTACGGGTACTGCTTTGTCCTAGCCTGGGTGGCATTCCCCATGACGCTACTCAGCGGCTTGATGTATCTAGTGCTAAGAAAACGCAAATAAAGCACAACACCCCACCTCACTAGCTGCCACCGGCTTAAGCCGTAGCGAAGAGACTTTATTTGTGATACTTGTTTTTTTATAAGTAGAGGCCAAGTTTAAATAAAAATTAGATAAACGTTTAATATTAATCTTTGCGTACTGGAAACGTTTTTCGGTTTTCGTCATGTAGTTTCAACCTTGTTGTGTATAAGTTTGTTTTACAAGCCCCTTTGGCAAAATGTGCTGTGCTGTGATTTAGGAAAGACAAATTGGGGGTGGGGAAAGGAAGACAAATGGGGCAGGTATCTGTAATGGGAAATATTTATAACATGGAACCACTATAGGCTCGACAGCCCACCTGGCCTACAGGTATTCATAGAAAATGCATGAGGTGAAATTGGCCGTAGTACTATCGCCTGTTTCGCACTGCACTCACAAGCGGCAGGTATTCATTTCCATATTACAATGTGAGGAGCGAGGTGCCATGTAGTGAGTCGTTTTTTGGTATAGGGGATCTCTTCAGAAAATATGTTGTAAACATATTTTTTGCCAAGTGCGCTTTACTGAAACTACATGGAGGATGCTAATAACCCGTTGTTTGAAATATTTACTCAACTTCAAGTTTTTTAAACCTGTTAACTTAACAGATTGTGAACTACTATGGTATAAAAACTGTTTTGTTTGTAAAATATACAGGTTTGCAATAACTTGCGGATGGGAAAATGCACAATCCACCCCGAAAGCTTGAGGTCCACATAAATGTATTGAAAACACTCACATTTGAATGCTGCTAATGCCCGCGGTGTGAAACAGGCCTTAGCGGGGACTAAAAAAAATACAGTGTGACGTTTTTTGATAAAAGTAATTAAACACAACATATGACATTAAATTGTGCTGCCAATTTGCTGAGCACTATATCATACTTGAAGCTGAACAAATTGTCAATTTAAGTGGCACGATGTGTTCTTTTGTATAGTTCTTTTGTAAAAAAAGTCTCCTCTCTAGTGTCGACTCATTATATATTGCATGTTTTTATTTGTTACTTTTAGTTTGAATTTGACATTAACAAAAATCTTTAGTTCTTTAGGCATTGTAGTTACTAAACATGTTTGATTAGAGCATATAGGATTTATGGTTATTCACATAAAATGATGGAGTTGATGAAGGCGCCAGGAGCTTGCTTGTTCGTATGTTTTCATCTTCAATAACGCTATGGAAGAATCAATGATCTTAAATAGGGCAAAAGTGAAATGAAGCTATTTATTAAGACTAACTGCATTGTTTCTGCTAATTGTTTTGTAATGAAGTATTATTTCAACAGGCCTGACATGTTTAATTGCTATAGAAGGTTTTAATGATATTTTAGTAAAGGCTTTATAATTGGAATGAAACTACAATGGCAGCTTTTTTTTTCTTTTCTTACATTCGTGTTTTGTTGTTTCTAGAGACTGATCCCCACCAAGGGCTCAATATGTTTTCTGTTTTAATCAAATAAATGTATTTTACATTAAAAAACTAGCCTGATGTTTTTCCCCCATTGGGGATCTACAGTGTTCTTTTTAAAATACTTTTATTGTCTAAAAAGTAAACATTGAATTTGGCATTTTAATTTTAGCTCAACAAATTATTTACTGCAACAAAAGAAATGCAGTTAAAAGAAACAGCGTTTCTGAAAAATATTCTTTTAAAATACAGTTATTTCATACAAAGTTTGGCTTAAATGTATTAACATTGTTCTGACATGACTTACTGAATACTTAATTTGAGGTTCTGCATACAGAGAATTCACATTTATTTAGATGAAAGGCATAGTTCCCTCCATAATCCAAATCACTGTAATGAATTACGCACTCTCGTTTCAAATCTGTGTTCATTTCTTTTTTTTGGTAAAACACAAATACATAAATTTGGAAGAATGCTCATAAAAAAAACCAAATGATTGAAATCCCTTATATCTTTTTAATGTCCTACATTCTTCTAAATCTTTCATATTTTCACAGGAAGTATTCTTGCCTACTATGGCAGTCAATTTGGTCCAAGAATTGTCAAGTTTAAAGCATTTTTCTAAAAACGATTTTGTATTCATCATTTTAAGTTTTGGAACATCTCAAAGGTGAGTAGATGACTGATTTTTTTGCCTGTTTTTTAAAGTAAAACATGTTCGAAATATCACTTTTGATTAGGATTTCTGGAAGTCCTTCAATGTAATATATTTAAAGTGAATCTGAAGTATACTTGAAAATCCATCATCAAGCACAATCAAATACACTTAAATATCACCTCACTATTTCTAGTAAACAAAGTAGGAAATTAGTTATTCCAATTTAGCAGACTTAAAGTATATGAAGTGTTTTTTTCCACAAAAGTTCATTTTTATTAAGTACATCTATTCATATAATAAACAATGCATTTTAAATAAATTTCAGTGTAATTATTTTTCATGATGGTCTGGCTAGTTGCTGTTCTGTCCTCATGTGAACAATAAATGCTTAAGGAAAATACATTTGTGCAGTCATTACACATAACCTCATCAACTCTTAACAGCTTGCAGCTTTTATTTTTATTTAACTTTGGAGATGGCGCTTTTAATGACGACATGTAGCAAAGAAAACTTAAAACATACTCACTGAACTTAATTAAATTCAATGTTAAAACCAACCATACTCCCTATTTCAGTGTAAACAGGTACATTCATCATCCTAGAGTTTTTACACCCCATCAGAGAAGCATTGGCAAAGTCAAGTCTGTCCCGGTCCAACACTATGTATGTCACTGTAAGGCCCATAACGACCAAATATGTCCTTCCCTACAACGATAAAACACAGTCTTTTATTTCCTTTGCAGTCAGACACCTTGCAGGCCATAGGAAGAGGCATGGCTTGGATCACTCCTAGGCTCTTCCATTCCGAAAAAGTGCCATTTTTATATTCATTGGCAACATAAATGTAGTAGCAATCCATCTCGGCTACGTGGGGATCTTTCACGTCCACGTTCCACGCGATGCCTATTTCTTTCGCACATCCAATTCGTGCTAATTTCACAGTTGGCTTTTGAGGCAAATTATAAGTGGCAGCTGCAACTGGTAGCTCCTTGGGAAACGGCGTATCCGGGAAAGGATGGAGTTTGGAAAGCCAGTACTCCTGTAAAAATGAACATGTTTTATAATGGTACAACAAATGACTGTAGAGTATTTGGTGTGATTGTGTAAGTGTATCAACACATACCGCTTTCACATGCTCTGAAGACCTGTCTTCCTCCATAACACATTGACTTTCCGCTGAAGCAGAAAAGATTACAGACCTTTCAATCTTTAAACAATCTACCAGATGATTTTGTATACAAACAGCCTGCGTCCTCTACCCTATAATCATGTAAAACTATCTTTAGTAATGACTAGAGGGGGTAAAAAACACTAGAGCATCTCTTTAAAATTATGCTTAAAGTAAAACCAGAAGCTTAATGAACAATGTGAGAGCATAGATTCAACACTCAGCCATGGAGATTTCATCCAATCTCCAACACTGCATTTCACAGCAAATTAAGTAAAACAAAGAAAAAGCTTTTTTTTCAACAAAATGTGATATTGACTTTCTGCACGTAAACCCGACAAGAATTAAACTTAAAAATTGTACATTATATCATACCTTTTATGGGACTGGGTGCTTTGCTGGAGGGTTTAGGCTGTGGCTGTTCTGAAGGCATTTTCTTAAGGGACTAGGCAAGACAGATGTTTAAACAACTATAGACAACATGAACATTTACAATTGACTATGTATAAGATGTCTACCTGTTCTGAGGGCAGTGACACTGGCGTTTCTTCAGTTGGTTTACCTAACATAACAAACAAATCATTCTAACCACAGAGCATTGAATTGCTTTAGATGTATATCAATCTAATTGAGGATAACATACCTCTCTCATCCTCTGTGAGATCAACAACCTGTTTCTTGGACCGCTACATTTCAGAGATTTTAATTTTAAGTAAATAAGAAAAAACTCAGTACGTTAGTAAGTCAGAAAAAAATAATCAAAATTAAAATAATTTATTAATTCATATGTCAGGACATAAGAAATGTTACCAAACTCTGCCAGAACCCCTTCTTAGGTCTTCTCAAAGCAGCTGCATCCCAGTCATTATCTTTCATTGCAAAACAAAGAAAATAAAATCAATATATGTATTTTTTATTAGCAAGAAAAGTATTAATATTGCCCACAGCACCTGTTGGGGAAATAGAGGTGTTGTCACTGAAGCATCCATCATTGACTGCACTTCTGTGGGAAAATATGAAGAAAAAAAAATTCTTACATGTCCTTTCTAAAGAGCATCAAAATACCCAAAGCAAACAACGATAGACTAAACACCAACCAACTTTTGCTTTAACAAGATCAATTTAAAAGGTGGATGCAAGTGCCTCTCGTCTCCATCACCTACACATATTTTCCTCGGTTAGCAGTATTGACAATAAAAGCAGATGCCTAAAATCAGAGACAGTTTCTATAATTTGGGTAGGTGAGTTTTTTTTTGCTGGCCTTGAAACAAAAACATTCAACAGAAGATAATCTTTCCAAAGAACTGCACAACTTAATAAGGCTGCAAAAGCCTCCCAAAAAAATAAAAAATGTTATTCTGCATACAGCACAAGAGAAAGAAATGGAAAGATGCCAAGACTGCAGCCCTGAATCCACTGAATTAAAAACAACAATGTCCACAGTGGACAACTGACTTCACATTGTTCATATTATAAATATGATTTCAGCTGGGCTATACATTGAGTTTTTGTTGCTATCTCTATATTTACATGTGGACAATACTATATTTTAAGTATGCTCTTAAAATGCCCTAAAAAGAGCAAGTGTAAATGGATTCTTGCAATTATTTACATTTTAAGTCAAACAGCCGTGACTAACAGGCTTTATTATGCTATTTTTAAAACTGACAAGGAATAACTGTCTTATTGGAGGCCTTGACACTTTAGAAAGCAAAGTAAAATATAAAATCTTTTAGTAACCTACAATTCACCTCATTTGCACCAATGATGTTGTTTATGAATCTTTGATAATACAAACAACTTATTGATTCAAAATACCTGGACATGTGACTGGTTGTGGATTCAGCTTCAGATATGAATTGCAGGGTCTGTCCAGGGGCAGCGGTGGAAATAGATGATGAAGACTGATGGAAAAATGATAAACCTCAGCATCATTGACATTACAATGAGCATCAAGACAATGAGCATTTATAAATAAAAAACCATACCTGATTCTGTATAAACCCAAAATATCTGAGTTTTTTTATATATGTGAATAATGCATCTCCCCTACGTTTTATCTTGAATACATGTGCCTGAAAACCAAAGTGTTATACGATTTGAACCAGATAAAAATATTTTACAAAATTTACAAAATCCAATTGATCACTCACTTCCAGTTTCTTGATTCTTGCATCATATCTGGGTTCATTTTTGACCTCCCCAATTCTCTCCAAAAGATCTTTCATCCTGTGGTCGGACAGCTCGACTGCATTTTTAACCTTTTCAGAAATAATCTCTTCAACCTAGGAATAAACAGATTACAGAATAGATCATAAAATTTTGGCCCTTCTGGGACATGAGAGACGGTAAAGGACAGACTTGCCTCTTTTCGAGGGAGTTTGCTCTCTTTCTGACCGCAGTCTTGAACCAGGTTTGATGTTCCAGAATCATCTTCATTTCTACTCCTCTTCATACCTAAAAAACACTAAACATTCACAGCATTGTCAAATAAATGTGGATCATAATTTAGTAAGGTCTGTCAAAAGATTAATCTATAAAGGTTTGTGTTTACACAATGTATAATGTATGTCTGTGGATTGTGCATATTCATTTTGTTTTTATAAATACATACAAGCCAAGTTTAGGGAGTACGGATCGAGTCATAGAATGTGATTATGGGCCGATACAGATCTCTGGCCGTTACCGATCTTTGGCAAGAACCGATCTCCAACCGATACCGATCTCCGTCCAATACTGATCTCCTTCCGAAACAGATCTCTGGCAAGTACCGAACTCTGTCTGATATCGATCTCCGGCCGTTACAGATCTCTGGCAAGTTTAGATCTCCGACAGATACTGATCTCTGGCCGATACGATCATCGGCAGATACTGGTCTCCTACAGATTACGATCTCCTACAGATAACAATCTCCTACAAATAACGATCTGCTACAGATACAGATCTCTGGCTATACGATCATCAGCAGATACTGATCTCCTACAGATAACGATCTCCGACAGATACTGATCTCGGGGCGATACGATCATCGGCAGATACTCATGTCCTACATATACCGATCTCTGGCCAATACGATCATCGGCAGATACCGATCTCCTACAAATACCGATCTCCGACAGATACCGATCTCCTACAGATACCGATCTCTGGGCGATACGATCATCGGCTGATACCGATCTCCTACTGATACCGATCTCTGGCCAATAAGATCATCGGCAGATACCGATCTCCTACAAATACCGATCTCCGACAGATACCGATCTCCTACAGATACCGATCTCTGGGCGATACGATCATCGGCTGATACCGATCTCCTACTGATACCGATCTCCGACAGATACCGATCTCCGGCAGATACCGATCTCCGACAGATACCGATCTCCGACACATACCGATCTCCGACACATACCGATCTCCGACACATACCGATCTCCGACACATACCGATCTCCGACACATACCGATCTCCGACACATACCGATCTCCGACAGATACCGATCTCCGACAGATACCGATCTCCGACAGATACCGATCTCCTACAGATGCCGATCTCTGGCCAATACGATCATCGGCAGATACCGATCTCCTACAAATACCGATCTCCTACAGATACCGATCCCTGGCCAATACGATCACCGGCAGATACCGATCTTCTACAAATACCGATCTCCGACAGATACCGATCTCCTACAGATACCGATCTCCTACAGATACCGATCTCCTACAGATACCGATCTCTGGGCGATACGATCATCGGCTGATACCGATCTCCTACTGATACCGATCTCTGGCCAATACGATCATCGACACATACCGATCTCCTACAGATACCGATCTCCTACAGATACCGATCTCCTACAGATACCGATCTCCTACAGATACCGATCTCTGGCCAATACGATCATCGGCAGATACCGATTTCCTACAGAAACCGATCTCCTACAGATACCGATCTCCTACAGATACCGATCTCCTACAGATACCGATCTCCTACTGATACCGATCTCCTACTGATACCGATCTCTGGCCAATACGATCATCGACACATACCGATCTCCTACAGATACCGATCTCCTACAGATACCGATCTCCTACAGATACCGATCTCCTACAGATACCGATCTCTGGCCAATACGATCATCTGCAGATACCGATTTCCGGCAAATACGGATTTCCTGCAGATACCGATCTGCGGCCGATACCGATTCCATTCACGATTGATCGTTTAGACAGGCTTCATTTTACACCATTTAACGTTAAAGTCTTGTGAAATGTATATTGACAACCCCATCCTGAATCAAGAACGCTGAACAATTGGGATACATCAATACTTGAACACACTTAAAATAATTATTTAAATTATCATGCTTAAATACTATTACATTATACAATAAGAAAAAAATATAAAACATCCAATTCTATCAAAACTACATTTCAAATGTGAGTGAGAATTAAGAATCTCATAATGATCACACGAACACCCGGTGCTTATCTCGTTAGCACGCAACATTCCATTAAAATAGCGGCAAGCTTCAGCACGCGTCACTTCCGGTTTCAGTCAGAACGTTTAAAATCCACGAACAGCACTTTAAACAACAATCTCCCCAAAAAACGTGTCGTTACACCCCATAATTATGAATCATACACAACAATGTGTCCAAAAACATCCAGGGCTGAAGTCCACACAACATGACGTTAAACGTCCTGCTTTAAAGGTGACAAAACAAGTTAAATACACTTATATCCGAATTATTAAATAAATCAGTTTGCCAGTTAAACAGACCGAGGGAGACACGTCCGTTAAACAAGATAACGGAAGCTAACTCCAAACCGAAACTGTGACGACAAACACGTGCTCCGCATCCCCCGATCAAACTACACGTGTCGACGAGAATCTCACCTGGATAAATCCACGAATCTAAGGAAAGATTGTTCGGGATTGTGGAAGTACAAACGTGGAAGTGGCTGGGGAAGTGTTTCCTGTCTGTTTAAAGAATATAAGTCCCGCCAGAGCCTTAAAGGAGGAGGAGAGAATTACAGCACATCTGTGATACACAGAAACTTTAAACGAATGTTTTTAACCTCAACACACTACAGATCAAATATATAGATGTTACTTTTCTTATGTGTTGTGATACATGTTTGTTAGAGCTAATTCTTCTTTTGATGTCTTCTCTCCCCTTTAGGTCTCCAAAGGTCAAAGGTAGAAAAAAATCCATGCATAAATTGGCCTTTACTGTCTGTGTTTCATCTTCATCAAAGTTTTTAAACAGGTTCTTTAACATTAGGAATTCATCCTCATTGGCTATTTGAGGGATAAAGTGCCATCCTGTGTTTAGAGGTATTATTGCACCATTTGCATGTCTCAGTGCTGTTACATAAAGAGTTATGAAACTTAATAAAACAATCCTCCCTCCAAATCACAAAAGTAATGCTGCTATGATTGATATATAAGATTCTATAATGCAAGGCGCTACAGGCATTAGTGTTTCTCATTGAACTTCTATGTACAAAACTGATTGCAAATGTGAGAAGAAATTATAGTTCTTACATTTTTTACAAATAAGATATCTATTCGAAGTGCCTCTCGGATTCTAAACCTCCTTTTACTGTTTGTATGTTGTGTGTGTATGTCTGTGTCAGCACCTGTAAACGATCTTTGAATGTACAAATCTCAAGATTCAGCGAATCCTGTGTCTTGGCCTACGGGAAACGCCAGGATTGTAGTCATCCAGTTACTTCTGTGACGTGTCATCAGAGACCCGTTACAGACGTTACTTGATTCACGTGATGTCGCCTCGTCATTGGTTGTGATACAGTAAATGAATACAGAGTTGACCAATGACGGTAGACCTGATCGTTTGAGCAATCGTAGCATACTGGGATGCGGCCTTAAAGAGTCGAGAACTAAATGTTAAGTGTTTTTCAAAGATGAGGAAAGATTCGAGGCGACAGGTTTAAAAGCAAAACTAATAATGTGTTATTTTTACATTTAATTATATTTTTGTATAGTCGAGGACTCGAAGAGTACAAGTGTTTATGCTTACCTTTTATCTTAGTGCACTTTAGTATACATGGCATACATTAACTGAGATTTTAATAGCAAAAAAGTAACCAAATGTGTAATCGAATGATGAGATTACTGTGTTTTCTATGCCATGTTGAGAGTCTTGATATAACAGTTCAGTTTTGTTTGTTTTGCAGGAGTCTTCACTTTTCATTACTTCTCAAACATGATAGCGCTTCCCTGCATCCCTGCATGAGTCTTTTCACCGACCCACAGTAAATGATACAGCATTAGAGTGAAATATAAAGCCTTTAGGGAAAATCGAGGGCTTGAACTATAGCTTGATTTTTCTTCTGACTGAACATGAGCAAAGGCTGAGTCAGCGTCCAGAAAATAAGGGCCAGTACGACGGTTGCAGGAAATGAACCAAATAGAAGAAACAGGGAAGTGATTGGAGCTTTTTTCCAAAGAGCTGGAATAGAAATGTTTGTCCAGATGTTGTAAGAAAAAGAGGATGACAACTTAAGAAGTATAGAGAGCTTCTTCTTTACATGGATGCATGCATCCTTCAAGAGCGCGGTGCACGTAAGTAAATCTGTCTCCCAAAAATGAAAAGAATGGTCCTCTAATTCTATAATGGGCTGGTGATGTAGAGAGTGTTTTCGACAGTGACATTCCCGGAGCATCCCAAATCAGCAATTTGGCACAGCAGGGTCCTTTCCTCAGAACCCTGTGACATCACATAAGGAGCTTTCCTATGAGTCATGCCTGTGTTTTGAATTCTCTGAATCATATAGTATAGAACAGGTCACATTTACTCAGGAATGATTCACGGCTTCATGGGATGCCAAAACAAAGAGGATGTATATCATACAGTCTTTCAGAAAGGATGCATACGATGTTAGCAAACCTTAATTACAAATGCATCAATAGACTGTTAAAACAGTGATTTTATCTCGTTTATGTAAGCTTTTACCATGGAGCAAACTACCAAGCACTGTTATTATGCTCTCCCACATCTCAAGAAGAAATGAAAAGAAAACCACATCATAGTCGACCATCATGACACCCATTTGTGCCACAGACGCATCTCTTCTGCCCAGTCCTGATGTGAGAGCATCACTCTCTGAATGTGGATGATGCTCACTCTCATCCCTACGTCACCAAGAGAGGCAATCCCTCACCAAAATGACTCAGATCATCAAATCAAGATCAAAAGCTCCACAGAATGTAATGCAGTTTAATGATCAGCATCACAAAGTTGTAGTTATACATCCAAGTTACCAAAAGTGTTTTGCTCAAGATGCATCACACATAAGAAGCTGTGCACTGAAATAGTGTTTCTCCACTTGCTCTTAAACAGGGTGTAATACTCATTTTCACCTTAAGGATGTCTTACTGACGGCATCCCTCAGTTCCAGAGAGGCTGTGGGGAAAGAGGACCAGGAGTCTGTCCTGTGGTCCTGATGCAGAACTGCCTTCATCCTATTCATCATCCACGTCTCTCGGTCCGAGGCGCAGGACGGGAAGACCGATGGATAAATCCTGAACAAGCCTTTGGATTAATTTCAATCCTGTGCTTCTGGGGTTCAAGTTAAAGGGATTGGGAATAACTGCTCACATTTCCAACCAGGCTGGTGAGAGGAGGACTGTTGCAATGTCACCCCATTCAACATTTGCGGAGCTTTGTGGAAGAGGGATGCTGTGAGTAGTGCGTCTGTGTTTGTGCTGTGAGAAAAACTGCGCATTTTACGCATTTAGTCTGCAAAAGCCAGGGACACACGCACACGCACACGTGTTTAAATTCCTGTTTGATATGGACCACTGTTTTCGGTGGGAATGAATGGGATGCGGGGAAACGCAGCCTCCTCCGCATCACTGGGGATGCGCGAACCCCAGGCGCGGAAAACCGAACGCAAGGTGTGACTTTAAAATGCGATTTTAAAACGATAACAATAAGTTTGTCTTTGAGTTATGATGAAGAACAGCTCATTCTTCCGTATGGGAGAAAACTCGTGTCGTAGTCATGTGAGGCATCTCTAAGGGATTTCATACAGAAGCGCACATCAATTGATGGATAAAAGGGGAAATTGAATAAGAAGAGAACGCATGTGTATTCTTTTGAAATTGTTGGAAATCACAGATGATATTCATGTTGTTTCTGTATATGTAATGCGGATTTTGGTCTTGTGGCACTTTTCTTTGTATAGCATTACGCATTTTACATTTAAGTGAACACACAAAGTGTGTCATTTCTTGTTTGTCACGACTTTAAGCTCGTTCCACTGTTAAGTTCCCACAGAATTCTATTCTGCATGAACGCCTGCTCAGGTCCAGCCGAGAACGCAAGGCTCCGCGCGTGTCAACAGGGGGCGCACTTGCACAAGGGCCGTTTCAGGGAAATTAATGAGGTATCAAAAGAGGCATTCATCTAGATATATTTCCCTGGGTTAAGATCTCAGGCACGTTGTAGGACAACTGATATCACATTTGAATACAATAGCAAATCATGGGAGTTTTGTTTGCACAAACATTACAGTTGAATCTCTTTTTCTCGCTCTCGCTTTTTAATTAATTTCAATTAAAGTTGAAGATTATATAAGTGTGATTCAATTGTTAATCCAATGCCTCTTGTTGGCATGTGCATACAATGTTACATCCACATTTATTAATTTGTGCCACTACTGGATTGCCTTAATTATTGACCATTGAACATGTTTGGTCTTGTTAAAAATACTCCTGTGCATAAATTGATCAGTGATGGAAAAGAAATATCTACAGCTGTTCTATATTTATTTATAATAGTAATTTCATGCATACATTACGTAAACTCCAAAGCTTAATGTATGAATGCATGCTTCGAAGTTTTCGGTTAAATGCCAACTTGCTGACTTAATCAAGTGTAAATGACATCACACACAGCATGGTGTTTTCACCAAGATTCACTCAGCTGCATTGATACGAACCAATGATTACGTTCCTGGGTTACTATACTGATTTCTTACTTCCATCAGATGAAACTACATATCTTCATCTTGTCCCATATATTGAGAGGATGATGCTAATGATGCATTATTCTTTTAATGAATAGTGGACTTCACCGTATGTTATTTTAAGTCTTTCTTTTTCGTGCATCTGCTGGCGTATACATGCTGGCCACAGTAGTGTGGAGCCGACTCTATCTCAGTCAGTCCAAAACTCTTCATGTGATGATGTCAGCTCCACTCTCTTCTGCCCTGCTTGCTGCTCAGAACCAGTGTCACATGTAATATTCATCATTTGCTCTTTGCTTGCTATTCATTGCCTAAATTTCAAACCCAGATGAAAAATACAGCACTTGCCGTAGTTGTGTAACTCCGCTACATGCAATCAAATGTGAATTAAGCCGTCAATGAGGTTAGTTTTAGAGGGGTAGCTTTTCCCAAAATTCTGTTTTTAAATATTCACTCTCAAGCTGTTGAAAATGGCTTTGTCTGGCATGGAAAACAAAATGCACCGTGTTGGGTGTAGGCAGCCTCGGTCGCCGTTCACTTGTTCTGTATAATAAAGATGCAATGAAAAAGTGACTGAGTCTGTCAGGCCTTGACATTTTGTCTTTTCTATTGTATGAAAGAAAAGTCTGACAGCATTATTAATGACAGAATAATGTATGTACTCTACATCCACAGAGAATCCCAAAATGTCAAATAAAAAGCACAATTGTGATGAATCTTAAAACGTCTGTAAGCATTTATTCACAAACCACCGTTATTGTGTTTCTTTTCTCTTAGGGAATGAAGTCGAGCACTATGGGGTTTTCCAAGTTGGTTCTTCTGACTCTTCCAGCTCTCCTTACCCTACTCAACATCTCACATGCGGTGGAAAAGGTGCCCATACTGAACATTGCTGTGATCCTCGGTCAAACCCGCTACATCTCCGACAGAGATATACGAGCTCTATGGAGCAAAGACGATCCCATCGACGTCAACGTGGTCACCCTGCTAGTAAATGAAACAGACCCCAAGAGCATCATCAACCATGTGTGCGATCTCATGTCGGGGACTAAAATCCACGGCGTGGTGTTTGGGGACGGCACGGACCAGGAAGCCATTGCCCAGATTTTGGATTTTATTTCCTCGCAGACGTTGATACCTATTCTGGGGATCCACGGGGGCTCGTCCATGATCATGGCGGATAAGGTCAGTCTTCAGCTCACTCAGAGCATTGGGTTAAGTTTGGAGACAACAGGATGGCGCATTATTGAATAGGTGTTGAGCAACATCACCCAACAATGGTTCTGTGGGTAAAGCTGTGCACTGGAAATAGGCATTGTTAATGACATTGATTTAAAATAATTCCATTAGTACAACATGCAACGTACTTTAACTGTTCCCCTGACAAATTACCATATGGAGAAATTTTGCAACATTGGCTTTATAGACCTGGAGTATTCCCTTTTCAGTAACCAAAAACAAATAGCTCTTGACATATCGTCATATCTCCTATCATGGCAATCGTCGGGTTTCGCTCACTTCATTTACACTGACCGCGTGGCCAACCAGATCTAAAATCTGCCTGAGTTCAGTTATACCTTTTTTACCTTGCACACACAGAACAGGTGAATTCCCACTCTCTAAAAATCCCATTGTTTTGCATTGAGTTTATATAATGAACGTGTTTCTCCCGAGCTCTCGCTGCCCTATTTAAATGGGTTTACTCAAGTTTTCATGCCAGAACGTCTCTGTATTAAATGAAGCAACGTTACTCTCGGGAGATTTTCTTCAGCGGAGTATTAAGTCATTCTCAGCGAATGTGTTGATCCTTAAGGAAATAAATGTCGGTAGCTTCCTGGGACTTACTGTGTCCTCTTTTGTTGCATTACACATCAAATGCATACCTTTGAAACCATATTGTCCAACTGTGTGCGGATACTTCCAGTGAAGGTGTTTTGACTATGTTCTTGATTGGTGGTTTGAAGGTTGTGCTTTGAGATGCTTATCAGCAATATGACAGAATTATTATTACGGTATGTTAAATGATAATATGATAAAGATTTTGGTTCAGATGGGCATTATTGGTAAGCGATGGGAAATTAATAGTACTTAATTGCTTTTTTATTCCAGCGTGCATTGCTGTGTATCCAGTTAGGAGACGAGAATCGGTGCATGTGGTAATTAATGCTGGGCTGCGAGGCAGTTCTTACTTCATTTAGTGCCCATACAGCAGGATTTAGGCACTATAAACACAGCAACCATTGGCATGTGTCAGGGGAATCTTTGTTTTATAACCAAACTGGTCCTTTCACAGACAGCGTATCATGCGCAGGCACGCTCAACAGTGGTTACGGCCAAAGATCAACTGACTATCCCATTGACGTTTTGTAGGTTTCTTTCGCATATATCTCCAGTCCGAAGCAATTGATTTAAGACACGCTGTTGTCATTTAATAAAAGCAGTTGCCAAGAGAGGAGTCGACATACAATGGAGACGGCCATTTAGGTAATTACTGACCAACGGGTTTCTTCCTCTGCCAAGAAAGGTTCAATGTGCTGAACTCTTCTAAGTCTCACCATTGCAGATATACAAATCCTGTAAAGCTTATAAAGCCTATCAGTATATGCGTACTGTGGCTTAAAATAAAGTGTTGCAAGGGTGGGAAGAGTTGTTCCTTTTTCTTGCAGGGTCTTTCAGCACCTGATTGGCTAAGTGAATTATGCAAATTAAGTAAGCAACAAACATGATAAGTAGAATTGTACTGAATGTTATCTGCATTGCTTGGTTTCTCATCCTCTGGGCTGAACAGTACATCAGCAAACCATCAGCGCAGGAGGTCTGGATGTATCAGTGGAAATTTAGTTAAATATTATCATTTGTATTATTTTTTTTATTATTAATACTTAAACTAATAATATAATAACATTAAGCTCATTTTTAAAAATACTAAAACTCTATAGTGTTTTTAGTCTTTTTTAAACTGTTGTGCAGTTACATTTTCTTTTGGTTCGTCAAAAAACACCAATGTTCTTTAAGCTGCTTATGTGGGACACTTACATTTTTAAGACCCCTTTTCATTCTTTTGACTTCAGGGAAGGTTACGTCCTGCGATGTATCATGCAGAGTACTTAAGTTGTTCATGGATCGTGTGTCCATGGAGTCTGCTGAATATGGAGTTCTTCCTCGGATGAGATATGCCCCAAGCTATCATGTGCTATGAGTTCATGGACATTTGGGAAGAAGGACATGACTAACAGGGGTCACAGTATTTCATTCGGTAGCTTATGTTGATGTTATTGTGAATTCTTTGGAAACATGGTTAGTGAGTATTTTAGTTTGTATGACGGTCCCTGGAACTATTCTTGTGGTGGTGATTACGCAAATCTGAAAGAGTCTTAAAATAGTTAAGATGCCCTCTGGTAAGTGACAATATCGATGTTATTTGTACAGTCATACTTGTCTCAAAGCTGCGTTTCACTTAAATGATCGAACAGTTGAATCGGATAAACACTACAAGTGAAAACACTTAATCTTTAAGAAGTCTAGCTTTAGGATTTGGCAACTATCCTAATACAGATTGTGTGTTCTTAATTCTCATATGAGTCATATTTGTGAACTTTATGTTATTTCTTTAAGAAGTGATTTAGACATGCTGTGCACTTATGTGTTTACCATCCACTAATAAAAGAGCTAATATAAAAAAATGTAATCAACACGCTGCCATTTTAAAATAACCTGCTGTTGCTCTTGACAAGAGAACAGTCACAGTTTAGATTCCACCAATTAAATTAAATATCATTCAGCGTGAGGTCATTGTGACGTCACTACCTTAAAATCTGTCATAGCCTGATGTGTTACATTTACAACTGTATAGTAGCTCAGTGGCGCTGGAAACGGCAAGGTCATAGATTCGATCCCAGTGGATTGCAGGTACTCAAAATCAAATGTATCATATAATGCAGTGTTAGTCACTTGGATAAAAGCATCTGCATATATGGAAATGTAAAAGTAAAGATAGTCACGTCAGTCAGCAGAAGACATTAAATCCTTCAGCGCTTGTTCAAATAACAAACAAGCCACTGTTTTCAGCCGGTATTTAATAAACCATAACAACCCTCGAAATTGGCAGACTTTAATCAGTTCTTTAATTTGGGAATTCATTCTGACCAATGGGCTGCCAGAACCTGAAGAAATACCTTTGTGTACCCTCGTTGTGTTCAATCAATGTTCTCTCTATTTGTGATTTTGAGTGCTAATCTCACAGCTTGTGCACAGTTTGCCTTGTTATATTCCAGTAAAAATGCTCCAGAGAATCGCATTCAACCAAAACAATCGTGAGCCACCCCTTCTGGACAAAATAATTATGCAAGAAACAAAGCAGCCGTCATGAATGTTTCCATCGATGTTAATGTCCCGAAATGCACTTTCCCTTGGGCCTCATCGGATACATCTTTGCAGATGTATCACTGCACGTCTAAGCATTAGGTTATTGCTTTTCTCTGAAAAGACACAGTTTTATATTAAAACAGAGAATAATTGAGTTCAAACAATATGTGGGCCACATTCTATTTTAAAGTTATTTTTGTTATTTATATATTATTTACTTAAATCTATGTATTTACATCTTATTTGATCTTTTTTTACATATGTTTGTTATTGAATACTTAATTTGAAGTTTTTTTATTTTTTTTAAATTATACACTTTGTAAGCTATTTTCCAAAGTTAACGTTAAATCCTGTTAAATATCCACAGATTATTCATTATAATGATGATGATTATAATTGTTATTATTATTATTATTTTTATTATTATTATTATTATTATTATTATTATTATTATATATGTTAAGATGTATTCTTATTGACAACAATAGGATTACATTGAAAGTTCTGCAGATCTTGTATGACTTCATACGACATGGCAGTCTAGACACCTATGGTCTCTTTAAGCTGACTGTAAGGTCATGGGTACGGAAATATTGAACATCCTCATCACCTTTTTTCGAAATTTTGCATTAAATCCTTCTTTTGCCCTTTAAAGTAATTGTAGTGATGAAGTTTATTGAAGTTTAAAGCTTGCGGGGCTCAAATGGATGGGGATTTGGGTCCAAATTAGGTTTTTGTTGCAAATGAAACCATATAAAATCTGCCAGAGAACATTTGGCTGAATTGAATTGAACCGAATAACAATGAGCTTCAGTTTAAAGATTATTTGTTTCTTTCAGTTTGTTTTATTTGACGCTGAATAAAGCCATTTATTTTTAAAGATCCCCTGTGGTAAAAATCAAGTTTCACTGTTGTTTATATGTTTATGGGCTGTTTTTAATATGCTTTAACACAAACCATGTGCAAATGTATCATATTGACCCAATGCTGAGTTTAAAAAAAAAGAGGTGCCTATTTGCCTAATAATGTATATGATCGTGAGCCACCCCTTCTGGACAAAAAAAGCTGAAGTGTGGTTACATTCAAGCCTTTTTAAGGCAGGAATAAAAATTCTTACGAATTTTCCTCGTAAATTTTTTTTTTAATATTAAATCTGATCAGTCAATATGTGGCATATATAGCATGCACATTGTCTTTGATATGCAAACTTGTTATGGAAGTGATCGAGTTTACTGCAGCCCTGTAGCCCAACACAAACATTTCCAAGCAGCTGCGAGCTGGACTGTGTGCTGGAAATGTGCCATTGAGCCTTGGAAACACAGCAGCTCGTTCTTGCTGATGTCAGTATTAATGAAAGATGTTATGAAGACAAGGTAGTTTGCACCAAAGCAATCTCGGGTCATGGGCTAACCGTCTGCTGTTTCATCAGTTAAATGTAGCAAATTATTTACAATCAGTTATGAGGTAGATGAAGCCACTGACATTTATTAGACAGCAAAGGTCTAACACATAGATTGACCCACAGCTATGTGCTCTCTTATATAAGGACGAATCCAGCGAAGAGTGTAATCACACATTGGGACACTTGCTAACAGCAAACCTTAACACAGGCAAACTGTAATCTTACGTAAGGCGAGCTGGAAACACAGAGCAGGTTTCATAATGACGGGGAATTTGGAGCAATAGAAAGCTTGGCTCATTAATTTAAGACAGGTCATTGCGGCTGTGAAGGGTGAGACATGAGGCAGATGTTTTTCTGGCTGCTGGAAGGCTGTTGTTTGCCCCGGTTAAGGGCATTCTAAAGCTTATTTCATTTGATTCTTGCACTGGGTTTTCACATAGTAATACATGTCGGGTTGCTTAAATGGAATTCGTTTCGCAAAAATGAAAATTCTGTCATCATTTAGTTTCTCTGATGTTTTTCCAAACCTGTATGACTTTCTGTTTTTTGAAACACAATAGACCATATTTTGAAGAATTGTGGCAACAAGAAACAACCTATTGACTGCACCATATGGACACATTTTTCAAAATGTGATTAAGTTATGGCATGGTATTTATTTTCAGATAAATTTACCCTCCATTAAATTGAATGATTTTATTTTTTAGTGTAGAAAAATATAAAGGATATTGTCATTTAAATTATTAAGGTAATCATACACAACCCCCATTGACTGGCCATTTTGAACACAAAACCACACATTTCTCAAAATATCTTCTTTACAGGTTTTAAATGACATGAGTGAATTAAATTATGATACAATTTCTATTTTGGGATGAACTATCTCTAGCATATAATCAGAAGATTTTATTTTTAATTCTCTTTCAAAAGAAAAAAGTTCTTTTAAAATGTACTGCTCCTCTTGTCACCACTAGATAGTTCTTTCTTTCACACAAAATCAGATATTTGGAAGCATACAAACAGAAAGAGTTTCACTTCTTATGTTTGGACACCAAGCCAATGGGTACACTCGCAACTTTCTTCCAAATAAGCTCCTTTTGTTTTATTGAAAAAGGTCCTACCCAGTAGGTTTCAAAAGACATGAGGGTGAGGAAATAATGACATTTTCCCAATTAACTAATATTGATATAGTAATGCGAGCAAAACAAGTGCCTCCCTTGAAAGTGAAGTGTAAAAAGTAGAAAAGCTTATCCAAGTTAGAGTAAAGTAGATTTTGCTTTTACACAAAGAATGATAGACATTCAGTTTTCACCCTTTTCATGTTACCGAGAATTGGTACGCATCTAATGTTTTGGTTTGTGATACTGTATGTTAGGCAGGGGAGAACTGCATCTTCACAGCTTGCTGCTTGACTTTTATGCAGCTGCAAACTGAATAAAGTTTTCCCAAGACTCACTCATCCTCTGCCGAAGCAAGATGAGAGATGCTCTGCAGTGCTCATGTAGGGAACACAATTACATCGGAATACACTCCTGCATCGGTACGATTCCTTGTCAAAAGCACTGATGTGTGTTTTAGAGACAGAATTTGGTAGTGGATAACATGAATTAAATATATCCATTGTATTTTGTGAATTCATTAGTGTACTGGGGGCCTTAGAAAGTACAAGGTTATTAATTGTTCACAACAGAAATGTATTATGTAAAAGGAAAAGATTTCTCAGGTTATTCAAGAAAGAGTCCAAACTGGATTGGGTGCATATTCTCATTGTTTTTCTTCAAAACTATTGCAAGTGAATGGGTGTCAGTTCCTTACATTCTTCCAATTTTCTTCTGATCTGTGTTTGTGTTCGGTCTTATAGGTTTGAGGGTGGAAAATAATGACAGAGTTTTTGTGTGAACTTTAATCACTTTAAAGTTATTGTAAAAACTTCACTTATAATGTTCTTACATTGATCATGTATGCTTTTTTCTTAAGAAGAAAATTGTATTTTTTTATTTTAGAAAACATATTTAGCGTATATATAGAGTTGTTTTTGACATCTTTGACTACCACAGTAGAAATATTTTTCTTCACATCTTGTGGGTGGGTGAGTAATTCATGACAGAATGTTCATCTTTCTGTGGACTAGCCCTTTAGGACATTAGATATTTGGTTTTCTGTGCCATAGAAGTTAATTGAACTAATGAACTGGTTGCCATTCCAGCATTTCCCAGCTATTCTTTGCATATTTATTGAGAGTGTTTAATTCATTTCGTTTTCTTTATCGGGTTTAGCGTTCTGAAGTAGGGTGATATTTAATAGAGGTTATTAAAATTGCATCATTGCGAAATGTATTACAAAGACGTCTGCTGAACGATTTTGATTGGATAATTGATAAACAGAGGCTTAACATCTTCATCAATAGAAACTATTGACCTATTTTGTGCTCGGTGAAATTTGCAGTTTTTTCAGAGTGGGCTGAGATACTTTCAAGTGTTAGTTCAACCAGAAAAAGAAATTTCTTCTATTTTGTCATCCTCTTGTCACTTTAAACTTGAATGACCTTCTGAACACAAAAGAAGATATTTTGAAGAATATTGGTAATCGAAAAGCGATGACATATACTGATGTGCATTGGTTTTGTGTCTATACAGTAGAAATGATTGGGTATTGCCGCTCCTTGAACTTTGAATCTCTTAAAGGCCATTTTTGCTCTTTTTTTGGGGAAATGTCACCATGTGTTGGGCAGAACTTCTATAGATACAAGAGGCTGTTTTTAACAATGACCGCTTTATATCCACACAACTCGTGATTCCTTCTAAAATGGTCTCACATCTTGAGAGTAAACTAGTTTTTGTTCCAGTTCCTCTCACGTTCCTTCGCTCTTAACTCTTTGACATGCCTTAAAATAGGTCCAAAGGTAGCAAAGATAAATGACAAAACAGCTGAGTTTTTCAGGGTCAGCTTTGACAAATGAGGCAACGGACTTTCAGAGCTCGGGAGACTTCCACAGTTAGGTCACTAATCTCGGGAGCCGGAGGCATTTTTGCTAGGCAGCCGAAGTCTTGAAATAGTCCCGAGCAAGTTGTGCTTAGTTTTCCTGATGTTGAGGAAAAACATAAGATGAAGGTTTAGATTTGATGAAAGTCTTTATCCGGAAACCTTGACTGCTTTTAATACGAGACAAAAGCAAAAGAAATTCAAAGGGGGAAGAGCGCATGAGTCGTGACAACACTTTCTTTATAAGGGAAAGTGTAGAGGCGTTCTTGTTCGAAAAGTGGCCTTGAAGATGTACAGAACATTGAGGGGGGAAAATATAAAAGTCATTGCATTGGTAAGGTGACAGTTTTAAACATGGAGGGGGTTATAAAGAACAGGTAGTTTGTTGTTCCGTAAACTAATACTTGAAAAGTTGTCACATTAGCCAAATCTGAGACCTAGCTGAAATGAATGAAAATCAACAGCAACAATATCCAAAAGGCATCACAAGCTATACCTCAGACCACATTATGATTTTAAAGAGCGTTGAATTGTTGAAGAATGTTTGAGTCCTCAGTTTGTTCACTATCATAGTCAATGAACTGAATCAAAGGCTGGGTGTTGACACATTTTCAGAAGTCTCGGATACATTAAACAGGCAACTTATTTTCTGCATCTAGCTGGCTGTAGTCCAAGCGCACCAAAGGATTTAGCAAACCCAGGGTGAAAACCAATAACCTTCACAGGAGGTGACTGATAAAAGTATTCTTACCTGTAAAATATCAGATTTTCAGAGAAGGGCTTATTACATTAGAGTGGAAAGAGCTGCTCCCATGCCCCGCTTTAAGTTTAAATAGAGTATCCAGAATAGCAGATGCTCTACAAACTTCTCTTTCCGACACAGTTTCTCTCAGAAGTGTCTCGGATTATTGTCAATCTGAAACATGTGTTTGCCCCAAAGGGCGGAAGTCTTTATTGGAGGTGCATAGAAAGTGGGCTCAAGGGCACAACTTAGATCTTCAGTGCTGCACCGCCCATGCATCTGTCGTAGCTCTTGGACAGGATTTGATGTGTGTTTTGTGTAGGCAACCAGGGCAGAGCAAGGTCAGAGGTGAGTGTCTGGAGGCTCAACAACATCACCTCATCTCTGTCTGTGGTGATGACATTTAGGTGGTTTTGTAATGTTTTTGAGACATTGGTTTTATTCTGCTGGATGCATGTGAAATAAGATGTGTAGACAGAGAACTTGAAGGAATTGTTCCCCAAAAATTATTTAATGATTTACTCCTTTAAAGATAGATCTGCAGAACAGAAACAAAGAAATCATGAATTCACCAATTCACTTCTATTGCGTAGGCACAAAACCAGTCCAAGTGAATGTTTGCCAGTTCTAAAAAATATATTTTGTGTTCTGCATAAGAAGAAGGTCTTACCTGGTTTGTAATGATTTCGAATGTAGAACATTAAGGAAGATATTTTGGAGAATGTGGCGCCCATTCACTTTTTTTTCTATGGATGCAAAGCCAGTGCAAGTGAATGTATGCCAATTCTTCAAATGATCTTCTTTTGTGTTCTGCAGAGGCAAGAACGTTTTTGGTCTCATTATTATTTTTCTTGCAATCTTACATCTCTTAACTGTCAGGAGTCACAAGTTCTCTTTTTATTGCTCCCCCAAAAATGGACTGGATTTTGTTTGAATGGTTTATAAGGTATTTTCTCTGGTTAAAGATTTAATGTTAAAAAGCTTCTTGTAAGTATATCAACATCAAGGAAGACCAGAGAAGAAACCATATTTTTTTCAGCATGTCAGCATCATTTTATTGCTGCAAAAAGACCATTTTCAAAACACCAGTCAGTTAAATAAATTTAGATTCCTTTATCATTTCTTATGTGTAGCACATATAGAAATTGTGGTAACCCATATTCAGGACTTCTCCTGGTATGTCTTTCGTCCATCTTCTTTCAATGCCAACCTGACACATGCATGACTCACTGGCTGCCTATGAATAAGGAGGCGCTTTAGGTCACAACACATGTGCTCACAGTCTAATGACATGTCATAATGCCATCATTCTACAGACTGTCAACTGATGGCAATTGGTTAATTTGTGTGTAATGTGTCTGTATTTTGATGGAAGTCTATTATACCACATGTTTTCATTTGAAATGTACGTAATTTCTTTTACATTAAAAAATTGTGGGTTGGTTTAAAAAGGAACAAATTCAGATGTTGGGTAAAATTACCCTCAGTGGCCGACAATGGGTAAAATTTGACCAACGCCAGGTGGTAAATAACCAGCATTTTTTTTTATAAATTCAACTTGCAGCAAGCGATAACTGCTAAATCAAAATAAAGATGAAAATTGGGCTTGTCCTGCAATTTTATGGAATGTTTATTGGCATTCCTTTCCCATGCTTAAAATTAATAATATATATAATAATACTGAAAAAGGAGATTTTACATGCCAGATTGAAACTGTATTCTCTCTCCCAGTATCTTTTCTCTCCTCCTGTCTTGACTCTGTCAGATGTTCTTCTCCCCTGTGGCAGCTCATCGAGTTTTCCCCCACAGGACCCCCCTGTGCCTTTCAACACACACTCTCTTATCTCTTTGTCCAACACATGGACCTGTTTGGATTTCTTAGCACCTCTCCGCCTCCAACATGTCAATCACTCTGGTTCCCCACACCGGTGATGAAACCCGAGGATCCATCAATGAGATGGAAAGAGTAGAGGAAGCCGGAGAGGAGGAGTAGAGGTTATCTCTAGCAGGCAGATGTCATCACGGATAACATTGGGACATGATTTTTGCATTAATGGTAATTCAGTAACAGTCCCACCAGATTCAAGCAGTGTATTACACTGTAAAAGCAGTGCCCTCTCCTGTACTCCATCATCTGACCCCAATTTAGCTCCCTCATTACTTTCACCGTGGCCTACCGTATGAGAAACCAAAGCCGATGTAGCACTTCGACGCGATCTGCTTTGAAATAAAGCAGCTCAAATCAAATTATTGTCTGTAATTCAGTTTCAAGAGCCACACGGAGAGAATTGCTGGAAGTCTTTTCATTGTGGGGAAACAGTTTGATAGATGTAGCTCACTGAAGACGGAAGCTTGTTTTTACAACACTCTCTTCCATCAAGCTCTCAGTGTACTTGGTAAACATTATTCACTCGTTCATTGACGGTTGAGTACGGTTATCCAAAAATACAGAGTGCTTTATTGTAAACAACATGAAATGTAGCTATTCTCGACTTTTCTTCGCAGGCTGTAATCACAAGATTCAATGTACGTCAGTATTTGCTGCATGATGCCTACAGAAATAAATCGGCTTTGGAAACAGGATGTTGATGTAAGAGTTTGCCTTTTATTGGACAACTTCAACAGTTCTTAGCTCGTTTTGTCAAAATTGTCAGTTTGTGAATTGACAGTGATGTGAATTTTTGTGTGGATTTTGAATGTGTGTGTTACCCTCACACGTGTAATTAAAGGTGGGTGGTCTAACACCTGCTCAACATATCACAGAACAGATCCGCCCCCAGAAGGAATTGTTTCAGCATCTACTTTGGCTTATTGTAATGGATATCTGGACTAACACCAATGTATGCACATTTTACAGTAACTCTCAAATATACAACAGAATGAATGTATGTGATCATTAGAATCTGTTCAAATTTGTACTTTACAAAATACAAATATTAATTATTTACAAATTATTTAAGAAATGGTTTGGATGGTTTTGACAGAGAAGTAATCAAGTCATAAAAGTGTCTAGCATACATGGATAATTTTAGAAAATTCAGAAAGCAAACCCAAGATATTGCCAAGAAAAAGATGCCAATTTAAAATTTTAAATGCCAAGTTAAAATTGTACCAAAAATGTAACTGTTGTTATTCTATGCTTACCCTCCATACACATTTTAAATCCTTACAAAAGCCTCTACGTAAAACTTAACACAAAATTGCTGCATGCAAATTTCTTATAATTAATAGAATAATTAACCCAAAAATTTAAAAAAAATTTGAATGCCAACCCTCAAGTTACTTGTATATTTTTTTTTGCTGTACACAAAGTGATGTTTTTCAGTTAAAGTTTGTAACTAACCCATAATTGACTGTAGTAGTTTTCTATTGCGAGTCAATGGTAACCCAAAAATAATTACATAAGAAACGTTAATTATTTGTGTTCAGCACAAAAAAATATGTACAAGTTTGGAGGGCGAGCATAAGATGACAAAAATTTTAGTTTTTTCATTTCATTAAAGTATAATAAGTTGCTTAGTAAATGATTATGTAAAGTTGGCTTTCTTTAAGAATTTAAAAAACAGGAAGATCAGACAGTTTCTCACAGAACACTCCACACAAATCCTGGTTCAAGCTTTGGTCCTGTCCAGACTAGACTACTGCAATGCGCTGCTTGCTGGACTCCCGATGTGCACAACTAAACCTCTGCAGATGATTCAAAATGCAGCGGCAAGAGTGGTGTTCAAGGAACCAAAAAGGACCCATGTAACACCTCTCTTCATAAAACTGCATTGGCTTCCTGTAGCAGCCCGCATTGAATTTAAATGTCTTCTCATTGCCTACAAGACCACCACCGGTTCAGCACCCACTTACCTTAACTCACTAATGCAAAGATATAGGCCCTCAAGATCTCTGAGCTCCGCAAATGAGCTGAGACTTGTGGTACCAGCTCAAAAGGGTAAGAAATCTCTCTCTCGAACGTTCTCTGCTTCAGTTCCTCGATGGTGGAACGATCTGCCTCTGGCTTCACGCTTGTCAGACTCGGTCTCTATCTTTAAAAAACACCTAAAAACTCATCTTTTCCGGCTACACCTAACTCACTAACTTACTTCTTTTCTAACTACTCACTCTATCAAAAAAAAAAAAAAATATTTTTTAACTTCGCTCTCTGTGTAACTCGGTAGCATTGTTGTAGCACTTGTTCACCTATTGTTGTATCGGCTATTTACCGCTTCATTGTCTCCTCGACTATTGTAAGTCGCTTTGGATGAAAGCGTCTGCTAAATGACTAAATGCAAATGTAATGATGTAAATGTAAAATATTGGGTTCAGTTTTTAGGTCACATCTTTGTGCACATCTTCGATTGTTTTGATAATATTTAAATAAGCATTTCAAAGCACATTTTTGAGTTATAAATCCAGAGCTGTATTTCATAACTGGGGGTTAGAGAGTTGGACTTGTACGCAGAAGGTTGCTGGTTCGAATCCCAGTGTCAGCAGACAATGACTGAAGTATCCTTGAGCAAGACATCTTACCCCTGTTTGCTCTGCAGTGATAATTGACTATTGCATAATACTGTAAGTCACTTTGGATAAAAGCGTCTGCCAAATGAATAAATGTAAATGTAAATTTCATCGGCTTTAAGACCGTCCATCATCTTTGATCCTTTTGTACAGACGACCTGATCGGCTGCTTCACTGAATGAGACAGTGAGACGGCGTCTCTCTCTCTCTAGTCTCTACACCAGCCAGCTTAAATCCGCTGTTCCTGGCAGATTAATTATGAGTGAGGTCAACACACCTCCAGATGCATCTGAAGGCTAGAAATAGATTGTTCTCGTTGTGCTGGAGGTGTCTGCCACTGACGAATGTTTGCGCTTGAGTCACAAGTCGTGCACAGTTTCCATTGAGAGCTTTGTGTTGTAAAGTTGTGATTATGTTGGAACTCTTACTTTTGTAATGACAATTTTTCTTGTGCCACCTTTTAAGGGAACCTTAGGCTGAATAGTTGTGTGTTAACGTTTACTGATGTCTTTCATGAACAGAAGGCTCTCTATAATAATTCTGTAGCTTTTGAAAACTTCTCAAGGACAACTCCTTCGCTCTTCTTCTGTCTTGAGTATTCACCCAATGGCACAAAAGGCCTTCACTCCGAGAGGATTATGGGGGCGTTTGAGAGAACGGGTGACTTTCACTGACATTTTTTTATTATTATCGCTGATTTCTTTCTCTGTAACAGCCCTGCTTTTATCTGCAGGTCAGAGTCAGAACACGCTGAGGCGACAGAGTCTGACACAGTTGTCTTGGAGATGGCGCAAATGATGAGAAAGATGTTTTCACTCGTCTGGCCTGAGACAAAATCACCTCACCCCACCGGTAAAGAGTGCGGCCTCTGCCCGGCTCTGTGATGAATGGGGTAGACTCTATCTGTCGCTCTAAGGCTGCAAGATGACTGTTGTGTGTGTTTCAGAGGGTGTGTATATAGCAGAAAATGCTGTGTTTATCTGTGTGTATATTGGAGGATGTTCTAACGTGTACGTGCCCTGTGGGCTGCTTCTCTTATGCTATGTAATTATCAATGGTGCCCGGGTAGTGCCAGCTTTCCTCTCTGGCTCTGAATGAGTGCGCTGGGCGGACCTTGGGCTCTTAAACTAAAGTGGCTGGCACTAGGGCTGTCTGGCAGGTGGAGTGGGTCATCAGCGTGGCGGCGAGCCCCTCGTGGAGATCTGCCGAGTGTCTGTTGTGTTTCTTTTGTGCATTTGAAGCAGGCTGGTTAATGTCAGGAGAACATGGAGATTCTGTACATTTTATTTTAAAACCGCTTGTTCTTATTATTGATTAAAAAAAAGTTTTGGCAGTGACACATACTTTTTGTGCAAATTTTCTGCTTAAGCTGTTGTGATGATGTTTTATATTTTAAAGATAATTTTGCAGAATTTTAAAATTTCCATAGAAACATGTTCCACAGTTATCTACCAATTCAGATCCTGCAAACTTGGCAAAATACAAAATTTATGTCACTGCAACTATTTCTAGCCATGAGTAATTGAAAATGTTAAAAAGTTAATAATCGAGGTAGATTTATGCAGTTTTTATTGTATTTATTTTACAATATATTTTATTATACATATATTTTAGGGAAATAGAATTGAAAAAAGTATCAGTGAAAAAAATACAATTATTGATTTATGAACTTAAAAAGTGGCGGCTTTACTGTGTTTTGCGGGATATTTGTTACAATGTTGTTGTTTTTTCAAAATTATAAAATTTACAGAAAAATATTTATGATGGAAATGTGCTGTAATAGAAATGGAATGAAAATGTATATGTTACGTTATGTGGGATGTATTTTAACTGTGTACTTTTGAAAAAGTAAGAAGTGAAAGTGGTTTTATAATCGAATTTTGATGAAAGATTTTTACTATGTATTTTGAAATACGGCAAAAAAATACAAAACGAAATATATAGCAAAAGACTTATAAAAAAAACTAAATTGCTATTTAATTGAATTTAATGGAAAAACATTTTTTTTATATTAATTTAAATTTTGAGCTGTTGGGTTGGATCACTTTAAAGCCTACGAGGCATGTTTTCATATCCCCCTTGCTCCTGCGCACAATTCAGTGCATCCCCCTCACTGCATAATTGGGCGACAGATATTTGGCACATGTGAGGTTAATAGTTGCATGCACATGCGTTATATCTCCATCACTATCTATCATCACTTATGTCTTTATTTATACCACAAACTGAGTTGACTCCATCATGCACGTCAAAAACAATCACAAACGCACAGCACACTTCTCACAAAATACCCTTCTCCCAAAATGTCAGCATGTGACCACCTTTTTCTGCAAGGGAACTATACATATGCTTGCATTCCCTCTTTCAAGCTGTGGGCTCTTCAGAAGCAAGTGTCTGTCTTATGAATTTGGTGGGCTTGGTAGAAGCCTTTGTTTTTCCTGATTCATAAGTCACTGCGGTAAACTGCGAGAAGCCGCATGCCTCTGCACCTCCTTTTGGCTTCCACATTAAAAGCCGGCAATGACTTCTTTAAAATGGTGAGCTTTGACAGGGAAACCTTGAGAATTTAAAAAAAAAATAATATGCCAAAAGAGTCATTCAAAGGTGCCTGGCTGATTTCGCAGGAGGCTCTCCTTCATCGAGACGGCACGGTTGGTGGCGTAGTCAAGCGATGGATAAAGTATGTGCTGTGTAGGGGGAACAGAAGAGAAAAATGAGGGTAGGGATTGAGGGAATTGGAGGATGTGTATGAAGGAATGAGTGAAGCAGATATATGAGAAGAGAGGTGGACCGTTCCTTGGCATTTCATAGACTAGCGGTGTTGATGTGGAAGCGTCCAAGCGCCGCTGCTAAATGAGGCATACACAAGACCTTTGCAATCTCTCGTTCTTTAGCCCGGCCTTCTTTTTTTTCCTCTGTTGCAGTGCTGTTTGGAGGTTTGCTGCAGAATTGGCCCGTGCACTAGAGAGTCATTATTCCATCCCTTTGCTGGTATCGATTCTCTCCGTATTGTACCACACAGCCCCTGCCTGATGGGGTGGGTGGCCGTTTGTGGCTGAAGGATTTGTTCTTATCTTCAAGGTTGTCTGGCCCCATGGTAGAAGCGACCTTGTGAAAACAGCATGTCCATTACTTCTATCCGTCCAACTCTTGACAGAACCTGTTAGATCAGACTTCTGTCTGCAGAACAGTGCCAACCAAGATCTGCCATTAGACCTTCATGGAGACATTTACACCTCCTAAATTCACAGGGCACTTAACTGTTTAAGTAGATCCTCTTGTAGAGGGATAGAGTGCAAACGGCAGTAGCAAAACATCTCACATCTGCGGTTTCGTGTCAGTTTTCACTAGGTTGTAGATAAATGTAATCGTTTTACTTGGCATTTAGGAGAAACGTTGTAACTAGTTCACAGAATAAAACAAAAAATTTTCTTAAAAGCATTCATTTTAATGGTAGGTAAACAAGTATTGTAAAGTACTTCAGGATAAAAGTATTGAAAAATATTTCACATTTGATAAAATTTGATCTTTAAATATTATTTAATATTTAGTTTTTCTTCCATTATAAATATTTTTATTTGATACTTTAAGTGATATTTACTGCTTTTTCCAATAGATGCATTGCTGCAATACCCTTGTCTAAGACTGATGGACTAGAGCCCGATAACCCCTCTGTCTATTCAGGTCACCTTTAAGCAGCCTGGAAACATTATTAGATTCTATGTTGATACAGTGTTTTTTGATGGTAATGAAGAGTTGGCCGTTGATATATTTCCTATTCTCCAGGTCTCACGACAACAGCATTGATTAAAACAAGGCCATGCAGCAGCGGAGCCACCAAAGGTTGCTTCTTTCCGAATGCTGATGGCATTTTTCTTGTACAGGTTCTCTTTATAATTAATCTGCTTGTCTTCCTGCAAACATGCTGCTGATGTTCAGAATTGGTAGCATCTGTATACCGCAGGGACTGCTTCGCACACGTTTTTTGGGGGCCGGTGTAAATGGTGTTTAAAGGACGTAGCTGCATCGCTGTAAAATGCTGCCAGGGGACTAGGGTAATGGGTTCGGGGAATATAAATCATACCATCTTTCTTATTTGACTTTTAACATTACACTCACATCCACAGCACAAGAGCGGCTATACCGCTCTCATATATGCAGGACTGTAAATAAATAAATAGAGCACCGTATTTCTGTAAAGCTTCTGGATCGCCTCCAGAAGGGGAACTGTGGAAGTTTGAGACTGACGTGCCTCACTGCTGCACTTCCCCAGATTACTACAGCTTCTTTTTACATTTGCGATGTGGACATTTATCTATATTTCTGATAGCTCGTGTGTTCCTTTTATATAAAACTTATTATAATGCTTGGCTCATTTTCTTTGTGCAAAACATTTCTGTGCCCCGTCATTCCGTCTCTTCATATGTTAATCTATATTTGGATATGTAAGGTTAAAATCTATTTGCTGGTAGGAGAAGGGATTGATTAAATTTAGAACTGGAATTCCTGACCATGCCTTTATGTCTTTTTTCTGTTTTATCATGCTTAAGGGATAAACCTGTAAGGTAAATTAAGATGGCTTTTCTATGTGATTTAAACCTGCATGACTTCTTCTATAAAACACAAGTAAAAGATATTTTTAAGAATGTAGGTCGATTACTCCTTTAAGAAAACTGTTGAATACAATTCACTTTAATAGTGTAGACAGAAAATCATTGCAAATCAGTGCATTAGATGTTTTCTATTGCCAACATGCAAAATAAAAAAAGGCATACAGGCTTAAAATGTCAAGAGGGTGAGTAAATGATGACAGAATTTTTTTTTATGTGTAGCCTTTCTCTTTATTTTTCATGCCAAGGAATCTGACCTGTAGAAACCGCTTGCATGTTCGCCGAACTCATTTTACAGAAAAGCCATCTTGAAATGCATCAGAGGTCTATTCATTTAAGAAACAGAGCTCATAACAGTAACAACCTGCTGGCACTTTTAAATTACAAAGATGGCTAGATTTCTGCCTGCGGCCATATACACGGTTAAAATATTAAGGAACAAAAAGAGGGATGAGGAGGAAGAATAGTTGTTCTCATAGCACATTTCCAGACAAAATAAGATGTTAGTACGAATCCTTGTGATACCCACAACCTTCTTTTGCTGGTTCCAGTTGACTTTAGACTGTCTCTCCCTCCACACACAATGAGGGAATAAAAGTGTGTGAATTTATAGAGAAGAAGAAGCTGATGTGGCATTCTGTTTTGGGTCTGTGACTGAGAAAGGAATGTGCAGTGGTGCTCTTGACTAATAATGATGAGCAGAGATGTAGCTTATATTTTCATTCAGGGCCATTTTAAGAATTTTGAGGTTGCAGGAGACTTAGTGTGTCCTGAGAATGCTGCTAGGGTGTTTGTTTTTCATTTTTATAGAACCCCTGATGAAATAACTGAAGGCATACCTTTAATATGTTCCTACCCACACATGACGGCTATTTATATTGTGAGAAATTAAAGGCACATTGACCCCAAATCAACATATTTGCCTTGTACGCACCCTCCACTTGTACCTCATTGGCAAAAAATATCAGAAATATTTCTTTGTGCATTCCAATATGTATATACTATCAATATATTAAAGTGTGTATATAAAAGTACACATTCCAATATAGTAAATTAAGCATAAGGGATTGCTGCTTTATAATATAAAAATAATATAACACATCAAGTATAACTATGGTCACTACACTTACCATTAGTCCACGAACAGAATCCATTTTCAGCTGAATTTAAATTTTTTCTATAAACGTATCGTAAATTACAATGTATTGATTTTTGTATAAATTAAAAAAAAATGATATGCCTTTTTAAAATGATTTAAATAAAATGTACACTTGGTTACATTGTATGGAAATATGTTTTTTAATTGATTTGAAAATATTAACAGGTATATTGACATATTTTTGTTTAATGTCATTTTAAACTGCCACATTGTCATATTTATATAAATAACACAAAAAATCTCTAAACACTCATTTTGAAATGCAAAAAAAGAATGGTGTTTTATTGAGCCTTTGGTCTTTATTAGCTGTTATTTTATGGCAAGAGCTGCATGATTATTTTAAAATATTTTCTGTTTTTATGTTCCACAAAAACACAATGTGTAAACAATGAGATATTTTTTTTATTTTCGCCTGCGCTATGCTTTCAATATTTGCCTTAATGCAGGCCATTCTGCAATTACATTTACTCTTGTACCGTACGTCTATCTTCAGATAGTGGTTGTAAAGGGAAATGTCATAGTCCCTGAGTGCTCATTGTTACTGTCTAAATGACTCTTCATACAGCCAATGCGAAGAGCAGGACAAGCAGAATCCCTGCCAACCTCCATCTCCTATATCCAAACCCCATGTGCTTGACTTCAGATTTGACTGATGCCAGGCAGTGCGTCCAGGGTACTTTCCAAGATTAGATGTAATCTTCTCAAAATATGTGTTTATTAATGTTAATCTATCACGTGTTAAGGTCTAGATTCTGATACTGTACTTGGTTACAGGCGAGGGGTAGAGATAACAAGGGTAATACGGCTCCTGTTAGCGCTCGGCTGAACACATCAGCTGTGTTTATTATTAATTTACCTGCAATTTGCCAGACAAACTTCACCATCCGACTTGCAAAAGCCATCCATTTTTAAAAGTAATTTGGAGCCTCTGATGCATCTATAATTTAGCAGCTACTTTTAAATTGTAGGATATTTTTGCAGTGCACCCTTGGCCCATAGGTAGGTAGTCTAGATATAAATATTACATTATTCCCACCTCCTTTGATGGAGTCATTATTTTTTATAGAGGGTTAATGTTCATGATGAATAGACAGTATGGGTCAATATGGTTTATTTACACTACTTCTTTTTTTTAGTGTTGCTTCAAGGGTGTGCATTTATTAATGTTCTGCTATGCAGTGACGTGCTTGCTTGTTTTAAACCGTAATCTTTTCACATACACTCTTAATAATAAATTTGTTTAAATGCTTCTTCACAGCGAAGACGTAGAAGAATCATTTTCGGTTCCACAAAGAACCATTCAATCAACCATTCACTTTTTATCATCTGAATCTTTTTTCACCTCAAAGAATCTTGTGAAAAAAAAAGGTTTGACAGACCTCGTGGATCCAGTTAGACAAAATATGAATCATGTAGCAACTTTATTCGTAACAATGTAACGGAAATGCATTGCTTGAGTGTATTTAATTGCAGAAAAAAAAGAATTCCCCTTACACTATTTGTGATTTTTATTCTATTTTGTTTTTTGTTCTTTGTGTATTCAAACAACTCATCCGCTTTGATGGTTCGAATTATTAGTTTATATTTGTACATGGATAGTTTTTCCTAAAATTAAAATGTGTTCATTTATTTACAGCTCACAAACATGTCCTTCACACCTTAACGTGGTGGTTCACAACGCGTGGGAAACGCTAGACTCCTTGCTTTCCACCTTTCCAACAACACGCTTGGCCGCTTAAGATCTGGTCCGCAATGATGAGCTGCTCCTCCATATTTCTAGTAATGTTTCAACGTAATGAAAAAAGTAAGAAGCTGATTGGTTGGTTCATGTCACATGACCTGTGGTGCACTTGCAGCATTCTGAAAAATTTTGATGTTTTTAGCATTCGTGTTGAGACCACATTGCTTCCATCGTGAGCGAGCGTACCATGAGTATACATTTGAAATATTGAACTTGAGGGTTCAAAAGATGCTAGATGTGTAAGACTGTCTTCATTTCTTTAAAACCTTTCACACAAAATAATGACTTCTTTTGATTAAACTACTGAGCCTTGTCTTAAAATATCTTAAAATATTAAAAGAAATGCTCAATTTCCATTTTTGCTTCTAACAATTATAAAATCAGAATAATTGATTCTATATTGAGAAAATGATTGTGCTTTATTTAATTTTGCAAGGAACGTCTCATTTATTTTTATTTATTAGAATCTATGGATTCTTTTTTAATCTATTTTTACATTTATTTTTTATTAATTTGAGTATTAAATAAGTTTTATTTTTTTTTATTTTATTTTATGTTAACATTACAATTTTAAATGTTAAATAATTGTGATATCAACATTGGGCAAAGTAATCGTGATTTCTTTTGTGATAACCAGGCCGTAGAAAAAAAATGACAAATTGTATCTTTGGGTTAACATTCCACACACAGTAATACTCTTTGTAAAAATCCCCAAAGAACTTTGATTAGTGGATTTGGATTTTTCTGTTTCATTTCATTTGTTTAAAAGAAATAATTAGCTAAATAATCAGTAGAAGCTGAACTGTAAGAGAAGAGCAGGAGCCTGAGCTATCTTCAGTGCTTTTTCTCACACTTACGACATTCGCATCACTGCCTAACTTTAACCACATCTCTGTTGTTGAGTCATGATAAGAGCTATTAAAACATCCATATGCTTAATGTTTTGCACATACAGTATGATACCTGACATCCTTGAAATGTGTTGGGAAATAATTTAGCAGCTCTGGATGACGTAAGGGCTTTAAGGCCAATGTTGAGCACAATGTCTCACATGCACGAGGGTGAGGGTGTGAAGCCCCCGAGGCTGCTCACGTCACCCATGGCCCTCATAAAATAGAGCAAAGGGGAGAAAGTCGAGCTCACTGCACCAAAAATATGCCATCCTGTATTTTTAAAGCCCACCTAATTAGTGTTAATGCAGCAAAATCCACACACCCTTCAGGAAATCTCCTGATCTGCTACTGTCTGTAAGAAGCCATGGAGGACATTAGCCGGCAGTTTGTCATTTTAAAGAGAATCAATGTGGGATCAAGGGGTAATTTATTCATCAGCAAGGTGCTCGGAGGGAGAAATGGTCTATCGGCAGATTTTAGATTTAAGTATGCGGCAGTCGGCGTTGAGAAGAGCACGCTGTAATATAGATAATGCTAAATCAACAACTCCATAATAACTCATCAAGGAGTGAAGCCGGCGGTGTGCATACAGGACGAAGAGAAGCCAGTCACAAGGGTAATTGAATGTTGGAATGAGGAGAGCATTGTGGGTTGATGAGGTGACAGGTTCCCGCTTTGCTTGTGTGTTTGTGTGAGTGATACTTCAGCAGAAGTGTTATTGTGTAGCTGTTAATGAATGGAGAGAGAAATGCCACTTAGTCGGAGATAACAGCAGGGGTGCAAAATAGTGACCAGACATGATGTATGCTGAAAGAGAAGTTGTGGTCAAGTAAATGTGAGGTGAGAGAGAAGAAGAAGGACTGCAAGCATGTTCTGGAGTCATGCATGTTAAAAGGATAGTTTACCCAAAAATGAAATTCTGTCATCCTTTGGTCAACCTTTTTCCTTTTCAAACGGAATGACTTTCTTTCTTCTACAGAACATGAACGTTGTACGCGAAACACTTTGGTCCCCATTGACTTGCCTTGACTTTTGTATTGGTATTGGTTACAAACATTTTATAAATTATCTCAATTTGTTTTATTAGGACAAAGACAATCATTATGGTTTAAAATGATAAGAAGGTACGTAAATAATGACAACATTGGGGGTGAAACAGCACCAAAATAAAAAAGGAAATAGGGTAATATTGTATGTTTATGAAGTCAGTATCTGCTTTAATGATGCTTAGTATGGAAAACTGAAAACCAAGTTTTCTTTAATAAAAGGAATGACCTTGACACAGAAAAGCTCTAAAGGTTTTAATACTTCCAAATGGCAATTGTAAATAATCAGAACAGGGAATGAAAGCAGTTAAAGGGCTAGTTCACTTAAAATTTTAAATTATTGAATTATTTATTCAACTTCATGTCAATCCAATCCTTTGTACCTTGCCTTCTTCTGCAGAACATAATTGTGGTCTCTCGTTGACTTCCATGGTTTTGTGTCCATACAATGCATGTAAACGGGACAAATATATTCTGGTTACAAACATTCTTTTATAATATCTTCATTTAGGTAAAAAGTCGCACCGGTTTGAAATGTCATGATTGTAAATTAATGATGGCAGACATGTTTCTTGGGAAACTACCCCTTAAAAAAAGTAAATTTTTGGGTCTTTTTTTATTTTTTATGAAGGGCCGATATATATTTGGTAAAATCCAGTGTTCAAGCTTCTAAGTTTTTTTTGCCTTCGGGTGGCAATTCTCAACAGATTCAGAACAGGGGGTTAGAGCAGTTTAAGGGCTAGTTTCCCTTAAAATTGAAAATGATTTCATTATTTTTCTAATCCTCATGTCAATCAGTCCTGTGTGACTTGCTTCCTTCTGCAGACCCAAAATAAATTGTTCTGAAGAACATCGGCTTTGCGTTCATACAATGGGAGGTCAGTTTTCTTGGCTGCCACTAACATTTTTCAAAATATCTTTAATGCTCTTGGAAAGAAAGTGATTTAAGTTAAAAATTACGTGCACTTTCCTACATAATTTTTTTCTCAATCCCCAATTTGCAAGTGGCAAACCAGAGCCTTGGTGAGGAGCCACCTCCGCTGAATGTGATGGACAGGATACTGGAGCTGTCCTTAGGTTCTGCATTCCTGTAACAAGTCAGCACTTTTGGTAGTGAGGTCCAAATCCTATTGGTTTGTAGCTGAGCAGTTTACCGCAGTTCATTTCTTTATAGTCTTCCACTGGAGGTTCATATGAGGACATATGCTCTGAAACTGGAAAAGAGGAACAGTAGTACTTGTTGAAAAGCTGTATTGTCAAATAGTTAATCACTGTGATGCAGTCTCTGTAAGCAAAAGAATATTAACGCCTCCAGTGGATTCACAAAAGCCCCTGGGGAGTTTAAAACACGTTCCAAAACACAGACCTCATTCACACGGTTCACCAAAGCCCTCTATTCCAGCTCTTGATCCATCTCACCAGGTCTCCGCATCGTCAGTGTTTAAACTCTCATTAAAACACTCATCACGGTTCAAGAAAACGTTCAGGTGTAACGTTGCTCACATGTTAGTTATGGTCAGGTGACTGATAAGGATTATCGATCATCCTTTTCCCCATTGGGAGTGATCTCGGGGAGCTGTTTTAAGGAGCACAGACATCTTTTCATTCTTCTGCCGAAGGGCTTTTATTGTTTATGGACATGCGTATGCATGCTTAAAGATCGATGCTTTTATTGATTCCATTTTGCCTTTTGGTGTCAGAGGGATTTCTGAGAACATACATCAAACTTGTCTGATCTCTTCACTTTATTGAATATTTCTCAAGTGATCGCTTTGAAATCACATTGAGTTTGGAGAAGTTATTGATTCTTTGGTAAGCGCTGGCGTAACTTCATTTCTGCTATCTTTTATCTCTGATGACATCATCGTTTGGCAGCCGCTTGCTGAAGAAGACTGCAAAGAATTTAATGCAATCGTGTTTTGCTAAGCATTAAAAAGTCCATTAACGTGGTATGGTTAGATGAAATCAGAAACAAGGATTCCTTACGGTACCGATCCCTCCTGCTGCGTCTCCTGCTCCCCCATTC